>JAZKJV010000392.1:148909-748909 GCA_037367405.1 Ottelia alismoides
TAGATATAAGCTTAATACATTAATACACTAAAAAAATGCATTTTGGTAATCGTGAGCTTTAAGGACTTGAAAATACTTGTTTACGAAGATGAAAATTGACAACCAGAAAGGAAAAAATTGAAGAAAAAATTAAAAAAAACAACTCATACATGAGGCAGCGCCTCGAGACGCGCCTCATAAGCCTCGAGGTGCATGCTCACTGAGGCTGCATGAGGTTATAGCCTCAAGGTATTTTTCAAGGAAAAATGCCTCGAGGTGCATTTTAAAAACAATGGGGTCGGCTACATGGATTCTTGCTCAAATCCATGTTGAAAGACTCGACTATTTCTTATGTTGGCTATTGACTACCTAACGCAACCCCAACAAAGGGGGGATCTGAACCCTGGTGTTTTGGGTAGTAGGCATATTGCACTACAATCAGACCATTTAAGTAGAATAATCGACCTAATAACAAGGCAAAAATCCACATAAGACATGGTTAAAACTTACTACCTCGTAAAGTAAATAGAGCTATTAATGTGAACAAGCTACCACAAAATTTGCATGCTATTCTTAGGTTTGGAAAGATAATTGGGCCACAACCCATGGGCCCTTACACGAGCTCTTTAATTGGGCTAGGCCATCCGGATGGCAGATTGGGGCTAATGTTGGCCAGAGCTCGGACCCATTTATAAATGGGCCGAATTGGCGGTCCAATCATGTCCGACTGTAATGTCGGATATTGAAAAATATATTAGGCTTAAATATGGTGATTTGGTTAGTAGAAAAGATAGTTATAACCTCGTTAAACTTAGCAATGAATTAGTGATCCGCATCGGATATATTACTGAATGGTGAATCATGGCCTCAAATTTCAGCGAAATTCGGTCGAATTTCTGTCGAATATCGATACCCAGTCGAAATCGAAATTCGACCGAAATGACCGAAATATGGGGGTCGTAGTACAAAAAAATGACCGAAATGACCGAAATTTCGGTCGAAATTCCACCGAAATTCCATCGAAATTCTGTTTTGGTCGGTACCGAAATGGTGACCGAAATCGACATTTAAGGCCTTGATGGTGATAGAGCTCAGGCTTATTACTACATATTATTATATTTTTTAAATTCCATCCACAATTAGATATTAGAGCTTGACTATGGCTTTAAATCATGGCCTCAAATTTCAGCGAAATTCGGTCGAATTTCTGTCGAATATCGATATCCAGTCGAAATCGAAATTCGACCGAAATGACCGAAATATGGGATTCCTGGTACAAAAAATGACGAAATGATCGAAATTCCGGTCAAAATTCCATCGAAATCTGTTTTGGTCGATACAGAAATGGTAACCGAAACCGACATTTAAGGCCTTGCTTTAAATTCTCCTTAGGAGAGTTCAAGATCTCGTAAAGTCTTAATGTTTCTTCTTTCTTTATCGGGTCAGACCCTTTTTTGTGGTTTAGTAGTCTTTTTTCCGAGTTCCCATGCAATCAAAGCCTGAGCAAGTAAGTAGAGAAAGGAGCACGACCCATTCCATCCATGGGAACAAACTAATTGGACTCAATAAAAGCAAACGATGGGGGAAGGGTGTCACGGGGTCCTACTATCAATCAATAAAGTCACTACACTGCTTACCTAGTCATCACTTTTCTTGCTTATAATCTTCCTAATATCCATGGTTTAAAAAAACACGCCTCAAGGCGCAAAGGCGCTCGAGGGAGAAATGGGGTGGTGAGAAAACGCTCTCAGGCGACTGCCTCGGACCCCCTGGTTGAGGCGTGCGCCTTGGATGCATGAGGCGATCGAGGCGAGGCGAGGCGGTGAGGTGGGGTGATGAGGTGCTAGGTGAGGTGTTAGAGCTTTTTCAAGTAGTTTTAAAAGAAAATAATTAGTCCTATTCGCATTTTCATATGTTTATAAAGGTCTAGTAGTTGAGTGTATATTTATACAAGATGATTGCTTAAATTTGACCCCTTTCATATTCATATTTACCATTAACATATCCAATTATTTCAGTGAACTCTTACTATTACAGGAGACCCACGTACTGGTAGGGTACGGTGGCACGGGGAGGACATCTGATTGTTCTTCATCTGGGATTAGTAGAACATATGGTTAGGATTCAAATCATATGATCATATCAACAACTTGAATATTTGTAATGACAACCATAGCCAATCCCTTTTTTATAAATATTTTAGTGATAGTTATAGCCAATGATTTCCGTCTAACTAGGTAGAAATTTACCAGAAAGGTTTATGGCGTTGACATCTCTTTTTTTTCATGTTCTTATCTTCACAATATCATCGTATATTACATTGTTATATATGTTTGTCAGATTATATTATTTCACCAATAAATATATTTATTATACATTTTATAATTATTTTTCTATACAAACCGAGTCTTATGGCTCGACCACCTCAAGGCTACGCCTTGCCTCGCTTCCAGGGAAAACGCCTCGTTCCGCCTTTCGTTTTTTTCAAACCTTGTAGTATCCCAAACCGTGGTTCTTCCTAGAGGCTGATGACTGGACTGTTACGCAGTCCCGGATAAAATCAAATAATGGGCTGATGGTTTGTAACATTTATTATGAAACAAGAGGAGGAGACGCGCCCAAGTGTTCGCCTAATATTTAAACCCCGATCTTTTGGGTGGTAGGCACACTGCACTACCAACAACCCATTGGAATGGATTCTAGTAATATATCTAATGAAGTACCATCTTCTTTATTTATTTTTTACAAGAAATTTCGTAGCAAATGTAACTATCCGGGAAGGCTATAGCCCCTAAGTTCAAAACACTCCTCATCGATTCGTTTTTCCAAGCTCAAGGACGAGAGTTGATGTTGTGTGTGGCAAGAGCCTATTTGTTCACCCTCGAAAGGAGACCTGAGGGGGATCTGAAAATGGGTCAGGCTCCTGGGTTAGATTGGTTCGGCTCGTCCCAATGAAAATACCTAACCTGGAGTGGATGATGGAACTCCAAAGGAAGCCAACAATCTACGAAAGAGGCACATGTTTGTGGATATATAACATAGTCCAGTTAATAACAGGGTACAGCACATGTTTGTGGATATATATCATAGTCCAGTTAATAACAGGGTACATCTTAATAAATTTGACTTTATGCTATCTATTAGGGAACCCCTCCCCCCCCTGGAATAGAAATAAATTAAAAGAAACTGACTCTGCGAGCATGGTTATGCCAAACAGAGGATGAACGGAGTTTAAACCAATGGTGGTAAACACAAGTGCAGCATCAGAGTGAAATGAAGTAAGAGGAGGAATGAACCACGCTTATATATGAGATCAGCATTAATTAATTTTCAAAGATCAAAGGAAAAAATGAGTCATGTTTCGCATTAGGATATGTAGAGATATTCTGAGTACTTCTGTACTTATATGTCATGTTTATTTTTATTGTTTCGTCTTATGTAATTTACCCATAGGCTTCCTCTATGTAAGAGAGCCTAGGGTTCCCTGGAATAAACATGTTTTCACTTTCATTTCCTACAACATGGTATCAGAGCCACCCTAAACCCTAGCCCCCTCCCTTCCCCGCCGCCCACCCTAACGGCATGTTTGGTTTACGGTAAACAAAGACGGAATGGAATTCTCATTCCTAATTAAGGGGGTTTCCTGTATTTGTTAGTTACACAAAGGAAAAGAAATGGAATTCCATTGGAAACACCATTCCTAAAAACATGGGATTGACAATTAACGGCACCCCTGGGCATTACGATTCAAATCCTTCCTGGGAATTTCGATTCAAAGACCTCTGGGTAATTAGGATGCAGTTTCTGAGTGAAACGTGCATCTCATGTTCATCTCAAATATTTAAATATCTTATCCCTTCGTGAATCACCAACCCATATTCATCTCAAAACTTGAGGAATGCCAATTCAGAGCCCCCTCTAGGAATTAGGATGTCGTTTCCCATGGAGGAATCACCAACGTGACTCATATTTGTGAGGATTCCTTCGTCCATCAATTGCAGTGACGGCAATTGTTGTTCAGATCCATCTCATACAGGTATGCATCAATCTTAATTTATAGGTCATAGGTTAGGAAAATCTGCATGGAAAACTCCATATAAGAGTAGTTATTGTATTTCTTTTGTATAAAATTTAACATTTTTACACATGTCGGATATTGTAAATTTGGATCCATTTCTATGAATGTGTTCAAACTTTTTTATATCCATCAACGTTTGTATTTGCATATTTGCGTATTCATATTTGCAAATTGGCAAGGATATAATAAAGTTCATATCTATATACTATCATTTGATTCGTCAAAAATAGGTTTAAAGATCAATGTTCAGGTAATTTAACAAAAACCTATTTGATATATCCAAGCCATCATCGAAGCAATATTCTTTTCGTTATGCTCATCTAAAAAGATGATCAATAATTACATTTCAAAATTGTAATCCTATGATTTGTAAATTTATATTTGCCCAAACAAATAAATATTATTAGATTCTTTCAACCTAACAAAGTTGCATGCAGATATTCGAACCTAATAAAAAATATAAATACCATACATATTTAAATATGTTACATTATAAGCTATGAAATTGTAGATAGTGTGGACAATAGATAATATGGACATTAGGTTATATGAACAATAGACAAACGCCATACCTTTGCATATATGGAATCGTATTTGTATGGTGTTATCCTTTATGCCTGATATGAAATATGTTGATAAAGCTTCAAAAATGTGTTACAGTTGTTTATTCCTAGTGTTGCATATTTTGAATAAAATTATAGCATTTTTCTATATTTTATGTAGTTATGGCTCGTCTACCATGTGTTTTGAGGAAAAGAAAGTATTACATAAGATTCGTTGTTGTGATGAATTATTGGATGAAAATGTTGCAATTGGTAAATCTTTTCTTTACCATTATCCGAGAGGTTATGTTTTGGTATTACACAACAAATTTTGTAAAAAAAGGGAAGCATGATTTAGATGTTTGGCGAAGTGAATCATTACGGAGATTGTTGTATGATAATGATACTAGTTGCCACAATTTGACAAGGATGGATGGGTTTGCTTTTGAAAAATTATGTGGCATGCTTAAGACCGTTGGAAAATTGAGTGATACTAGAAATATTAATTTTGATGAACAAGTTGCTATCTTTCTCCAGATATTAGTACATCATATGAAGAACAGAGTTATTAATTTCCACTTTATTCGTTCTGGGGAGACAATAAGTAGACATTTTCATAGAGTATTAAATGTTGTTATACGTCTCGATAAGGAACTATATAAGAAGCCACAACCTATCCCGGAAAATTCCAATGATGATCGATGAAAATGGTTTAAGGTAATCAATTTAAATACATATTTTCTACTCGTGTAAAAGATTCTAAATGCTAATAAAAGCTTCTCTTGTCCAGAATAGAATTTTAGGTGCTCTTGATGGCACATATATTGATGTAATAGTTCCAGAAATCGACAAACCAAGATATAGGACAAGAAAGCAAACAATTGCAGTCAATGTTTAAGGAGTCTGTGCACCGAATATGCAATTTATATATGTATTATCTGGTTGGGAAAGTTAAGCAACAGATAGTCGTGTTTTACGTGATGCGCTAACTCGAGGAGATGGCTTAGTTATTCCAAGTGGTAAAAACATATCATTTTATGTCAAGTATCGTTTTTAGTATTACAAAAAAAATATAATTTTGAATTGGTTCAAATATAGGACAATATTACCTGGTGGATTGCGGATATATGAATGGAGAAAGATTTCTTGCTCTGTATAGAGGTCAACGCTATCATCTTAACACATGGAGACATGGCTACCAACCAACAACATCAAAAGAATTTTTTAGTATGAAGCATGGATCTGCCAGAAACGTGATAGAAAGATGTTTTGGCTTACTTAAGTGTAGATGGGCAATTTTAAGAAGTCCCACATTTTATCAGATAAAAGTTCAAAATAAAGTAATTCTTGCATGTTGTTTACTTCACAACCATATAAGAAAGGAGATGGAAAGGGATCCTATGGAAAATGAAGTTCTTGAGGAACATGTTGAAGACACGTCGGATGATGAGGATGTTGATCCAATAACAACTGTTGAAGCATCAGATGGGTGGAACACATGGAGAGATAATTTGGCTAATGAAATGTTTAATGCACGGTTCTAGTGGAAATAGAATGCCCCCTTTTATATTTCATATGTTTTTCTCATGTTTATTTTTCTTATTTGATGTATTCCTCTAAAAAGTAAATAATATTAAATTTCTTGAATAGGTATGAGTCAAAATATTGATGTGAGTTTTGGTCCTGCTAAGAATAAGAGAAAATGGACGAAAGAAGAAGATCAAAAATTAATCGAATCCCTCTTAGAGTTGGTACAAGAAGGAACACATAAAGCCGACAACGGCTTCAAATCTGGATATTTGGGAATTTTGGAAAGGAACCTTGAACAAAAACTACCAGGACGTGGACTAAAAGGCAAGTCGCATATTGAGTCACGAATAAAAACATTTAAAACTCATTTTGCTATCATATGAGATATGCTACATGGAAGTACAAGTGATTTTGGATATGATTCAAACATAAAGTGCGTCATCGCAGAAAGTCATGTCTGGGAGAATTACATACATGTAAGTTTTATTATAATGTCATTTATATGTTATAAAATATCAAGAATGCAGAAGCGTACATGGAAAAAGATAAACAATAATAAGAACAGCAGGATTTAACGTGGAACCCTACTCCGTGAGGAGCGGGATGAAACCATGGGAGAAGCCCACCAATAGGGCGTGTTTGTCTATTGACTTTCTCAATGAGTACAGGAGGTCTGGGGCTCCTTATATAGCCTCTCCAGAGCCTCCAAGTCCCACCACTAGGCGGTATGGGACTAAACACATGGATGAGGTAAATGGATCTTCTCCAGGATCCATTTACCCTGCTACAACTCAATAGGTGCACTACCAAATACTCCAACACTCCCCCTCAAGCTGGAGCATGCAATGCTCAGCTTGGACAAACAAACAGAAAGAAACTCAACTCACGCTACAGGACACTACGGCAATATCAACCCAACGCGCACATGTTGCAGTCGAGGACGTTGCTTCTCATGCCGTGCAGGTGAGGAGGACGAACGGGCTGGAGTGTGAGTCAACTGAAGACTCGGAATCTGACCATCGAGTCTGAAACTACACCTGAAGTCTCCTCGTCGGAGAACTGGGTCTCTCCCATCTGGCTCAGAGAATGGTGCACTGCTCTGGTGTACCTATGATACCACATGAAAACCCTTGCCCTCAAGGGAATGGTCCTCTGCTCTGGAGTCCCTATGACTCACATGAAAACTCTGGTCAAACAACAACAAGAACGATGGGGACCTCGAACTGATGATGGAAACATATGCTCATCTGACAATGATCGCACACTCGTGCGTGTCTAAAACTAGAGACTCGGAAACATCTGACGTCGAGTCTGATCATCAACTGTAGAGTCTGAAAATCGCCTGGTCTGGAGAATCTGCAATCTGGAATATATGAATCATGAGCAGACCTGTGACTCTACATATACTCCCCCTTTCTCCTATACTTGTCAGAACATGAACATCGACAAAGTTGGGAGAAGACAAGATAAATAGGGGGTAAACAACAAGAACATGAAACTTGCGACTTTGTCATTTTTTTAATAGCCGCCATGATGATTTTTTTTTAACATAAGCCGTTCAACCTCCTTTTTTTATACGGCTTTTCAAAAAAAATTTGAAATAGCATACAGCTTTTCTTTGTATGCAACTCCTTTTTTTCTTTTTTTTTGGTTATACTGCCCACTTGAGCCTCTCACTTTTTCCTTTTCAATACATATGGTCCATGGCTCTCAAAATCGAAATAACTATTCGGCCCCCCCAACAGAGGATCTCAAAATAACCCTCAAGAATTTTTTTTAAACACCCGTTAGGGTTCTCACTTCACAACAATGCCGCCGCCCCCCTCCTACGGTTTCATTAGCTCCCCAGCGGCGCTGAAGAGATGACTGCGTCTGCACTAGGGCGCATCACCGCCAACGAGGAGGAGAGCGCAGGGGGGTCTCTGGAATCGCGCCGCCTGGCGCAACGAGAGGGGGGGGGGGGGGTCGGTCGCCTGAGCCGCCCCCAGAGGTCTTTGATTCTTGACGAGCGCCGCCAGGGGGCTCGTTTGGAGCAGGTTACGCCAACTGTGGGTCGCGAGGGAGCGTCGCAGCAGACCTGGGAGGGCTCGCCGCTGGAGCATGACGCCTGGAAAGGGCCGAAGAGGAGGTCCCCTCGCGCCGCCTGCGCGAGGGCTCAAGGGAGGAGTCGCGCTACTTGGAATAGCGATGTCATCACCTGGGGGTGCATCGTGCTTGGGGCTTTGCGACGCCTGGACATGGAGAATGCTGAAGGTCGACTCGTCCATGCGCCTTTTAAAAAAAATTCTTGCGGTGTTGGAGGGTGGCGCAGCAGGGGCTGCCGCCAGTTGTGATCGATGTGGCGAGGGCTGGGTCGCCTGGAGAGCTGCCTTCGCCTGAGGAGTTCGCGGCCCTGCTGGAGGTTGCCTGGAGAAGATGCCGTAGAAGATGGAACCTCTAGGGGTTCGAGCCCTAGATGTTGGGTGCGAGCCCTAGAAGAGGGGATCGCAAGTACTTGCATAGCCTGGAGGAAGTCTTATGGGTGCCTGGACTCCTTCCGCATGGAGGAGCTCATGGGGGCGTGTAAGATGGGGGTCGAGCCCTGGACCGCCACCCCTCCTGTAAGATCTGGAAGGAGCACTTGTCGAAGAAAGATGTACCATGCTTTCCGTTAGGGTTTCTATTGAAACCCTAGAACTTTGGATCGAACATGAACAAACAACAATATTCTTCAACTAATAATTCTTTATAGAACTTCAAACATGAATCTCGAAAAATAAAGAACTTGAAATCCTTGAGAATCGAACCTGCTCTGATACCATGTTATAAAATATGAAGAATGCGGAAGCGTACATGGAAAAAGATAAACAATAATAAGAACAACGGGATTTAACGTGGAACCCTACTCCGTGAGGAGCGGGATGAAACCACGGGAGAAGCCCACCAATAGGGCGCGTTTGTCTATTGACTTTCTCAATGAGTACAGGAGGTCTGGGGCTCCTTATATAGCCTCTCCAGAGCCTCCAAGTCCCACCACTAGGCGGTATGGGACTAAACACATGGATGAGGTAAATGGATCTTCTCCAGGATCCATTTACCCTGGTACAACTCAATAGGTGCACTACCAAATACTCCAACATTATATAATGATCTTTTTATTCTTAGTAACTAAATAACATGATGTGCGCTTTTGATGTAGAGTCATAAAGATGCAGCTCAGTTCAGGTATAAGCAATTTCCATTTTATAATCAATTTTGCACTGTATTTGGTAAAGATCGTGCTACTGGAAATCTTGCACAAGGAGCTGCAGAGATAGATGATGAGATCAATCTTGAAACATCAAATGAAAATGTTATGGCTAATGACGAAATTGAGAGGAATGAGATTGAGAATGAAGAACCACTCCTATCCAGAGATGGGCATGAAAATATAAGCTACAATAATAGTCGTAATAAACGAAGAAGATCAGGAGCGGATAGCATGGGGAAAGCTATTATGGATGCTGCAATGTTAATTTCATCGGAGATTAGAGAGGCAACAACACAATTTAGTCAAGCATTGGGTGGTAGTGTTGCACAATACCGATTGAAGTTAAATGAAGAAATTAAAAAATTTGAAGTTTTTGACAAAAAAGAACGACACTTGCTTGAAGATGGCTCATGATCCAGAAGCAATAGATGTCTTCTTCACCCTTTCAGATGATGACAAAGAAGAATTTATCAGAGAATTCCTGAATTGAAGTAATTATTTTCTGAAATAACAGTGAGATTTTTATTTATTTTAAATAATATTTTACCTAGTTATCAATATTTTGTAATAAGAGTTGATAACTCTAGAACTAGTTTATATTTGTGCGAATAATGGTGTTTCAAAATTTTGAATAAGGATGATATCTATACCATTAATAGTAGAATAAGGCTGAATGGAGATTGCAATTAGTCCAATTCCATTCCATTCATACAAGGAGATAGCAAACACAAGAAAGGATTTGGAACCTCATGGATTCCATTCCTTAGTTCTACCAAACATAATAATGGAGAGATTAATTCCTTTACATTCATTAGCTCATTCCATTCCATAAATGATTCCATTCCATTATGATTCCTTTCCGGCAATCCAAACACACTGTAAACCCTAGCCCCCCTTCCTCGCCGCCTACCCGTACCCGTCGCCCTCTCATCCCCGCCGCCTCTTCCCCGCAGCCCCCCACCGCCGCTTAGCCCCTCAACGCCGCCCGCCCCTTCTCGCGGACGCCGCCTCCCTCTCGGCAGCCCCCTACACGCCGCCCAACCCTCCCGTACGTAGCCCCTAACGTGTGCGTGCCCGCCACCACCACCCGTCCCGCCGTCTCTTTCCACCTACTCGACGCCAACTACATCTTCTTCCATTAATGAGTATGAGTGCATAAGTCTACATATGCACTCATATGACATATCCCTTCAGCTTTATGTAGATGATTCCTCATTGGTCTACAAACCCTAGTTCTTCTTCTCCGGCAACTATGTCGGACAACAAGGTCGATATGCCATCCATTGGCGCCTTCAAAGGTCCAGCGCCAATAGTCAAGATGGATGGGACGAATTACGAGCTCTGGGCGATGCAGTTCATGAGCCTGATGAAGTCCAATGGTAAGAAGCACATTCTTACCGAAGATGAGCCGGTGGAGAAGACGGGGAGTTATGCCTCATGGGAGGCTGACGATTCGTATGTGCCTGATTTGCCGTACGTTCCTACTCCGACAAGGTCTGGCTTTCTGGCACTCTGACAATAAAGATAGCCAATGATGTTCTACACCAGCCCACGGCTAAGGCCATGTGGGATATTCTTGCAACGACGTACTCGCAGATGAAGAACGAGACTAAGATCCTCCAACTTCAGCATGACATCTTTACGGTCAAGCAGAATGGCCGCCTGTTGCATTTGTATACATCCCTACGGGGGATGTTTGAGAAGCTCTACAGTATCATTCCCCTGACGGCAACCCCTCAGCAGCATAAGACATTCCGGAATGATACAATGGTGGGGGTCTTACTAGCGGCACTAGACCCTGAGTATGATGTGGTTCGCTCGCATATATTGGCAGATGCTACTATTCCTCCAGTGGAGGAAGTGTATCGGCGACTAAGCCGAATCTCGGTTCCTTCTTCAGCGTCTACGCCACCTCCCTCGGCGATGGCTGCTTCCCGAGGCAGAGGTACTTCCTCCTTTCGTGGCCGTGAACCTCGTGGTCGAGGTGGTCGCTTCTGCGAGCCATACTCCTTCTGTCATCGCCCGGGTCATATAGAAGATACATGCTATTCTAAGCATGGTTTTCCTGCATCTGCCCGTATAGCCGAGCATGCTGTGCCTACACCGTCATCTACTTCAGACCAGAGGTTTGAGGATCTTGTAGCCAAATTACGGGATATCATGCTCCATACCTCTGCTGACTCGCCAGGAGGTCCCTCTGACATCGCAGCTTCAGCCTCTACCAGCACGTCAGCCACGACGAGCACATCAGGTAGCGTTTGTGCATTTACTTCATGTCACAGTCTCGATGTTACGGAATGGATCATGGACTCCAGTGCGACACATCATCTCTGTCGAGACAGAGATAAGTTTATATCCTACAGGGAGATTTCTCCAGGGCGATCGGTAATGATAGCAGATGGCACTCATTCCTCCATCATTGGGCCGGGGGAGATCAGTTTGACACCCTTCATTCGCCTGTTGAATGTTTTTCATGCTCCAGATTTCTCGATGAACTTGCTTTCTATTAGTCAGCTTACGAAGGATTTGCATTGTCGAGCTATCTTTGACCCATCCTCTCTTATTTTTCAGGACATTCTAACGGATAAGGTGATTGGCTATGGCTGTGAGCAGGATGGACTTTATCGGTTGGTTCGCACCTCCTATGCTGGTGTGACATCTCAGTCCAGTGGATCTGCTTCTCCATTTACCTGGCATCTGCGTTTTGGTCATCTTCCTCTTCAGAATCCACATCATATCTTGCCCCAGATTTCACCCAAGTCTTCGTTTCAGTGTGAAGCATGGCAGTTGGGAAAGCATCACATGTCTACTTTCCCTAGTTGCGAGTCCAGGAGCAGTCGCTCCCCTTTTGAGTTATTGCATGTTGACATTTGGGGTCCGAGTCGTGTACTTGATTACCAGGGACACAGATTTTACCTAGTGGTCGTAGATGATTTCTCTAGATTGTCTTGGGTCTTTTTATTGAAAATAAGTCTGAAGCGGGGGATGTAATCAAGAATCTTATCAACGAAGTTCGGAATGTTTTTTCATCTAATGTGAAGATTGTGCGCACATATAATGCATTAGAATTTTGCAATCGTGCTCTTTCCCATTTCTTCTTATCTCTTGGCATTATTCACCAAAAAACCTGTGCCTACACGTCTCAATAGAACGGTGTTGTAGAGAAAAAACACCGTCATCTTCTTGATGTGGCTCGGACTTTACTCATTCATAGTTGTGCTCCTCTATCTTTTTAGGGAGATGTTGTGCTTATGGCACGTTATCTGATCAATCGTATGCCATCTTCTGTGTTGGGGGAGAAAGTTCCTCTTTCTGTTGTCTTTCCTGATAAGGAATTGTTCTCTCTAACTCCTCGTGTTTTTTGTTCAGTTGCTTTTGTCCATCAACTTATGCTGGGGATTGACAAGCTTTCACCTAGTGCTGTAAAGTGTGTCTTCATGGGGTACTCTCGTACTGAAAAGGGCTACCGTTGTTATGATCCTGTGAATAACAGATATTATGTCAGTGCTGATGTCACCTTCTTTGAGAATATCATGTATTTCTCACCTACAGGTGATAAGATGATGCCTTCCACTACTGATGATGACATTTATGTGCCACCACCTCCTCTACATCAGTCTGATCACATCCCTACTACAGTATCACAACCGTCACCACCATCACTACCACCACCACTACCTTCACAACCACCAGTACCACCTTTGCCCAAATTCTATACTCGTCGTCCGAATCCTGCTCATGGAGGCCGTCATTCATCTACCATGCCCCACGTATGTCCAGGTGATGTGAGTACTGATGGGACTGACAATGCACAAGTGCAGGATAATGATGTACAGGTGGACACTACTGATGATTTGGGTGTACCTATTGCTTTGAGGAAGTCCAAGCGGACGTGTGCGTCTTATCCCCTTTCTTCGCAGGTCTCTTTTCATCGCCTCACTGGTGATTTCCAGAGATTTGCTATTGCCCTATCTACCGTGGAGATACCACAGAACTATCAGGATGCATTGAAAGACAACAGTTGGAGGTTAGCCATGGAAGAAGAAATGGTTGCCTTGCGATCTCGTGGTACATGGAGCATGGTTGCTGCTCCCCTAGGCACTTCTGTGGTCAGTTGTAAATGGGTCTTTACTGTCAAGTATAATGCGGATGGCAGTCTTGATCGCTACAAAGCAAGACTAGTGGTCCGTGGATTTACTCAAACCTATGGCGTGGACTATATGGACACCTTTTCTTCGGTGGCGCATCATTCAACTCTACGTGTTCTTCGTTCAGTCGCACTGGTACGTGATTGGCCCTTGTTCCAGCTTGATGTTAAAAATGTCTTTTTATATGGAGATCTACAGGAAGAAGTCTACATGCAGCAACCTCCGGGGTTTGCTACTGAGGTGGAGTGTCATATGGTGTGTAGACTTCACAAGGCCATATATGGTCTTAAACAAAGTCTGCGGGCATGGTTTCAGAAGCTTTCAGATCTCATCCAGAAGCAAGGGTTCATAAGATCGAATGCTGACCACTCTTTGTTTGTCCAGAAGACTCCCAGAGGTACAGCTGTTATTATGGTATATGTTGATGACATACTTGTTACGGGAGATGACATGCAGGGGATAAAGATGGCAAAAGCATTTCTAGGCCATCAGTTTGTGACTAAGGATCTTGGTACTCTATAATACTTTCTGGGATTGGAGTTTGCGAGGAATGCACAGGATCTTGTGATGACCCAGTTGAGACAGGTATGATCGGGTGTCGACCCTCTACAACTCCCATGGATCCTCGTATGAAGTTGTATGGAGATGACAAAGAGGATGTTGATAAAAGAAGATATAGAGAAATGGTGGGAACACTTCTCTATATTACTACCACCAAAACTGACATTGCGTTTGCAGTTAGTTGGGTGAGTCAATTCATGGAGCAACCCAGACGGATACACATGGATGATGTATATATGATACTAAGATATCTAAAGTCATCTCCAGGTGCAGGATTGTTGTTCAGGAAAGAAACAAATCTTTCTATCTCTGTATGTGTTGATGCGGACTATGCAGGATGTCCTAGAGATCGGAAATTTACCTCAGGTTTTGCAGTATTTGTTGGAAGTTCTTTAGTCTCTTGGAAGAGTAAGAAATAGACAGTGGTGGCTAGACCTAGTGTTGAATCTGAGTACAGGGCGATGGCACAGGCAAGCACGGAGATGATGTGGATTCGAGCCGTATTATCAGACCCGCATATCGATGTATCATTACCCATGCAGTTACAGTGTGACAATCAAGCAGCATTATTTATTGCTAATAATCCTGCATTTCATGAAAGGACGAAGTATATTGAGGTAGACTGCCACTATACCAGGGACATGATTCAGAAGGGGTTGATTTCTACTTCCCATGTCAGTTCAGGTGAACAAACTGCAGATATTTTCACCAAGTCGTTGCTCAAAGGGCCATTTCAGAAATATTCTTCCAAGCTGAGCATGATTGACATCTATGCTCCATCTTGAGGGGGAGTGTAGAGATATTTCTAGTAATTATGTACTTATGTGTCGTGTTTATTTTTATTGTTCTGTCTTATGTAATTTACCCATAGGCTTCCTCTATATAAGAGAGCTTAAGGTTCCCTGGAATAAACATGTTTTCACTTTCATTTCCTACAACAGGATACAGCTGAAATTTTAGTACAAAAACAAGCATGGAGCCAACATTAAGTAGAAATCATACCAAAAAGAAATAGCTGCCTGGTTTGATCCCATTTCCAGGAAGAACTGGACTCAATGACATTGGTTACAAACACTATAAATGTACACAAAATATTGGTCAACATTCCCGACACTTCAGAATTTTCAACTCTAGACCTGGCTTGACAGGAAAAAATTGGAAGAGGGATACCATTCAGTATTGTTTTATTTTGTGCATCCAAAGTCATATCATTCTGTCTTTTTCCACTAAAAAAACAAAACTCTTGTGCATCTCAAAAGAAAATTTAAAGCAAAAAGACAATTTAGCAGTCACTGATGCAAACTTGCATCAGAACATAACCTAGATGGCTGGCTACCTAACTAATGATCAAGAAGATGTCATTTAGTATAGGCAACTGGGCATGGCAGAAAGTGGGAAAAAATCAGTAGAAGAATCTGAAAACATAATAAATACTTACTGAGAAGCTGCTTATCATCTTCAAGTCGATCCTTGGTAGGTGCAACAAAAGAACTAGCCAGTGCATCATCAATGATCAAAGTCCAGGGTTCCTCCATGTTGAGCAACTAAGATAATAGAGAGTGTGTTATGAGAAGAAAAAAGAAAAATCTACAAAGAATTCACATGCAACATAGACCAGTACTAAACATAAAGAAGCTTCAGGTTCTACAAAGAGATATACTAATAACAAAGAAGAAGCAAGTTCTAAAAAAAACTATACAGCCTATATTTATCTCTTCAGATCCACGGGCATATGGTAAACAATCATCATTGTCATTGGTATATACATGGTGCTTCATGTTGAACTCAAAATCTAGCTTTAGTTTTCATTTAGTCAGCATCTAAACATTCCTGATCGAGCATCACTTTCACAATTTGACCTAAAGAAGTATCCAGCAAAGATTTTGCACCTAAGCTCAAATTTAAATAACTTGATATCAAAATGACAACAAAGAACCTAATTAAACATCAAAAGGATACCAAAAAATCTACTAGCCATTACCACATAATCAGAACTAAAATCATGGCAATTGGACAGAAATGAAACTGGACGTGTTAAGGGCATGTTTGTCCTCAGATAAAAAACATCACACCACTATGTACATATTTTCAAATAGATAGCGTTGCTGTAATGGCGCAATTTACTGATGAAATGGATATTCAGCATCGGCAAAATCAGAAGTCTAAGTAAAGTCACGATTTTTGTATTCCCATATAAAAACACAGCTATATTCATTATAAAATATTTCTTATGAAAATCACCCCATGAATTGGAATTTAATTTCTCAGTCCCACCCCATAGTAGTATGATAATTTTTCCTCTAGAAAATAACAAGCTGAAAACTAAAATCTACTCACTACACGAAAAAGGACAAACTCAGGTTTATTTATTATTCGCATTGCATTATATTTCTTTCTTTCTTTTCCTTCACATATTCATATAATATTTATCTTCCCTGCATTTTTCCTATTTTTGCATATATGTGGTCTGATTATTACAACCTCACATAAATCCAAACTGCAAAGCCCTACCACAAATGTTTGGACTCCCACATTCAAACAGTAGATGTAAAATAGTTCTTGCAACAAGGGCCCAAATTGTCTACCTCAAGAATTGTCAAGGACGGTCCAAAATATTCACACAATTAAACTCCTTAAAGGAAGCCAATTACCAGCATCTCATTTACATACACAAAAGTTCATTACATACTGCTTCACAAGTTTCTCCATTTCAGATTAAATATGATCAGCTCTTACGAAGTCATATATTGTTTTTCGACTTTCAAAGTTGTAAAAAAGTTGGCTGACAAACCCGACTAGTCTATCTAACTAGTCGAGTTGGTGGGGTAGCCAACTGACTATTGACCAATCGATCAATAGTCGATCAACCGACTACTTGACCTCACTAGTCCATCAATTTTTGCACGGAGATTACGTATATTTTTTTATTCTTTGCTTTTTCAAAAGCATACTTATTATAATATGCTTAATATTGTATTTAAATTAATTTACCTCTTTTATTTCATCATGATAGTATACAACAAATGCACAAATCTATATAAATATATAAGCATATATGTATAAAAAATATTTCAAAATTTAAAATAATAAAATATCAAAATCGGTTGAAGACTAACTAAATCCGATTAGTCACCTGACTGTCAATTAATCCTTAGTCCCGGCCGACCGAGTACCAACTACTGATTTCTACAACCTTGTTAATTTCTTTTAGAGCATTTTACAACACAACATTATAAACTTTGTCAGTTACCTCTTATCCCCCTTTATACTTCATATATATCTCTTGATCCCTGTTGAGATATTTATTGTTGAGATATTTCTATACTCATTTGTACCTCTCTAGCTATTTTATTTCTTTATGTCTATCTTATATAATCTACCCATAGATCTCACCCCTATATAAGAGAGCCTAGGGTTATAGGAATGAATATCTCTTTTCATTTTTCCAACATGGTATCAGAGCGGTGGTCCTAGGCCAGAGCTATCAAACCCAAAACCCTAACCCTACCTTCCAGCCCTTCCCTTCCGTGCGCCGCCCTTGCCCTGTGTCGCCGCACACAAGCATCCTGCACACGCAACCCCCTCCCATGCGTAGCGCTGCCAGTGCACGTGTGCATCGTCGTCGCCACTAGCCAGGGCGGCGTCGCTTGCACGTGCACAGCCGCCTAAGCGTGCGTGCGCTGCCTCTCGCGTGTGCGTGAGCCGTCTCCTGCTGTGTGTGCGCGCTGCCTCTCGCGCGTGCGTGCGTAGTTGTCTAGCGTGCAAGTTGGTTTCTTCGTTGGATAATGGATTTGGGTGCATAAGTCTACATATGCACTCAAATCCACATATGTTTGTGTAGACAGTAAATCTTTGGTCTACAAAACCCTAGATTCTCCTCCGGCAATATGTCTGAGAACAAAGTCGATGTACCCGCCACTGGCGCATTCAGAAGTCCAACGCCAATCGTTAAAATGGACGGGGCGAACTACGAGCTTTGGGCTGTGCAGTTCATGAGTCTGATGAAATCAAATGGTAAGAAGCATATTCTTACCGAGGAGGAACCGGTGGAGAAGACTGGGGTAAATGCTTCGTAGGAGGCAGATGACGCTTATGCCAAAGTTTGGCTCTCTGGAACATTGACGATAGAGATCGCCAATGATGTACTATATCAGCATATTGCTAAGACGATATAGGATATCCTAGCGGCAACATATTCTCAAGCTAGGAACGAGACGAAGATCCTTCAACTCCAGCATGACATATTTACTATTATGTAGAATGGACGTCCTCTGCATTCACTATATACATCCTTGCGTGGGATGTTTGAGAAGCTTCACAATTTCATGCCTCTAATGGCAACTCCGGAGCAGCAAAAGACATATAGGAATGCTACCATGGTAGGGGTATTCCTAGCATCTCTTGATCTTGAATATGTTGCTACTCGTTCTCATATTCTAGCGAATGCTACCATCCCTCCCATGGAGGAGGCGTTCCGCAGGCTTAGCCGGATTACTATTCCTTCCACGGACTCTAGTCAGACTTCCTCAGCCATGGCCGCCTCTCGAGGAAGAGGAGGTCATTCTACTTTACGTGCATGAGGACCTCGTAGTAGAGGAGGTCGTATTCGGCGGTCTTGTACTTTTTGTCAACACCTAGGTCACAATGAGGAGACATGCTATTCCAAGCATGGCTTCTCGGTGTCAGCCCGTGTTGCAGAGCAGATGGAGTCTCCTGCTACTTCCACTCTAGATCAGAGGTTTGATCATCTTATAGCCAGACTGAGGGATATTATACCTCCTTCCGCTTCACCAGCGTCAAGAGATCATTCAGATGTAGCCGCCTCAGCCTCTGCCAGTACCTCTGCTACAGCCAGCACTTCAGGTACTTATGGCTTTACATCTTGTCATGGATCTAACATTACAGAGTGGATTATAGAATCTGGTGCAATACATCATCTATGTGGAGATAGACATCAGCTTACATCATATAACCGATTCAGCCAGGGAGAACAGTCATGACAGCTGATGGGACTCATTTCCCAATCACGGGACAGGGAGAGATCACTTTGACGCCTTCGATGCGTCTGCAGAATGTGCTACATGCTCCTGATTTCTCTATGAATTTGTTATCTATTAGTCAGATTACTAAGGATTTGCACTGTCGAGCTATTTTTGACCCATCGTCTTGTTTTTCAGGACATTCTTACGGGCAAAGTGATTGGGTGTGACTGTGAGCAGGGTGATCTTTATCGTCCGGTACAGACTCCCTATGCAAGCATATCTTCTCATTCATCCGGATCAGTCTCTTTATTCACTTGGCACCTCCGGTTCGGTCATCTCCCTCTTCAGAAGATGTGTCATATGTTGCTGCAGATTTCGCCTAGTTCTTCCTTTTAGTATGTAGCTTGTCAGTTGGGAAAGCATCATCGGTCTGCCTTTCCCAGTCGTCAGAGTCGGAGCAGTAGCTCCCTTTTTAAGTTATTTCATATTGATATTTGGGGTCCAAGTCGTGTACCTGATCTCCAGGGACACAGATTTTATCTTGTAGCTGTGGATGATTTTTAAAGACTGTCTTAGGTCTTTCTTTTGAAAAAAAAATCTGAAGCAGGAGATGTGATCAAAATCTTTCTTATTGAAGTGCATGATGTTTTCTCTACCTATGTGAAGTTTGTGCGAACTGATAATGCTTTGGAATTCTACACTCGTGATCTAACTCTTTCAATCAAAGGGATTGTTCATCAAACATCGTGTCCTTACACCTCTCAACAAAATGGTATTGCTGAGAGGAAGCATTGTCATCTTCTTGATGTTACTCAGACTCTGCTCATTCAAAGTCGTGCACCACATTCGTTTTGGGGTGATGCGGTTCTAACTACATGTTATTTGGTGAATCGTATGTCGTCATCTGTCTTGGGTGAGAAAATTCCTTTCTCTGTGGCGTTTCCTGATAAAGAGTTATTCTCACTCACTCCTCGTGTGTTCAGTTCCGTTGCCTTTGTTCATCAATTGACTCATGGTCATGACAAGCTGGCTCCTAGAGCTGTCAAATGTGTGTTTGTTGGATACTTGAGGGCCCAGAAGGGATACCGGTGCTATGATCCTTTACGCACGAAGTATTATATCAGTGCGGATGTTACATTTTTTGAGTCTGTGATGTACTTCTCTCCTACATGTGATAGGTTGGTTTCATCGAACTCAGATGATGAAGTCTACATGCCACCTCCTCCCATGACTGATATTCCACTTCCACAACCTCCACCACCTCCTCCTACTACTACTCAGCCCCATGCGCCACTTATTCCATCTTTACCTAAATTCTACACTCGTCGGACTGCTTCTACTCATGGTCATCGCCCATCATCCACAGAGCCCCAGGTTTGTTTTGATAACATAGCTGCTAACGATGGATCTGGCGATATATCTGTGCAGGAGTCATTGCACGAAAATAGTGCACAGATGGAAGACGTTAACTCTGACCTGCATATTACTATTTTTGTTTGAAAGCAGAAGTGATCCTGTGCTTCCTACCCCCTGGCGTCTCAGATCTCCTTTCATAGTCTAACAGGGGATTTCAAGAAATTTGCAGCAGCTCTATATGCCATGGAAATTCCACGGAATTACGAGGACGCATTGAAGGATAGTCGATGGCGCTTGGCTATGAAGGAGGAGATGGCTACGCTTCACTCACGTGGTACGTGGAGTCTTGTTACTGCTCCAGTTGACGCATCCGTTGTAGGATGCAAATGGGTGTTCACTGTGAAACACCATGCATATGGCACTGTACCCAGACATATGGGGTGGACTATCAAGATACTTTTTCTCCAGTGGTCAGGCATTCTACTCTACGTATTCTTCTTTCAGCTGCTGTGACATGAGATTGGTCATCGTACCAGCTTGATGTGAAGAATGCCTTCCTCTATGATGATCTACAGGAGGAAGTCTACATGCAGCAGCCACCTAGGTTTACTGCTGAGGGGGGGTGTCAGAAGGTTTGCAAGCTACACAAGGCCATTTATGGCCTTAAGCAGAGTCGAACAGCATGGTTTCAGAAGCTCTCGAACTTGATAGAGCAACAGGGATTTGTGCGATCAATGGTCAATCATTCCTTGTTTGTGCAGAAAACCCAGAGAGGTACTACTGTCATTCTTGTAGACGTCGATGACATTATAGTTACAGGGGATGACAAGCAAGGCATTCAGGGTGCCAAGGACGTCCTAGGTCAACAGTTTGTGACCAAGGATCTTGGACATCTACACTACTTTCATGGTTCCATACCTCCACTCAGATCTATTTCGGGTTCTTCTCGGACTTAGATCTAAATAACAAAGATCTCTCCATATACTCCTTCCAACACTTCATGCGCCATCAACATTACAAATCTGGCATGTTCTAACTCGTGCAACACCTAACCTCCTTTGCAATTGATCAAACCACCTTAAATGGTGCTCTCTCATCTTATTTTTTATTGGAGATATATCGACTTTCATTCTGATTACAACATTCCAAATCCAATCTTCTTGTGTATGACCAAATATCCACTCCACTTTAGCCAACGTTCAGATCCACAGAGTCATGGGATCATATTTTAGAGAAATTCGACTGAATTTCGATCGAATTTCAGTTTCGGTGGGTGATCAAAATTCGGCTGAAATGGCCTATATCGACCGAAATTTGGGGGCTGTGTTCAAAAACTGACCGAAATATCTGTCAAATTTCAATCAGTATTTCATTTCGGTCCATCACCGAAACGAAACTGAAATCTGACATTTAAGGCCTTGCATAGAGTATAGGAGGTAACACGGTTGCTTCACAATATTTTCCTTCAATTTTCAAAGGAATTTTCTTATTAAATAGAACAGTAGAGGCCCCACTCCACTGAAATTAATTGGTATTTATTCTATGAATAACATCTCAACCGATTTCCCAAGTATCGCATTGCAAAATAGATCCCAAGTATCTAAAAGAAGATATCTTCTGAATGGTGTCTTCTTCTTCAATCTTCACCTCGATTCATTTACCATTGCTTCCATTGAATTTGTACTCCATATATTCAGTCGTGGCCCTACATATACGAAATCTTTTAGCATGAAAGGCATGTCTCCAAACCCCAATCTTCTCATTGACTCCATCTCCAATCTCGTCAACCAGCACAACATCATCGACAAACAACATATATTAAGGTATCTCATCCTCAATGTGATTAGTCAACTTATCCATAATCAAAGTAAAAAAGAATGAACTTAAAGCCTTGGTGTCAATATAATCAAAGTAAAAAAGAATAACTTGAGTTAATTTATCCATAGGAAAATATAATTGTGGATTCTTCCACCTTTCTCTGACCTTACACATCGTCCTCTCCCATTTCTTCTCCAGACGACGAGACACGCAATGATGATGCCCGCAGGAGCTTAGTGTGCGGCAATCAAGCGAGACAGGAGTTC
This sequence comes from Ottelia alismoides, assembly GCA_037367405.1. NCBI lineage: Eukaryota > Viridiplantae > Streptophyta > Magnoliopsida > Alismatales > Hydrocharitaceae > Ottelia > Ottelia alismoides. The sequence continues at coordinate 171,399 of JAZKJV010000392.1, forward strand.
ATATGTTGTCCTTGCGCCAATGGTAGTTGAGATATTCACCGTCTCCTAATAAGAACAAAGGAGACGCCAACCCTCTCTTGATTTCCCAACCTTTTGCATTATTTTAAATAAAAAATTAAAGCAAAAACCATATTCCCTAACCAAATCCATTTTGATTTCGATTCCTTAATATCTCCCCTCCAATTTCAGCTTAAAAAATAAAGAAGGATTTCTTTCAACTTGGGATTCCAGGCATGCTTAATCTTCCTCTATGCCAAGAGCGCAACCGAATTTCACAGAATGATGGAGCCAAGGGAAGAAATGGGCAACTTTCTTAAAGAGATCAGAGCGGTGATTCCTACCATTGGGAGAATAAGCACCTCAGAGTCAACTAACAATTTAACTATTGATTGTCGAGAGCATGTCAAGGTTTAAAGTGTTATTGATTCTATTTTTCTGAAGAAGAGTGAGCTTGCTTGCTTTGAAATATTTTTCCGAGGGAAAGGTTGGCGACATGGTCAGTGAATGGGTTTTACGATGTGCTATTAGTCGGTGGTAGTGGACGCTAAGGAAGGGAGGTGTGAAGAAAGTCAGTGCCCCTCACAGCAGGTGATGGTTAGATGGGGGCAGATCGATGAGGACGGAAGGGGATGTTGGAATCGAAGAGGGGGTCGGACAATGCGAAGGTTGGAAGGGCGTGAAGAAAGGAACGATCATGAGGCCGGTGCAAGCAAGGAAGGGGTGTAGGGGCAGCTCGAGGGAGGGACGGAAGTGGAAGGGAGGGAGGGGTGGTGACAGATGAGGTGGCTCGAGGCCAGGGTAGTGCAAGGGCAGGGAGGGGCAACAACATGCCCGGTGCGATGTGGGAGGTTTCACAAAGGCGGATCAAGGAAGAGTTCTCTCACCTACTCGACCAAGCAGGGATTGTAATTTGGATTTAACAATGGCATGGGTTTGTAAAACTAAATTTAATTAACTCAAGTGGTAGATTTTACATATTTTTGACAGATTATGTTGTCTCTAACGATCAAAGGATGCGAGTTAAATACATGGGTTGTGACGTAAATGTTAGTATGTTTATAGGGTCATGGGATAAATATGAAGTATACAAGGGCTAGCAAGTAATTAGCAATGTTTATAGGGGTCATGGTGTACAAATCCCTTTTCATATGGTAGACTTTTAGATGATGCCAAGCATGGCCTCAAATTTCAGCGAAATTTAGTCAAATATCGATATCCTGTCGAAATCGAAATTCGATCGAAATGGTCGAAATGACTGAAATATGAGGCCCTAGTAAAAAAATATGACGGAACTAATCGAAATTTTGATCGAATTTCGACAGAAATTTGGTTTCGGTCAGTCACCGAAATGGTGACCGAAACCGACATTTAAGGCCTTGATGCCAAGGTTGCAAAAAGTCAGTAGATGATACTTCATCAGTCGGGTTACTGACTAAGGATTAACTGGCAGTCGCGTGACTAATCAAATTCAGTCAGACTTAACTCGACTTTGTATTTTTAAATTATTTTAAATATATAGATCATTTTCTATGCACTGTTATATATTTAAATAAATTTGGGCATTTTCACTATATCTATATCTATAAATACAAAGTTACAATTCAAAATCAATGATATAATACCACCTTGCACCACTCACTACAATTATATATGGAAAAACACAAAAAACATTCACCATGTACTCTAACTAAACATTCACTATGCCCACTACTTTCAATAAATGTTAAGCTAACACAACATTAACACTTATACTGAAGCTATCTAGCTAAGTAAACATCCACCATGCACTTGGGGGAGGGAGGACTAACTTCAATGGAAATAAATGAACTGATTAAAATCTCGAAAAACCATTACTAAAGGGGAAGGGGGATTAGTTTCAATTGTTAAAAAATGAAAAAACTGTTGAAATCATTACTGAAGCTGCAACTGCTGAAGCTGCAACTGCTGGAAGGGAGACAAGAGTGCCCTTATGATGAAAAGCGAGAGAGCGTTCAAAGTTGCAAGTGCAGGAGCAGATGGCATCTCGGCATGAGCAAGTGGTATCTTTCAGTGCGAGAGCATGTAGCGTCCTCGAGCAAATGGCGAAAGCAGATGTGGTGGCAAATGGTGGCCGACTCCAATGGCAAGAAAAAGGCGGTGGTGGCGAGAGAGAAACTGGAAGGAGCAATAAGAGGTGACAGTGCCATCAAGCACAAAATCAATGAGATAGAACAACAATAGGGCTTAGGATTTTTTGGTCGAGTAAGGAGTATCGAGGGTTAGGAGATCATAGTGGACTTACTATCTAATAGTAAGTCCAAAACCCATATCGGATTATCAATTACCAGGCTACATGTCCATCCATGAAGAAGATAGTGTCATTAGTATATTGAAGGATTGACATAATGATTTCATCTACAAGAAACCTAGCCAAGAAGCCATCATCTCGCACTTTGTTAGTCATTCTCGTGAAGGTATCAACGATAATAACAAACAAAAGCGGCACCAACGAGCAGACATGTCTAACCCCCTTTTGTAGTTGAAAGAAACCTCCCTCTTGCTTGTCATTCACCAACACCGCATAGAAAGGCAATACACCTCTTCACCTAGTCAATTCATCGACCTGAAAACCCCCTGCAAAAGAAAGGGCATCATGATGAACCTCCAATCGACACAATCATAAGGCTTTGGAAAAATCAACCTTCCAAAGAAAGCCCTTAGTCTTCTTTCATCTTCATTCCGCTATACCTTTGATGTTATCACCACCCATCCATCTTTTTCCAACCCAAGATGAAGATCGTTTGCGCTCGATCAATAACAAAGTGAAGCACCTCCTGCAAACGGTTCGCTAACACCTTCACCATGATCATGTAGATGGTGATTCAAAAAGTAATAGGGCATAAGTCCACACTCTTCATATTGCACCCTTCTTAGGCAAAATGGAACAAATACGAGTGGTTGACAGGCTCAAAACCATGATTCCGCAACATCTCCTTAACAACCTCCAACGTAAGATGCCTCGCTAGCTCCCAAAACATGATGCAAAATACACTGGAAAAACATCATGTTTTGTGAGCCTTTTGTGTTCAGATCAAAAGTCCCTTGTCACATCATTATTAAGAGAAAAGGACGAGTCATCTCCACCTACAACTCATTCAACCATGGAATATCTCTCCGCCTTCACATCTTGCCCCGCTACTAGGCATCATTCAACTAAGCTCACACAATGATTTTGCACTACCTCCTTATACTCAGCGTCATCCACCTTAATGGAATGAATCAGGTTGTGTCACCTGCAACCACCCGTTATCGCATGAAAGTAGCGAGTATTCGGATCTCCCTCCAACCACTCCTGCCTCGACCTCTCACTCCATTCCATCTCCCTCTTCATGTCATCCAAAAAAGAGGATACGATTGTTTACATCTCATAAATTTCCTCTCCTTCAATAGACCCCGCGAACCCTCCAAACAGGTAGACGCACAACATCTTCCTAAGCGTCATCTTGAGACATCTATAAAGCTCATGATTCTCCATCTGGAATTGTATAAGGACCAAGGTTTTAAAAAGCATGAGACGTATCGAGGCATTTTCCCAGTATTTCCTCGAGGCGTAAGCCTCACTCGTGAAAGAATTTTTCATAAAACATACTAATTAATGATAAGTACAATTTTCAAGTTCTAGAATTAAATAGTTATGATTAAATACATAACTCCACGACATTTCAAGGCTAACATCATGGTTAAAACATCCAAGTTGTTACTATAACTCTCTTTTTTGGACTCTAAATCTGCAAGGGGTCAAGTAAATATGGATATGCAAGTACAATAATGGATAACTCTATGTAAAATTTAATGTTTTGAATAAAATTTAACTAAAGGGACTATAGATATAACAAACCATTTTCAAAATTGGGTGAGATATGTGTGCCATTCAATTGAGAAGGATAAGAGAGTAAGCAGTGAATCAGTGACCACTTTTTACTTTACCATAAGGATTGGGGGATAAAATACTAGAATATAGCTTGTTATGACCAGCTTTGTTCATGCATGCTTTGATGTATATTAATTTAGTCCCGATTGAATAGAAGAAAAGAAGATATATAGTTGACGGATGGCTGATTTTCAGCACCATAGACACTCCACACCTGCTTTACTGCTCCGAATGCAAATGAAAGCGCCAATAGATCAATGCCCGAGAATCTTTCCCCTCTTCGATTCTCTAAAAAAGATGAGACATGTTTACAAAAATATACTTTTCTAAATTTACAACAAAGTATGGGACTTGCATCCAAACATTTTAATAAAGAAAGCATTTATGCTCGATTCATACTAAAGTGTAGAGGCATTAGATTTAAGAAATAATGACTCCATTTTTTGTTCATGTTGATTTATAAAGAACATGCATAACAAAGAAAAAATAAGCTTAATATGTTAATAAATTTTAAAAAATACATTTTAGTGAATCGTGAGCTTAAGACTTGAAAATACTTGTCTACGAAAGATGAAAGGCTCACAATCAAAAAGAAAAAGAAATAATATTGTAGAAAAAAACTAAAAATCGGCTCATATATGAGGCAATGCCTCATAAGCCTCGAGGTGCACGCCTCACGGAGGTTGTATGAGGTTATAGCCTCGAGGTGTTTTTCCTTGAAAAATGCCTCGAGGCATACGCCTCGGCGCCTCGAGATGCATTTTTAAAAACAATGATAAAAACAACAAAGAGCTATTTGAGTTTCTCTACCATCTGTCACGAGGATGAACCTTCTACTACATGCTCCTGACACTCCTCCTATAGCCATACCTTCTCAAACCAAAAAAACAAGACATTGCATGTCCCCAAAATCCCAATAAATCGAAATATGATGCGAATGCAACCGAAACAAGGCAATCACAGAACTCAATTGGATGTGTCAACATGGTCAATTCGGTCCTCATCCACTATCTCTAGAGGGGAATATACTATGACGTGCTAGATGTGTCAGCATTTCTAAGTTGGTAGCGGGGGATGGAAGATCCTTTTATTTCTAGATATGAAGTGTTTTGCAGTCTATTTTTAAAGTTGTATGCTTTAGCGATAGTCAAGGACATGAGTGTCTTAAAGATCAGGTCGATGGGGCATCGATACTTGGTTTTAACCCTAGATTCTTTAAGAATAGTGCATGACCATCCGATGTTGGTTGAGCTTCGTGTTATTGCTAAGGGTCCTTTTGATGGAATCAAGGTTAAGAAATGTGGTATGCAGTATTCGTTCGATCATTCGGTATAAAGCGAGTAAGCGGATATGGGGAGGAGAATACGAAGGTATATGTGGTTTATGCAGTTTATAATATTTTAATCAAGGTTCCGGAAAGCGGTATGCGTATGCGTTCGGACAGGTCACTGAATAGCGATTAAGCAGTATGCGAGGGCATATGCGGGGTATATGCAGTTCTACGCGGTTTTCTATTTTTATTTAAAAATAAATAAATATCTACAAAAGTGACTACAACTAAACTGAATTTATGATTAAATGTCATCCAACAGAAGACAAAAGAAAAATGATTTCCATGTAGAGCTCAATATAGTACAACTAAATATCAAATCATCAAAGATAATATTACATAATTTGATTTAATATATCGAATCAAAATAATACAAGATCCGTATCTTAAGATCCGGATTCTATTACCCAATTGAACCTTAGTCGGGCGCACAGAGCTTATATGTGCCCGAATAGCCTGCATATGCGAGCCATATATGCGCAAATGGCGTATAAAGCGGGGCTTCATGTAAACGGTGCGTTGAGGAGGCCGTTTAGGCATATACGGCAGCATATGCAGCTGCACGGACCGCTTTCATGAACAGAGATTTTAATTTAAGATATTAAAAAAGTACAATAATAAAATGTGATTATATGAAAAAATGATGATCTAACAAAATCAAAATTTTCAAATAAGATAATATAATTAATAAGATATAGAAGCATGATATTATAAATTGATTATTTTTTAGTGTATACTTTAAATTTAGTGCATACATACACATACAAATTTGGATGCAACAGGAAACAAGCGAATTCTATAAGAAATTCTTTAATGCATATGCAAATCCTATATATAACAAAAGCTAAAGAATAATCAATGGTATACAAATCATACATCCAAAATTATACATATATATATATATATGGATCTTCAAGGGACAAAACTTGTTGACACAAAATATAGGATAAAACTGTGTTTGCATACAAACTTTATTGGAAGCACAAAATGTAAAGTACCAAATTGTTGGTCAATTATTTTATGTTTTATTTGTAGAACTAGAAAGAATTTCATTAGACAGAAAATACGAAAGGTGGTAAAAAGCTCATTAATAAGTGTTAGGAACAAAGGAAAGATATGGATATGAGAAAAACACCTTATATTAAATTCACAAATGTGACATATACGAAAATAATGAAAAGATGTATCGATGTAAATGATGCTATAGGAGTTGTTCTGAAAAAATTGAGTTAATGTGACATCAACATGTTATGGATTAAACAAAAAAGATACATGAATCCTACATGCAAGTCTCTTGTTCAGATATGGGGCCGCATATGCCGCATAGTCGGACCATATATTGACGCATATGGAATATACGCTTCAGTCAAATGACATAATATGCATATGCGACCGCATATGCGGCCATATGGACCACATTTCTGAACACAGGATGACTTTGATCATTTGGCTTAGATAGTTAGGGATTTCCAAGTGAAGATGGCATATAAGACCTTCGCCACACAGGTCACGCTCAACAATAATAATTTGGCTAGGGATAATAGATCGATTTGTGAATCAAAGATGCCACTTATGGTGAAGATTTAGATATCCAAGATGGGAATCCAAGATGAGCAAGAATCATGACCATAATACATAAAACGAAGCGTAGAGGTTGAGGCATGTGCACTTTGTTCTGATGCCATGGAGGATATGAATCATTTGTTTTCTCCTCCTCCTTGTGCTTAAAAAACATGAACGAAGGTCGCTACATATTTGGTGAATTCAATACTGTGACACAATTCTGGGCATCTTTTAGGGATGCTTGATGAAGCCTTTGGCACTTATTGGGTGATTTAGCTGGCAAGAAATGGTTTGGTGTTCCAGTAAGAGAGTTATGAGAATGTAATTGAGCATGTGAAGGTTTTTTTTCAAATGTGTCCTTGTAAGTAACAGTGTGTCAATCTTACTCTATTTTGTGGTGTGCATCATTCTGGGTGTCCATTTTTTCTTTTTCCATTTTTTGAGGGGAATGGAATGGATCTCCATTAGAGACCCATTCAAAATATGAATTTATATAAACAATTATATAAATAATTACATACTCCAACTCTCAAACAAACCCTTTGCATGCTCAAGTACACTCTCTGAATAAAACCTCTCCTCTCTGAAGATTACCCAATTTCTCCCCAGCCAGATGGCCCACAAAAGCCCTCCCATCAACTGAAAAGTAATGGACTCCCGGAACGACTCAGAACTATCCCAACGTACACTTGGCAGCTCAACTTTCTCCCAAGACTCATAGATTTCGAGCACATGAAGAAGAGATACTCAATGTCACATATTGTGCAAGCAATATCCAATCTCTAAAAACAATTCCTAGTCACAATTGAACAGTATAACATGGAAACATCATTTATACATACAAAAGGGTATATATGACTGATCTAATAAAGAATCTCACCCCATTGAATTTCCCATAATTTTCCACTCCTATTTTATATTTCTACAATAAAATTAACATTTAATAAATTCCATTTGGATATATTATTATACAATTTTACATCTTATTAATTACAATATTATGTGCACACCAATATCACTTAATAACCTATAGTACTTGTTAAATAATATACACTATTATCCAATTATCTAATGAGGGTATTCAATTTCTCATGCATCCAGCCAACAAAAAAGTGAATAAAAAAACAAATTAATTATAAACCAAGTTTTTTTGTAATGATTTAATCAAGAATACATATTACATTGTAATTGTTGGGAAAAAGACTTCGTTGTTTATTCAGAAAACCCTAGGCTCTCTTATATAGGGAGAGACCTTAGGGTAAATTACAGAGAGGTCTATAGAAAAGAAAGAAATAACAACAAACTCTATAAATAAATAATAACACTACTAACTATTTCTACACTCCCCCTCAAGGTGGAGCATAGATATCTATCATGCTCAGCTTGGACGAACATCTCTGAAATGGTCCTCTGAGCAATGGCTTGGTAAATATATCTGCAGTCTGATCTCCTGAGCTCACATGTGCAGTAGATATCAATCCTCTCTGGATCAAGTCCCTAGTATAGTGGCAGTCAACTTCAATATGCTTGGTCCTTTCATGAAAAGCTGGATTGTTGGCAATGAACAATGCTGCCTGATTGTCACACTGAAGCTTCATAGGTAGAGGTACCGCTACATGTAGATCTTCTAGTACTGAGCGAACCCACATCATTTCTGTACTGGCTTGAGCCATGGCCCTATACTCGGATTCGGCACTGGACCTTGCCACAACAGTTTGTTTCTTGCTTTTCCAAGAAACCAAAGAGCCTCCAACAAACACTGCAAACCCTGAGGTTGATTTTCGGTCCTTGGGACATCCTGCATAATCTGCATCTGCACATGCTGAGACAGATAAGTCCGTGCCCTTTCTGAATAGCAGCCCTGAACCTGGAGAAGACTTTAGATACCTCAGTATCATGTGTATAGCGTCCATGTGAACCTGTCTTGGCTGCTCCATAAATTGACTCACCCTGCTAACTGCAAATTGAATGTTTGGGCGAGTTATGGTGATGTAGAGGAGTTTGCCCACCATCTCTCTATATCTCCTCTTATCTACTTCATCAGTATCACCATCATACAGCCTCACGCTGGGATCCATAGGAGTACTTGATGGTTTGCAACCATCCATGCCCGTCTCAGTCAGGAAGTCTGTAATATACTTCCGTTGGGTCATTACCAAACCCTGTGCATTCCTCGCAAATTCTAACCCCAGGAAGTATCTCAGGGTGCCAAGATCTTTTGTAACAAATTGACGGCCAAGGAATGCCTTCGCCTTTTCTATGCCCTGTGCATCATCTCCTGTAACAAGAATATCATCCACATAGACCATAATAACAACCGTACCTGCCGATGACTTCTGGACAAACAATGAGTGATCGGCATTTGACCTCTTGAATCCTTGTTGCTCAATCAGGTTGGACAACTTCTGGAACCATGCTCTGGGGCTCTGTTTGAGGCCATATATTGCTTTGTGAAGTCTACAGACCATCTGCTTCTCCCCCTCAGCAGTAAACCCAGGTGGCTGCTGCATGTAGACTTCCTCCTGCAAGTCTCCATACAGAAATGCATTCTTGACATCTAGTTGAGATATACTCCAATCACGGACTACAGCAACAGATAAGAGAATGCGAAGGGTAGAATGTCTCGCCACTGGAGAAAAAGTATCCATGTAATCCACACCGTAGGTTTGCGTAAACCCACGAGCGACCAAGCATGCTTTATACCTATCCAGGGTTCCATCTGCATGGTATTTGACTGTAAAGACCCATTTGCAGCTCACAACGGATGCATCAGAAGGTGCAGGGACCAAAGACCATGTGCCACGAGACTGCAGGGTCCTCATTTCTTCTTCCATTGCTAATCGCCAGCATTCATTCTGCAAAGCTTCCTGGTATGTCCGTGGTATCTCCACGGAAGACAGAGCTGCGGCAAATCTCTGAAAATCACCTGTGAGACGGTGAAAAGAAACCTGTGAAGCAAACGGATAAGCGGCACATTGCCGCTTCTGTTTCTGAAGAGCAATCGGAACATCAAGACTGTCATCTGCTGTACGAGATGGGCTAGTGTCAGCCTGAACTGAAGGATCCTGCACATGTACCAAACCTGACCCGTCAGTAGGAGTGTCATCTGAACATACCTGAGGCGGGATGATCGGCTGCTGTGTGGTCTGAGCAGGACCTGACCGGCGCGTATAGAATTTCGGTAACGGTGAAATGATAGGCCGTGGATTGGGTGGAGGTGGAGGAGGTGGTGGGGGTGGTGGGAGTGGTGCTGGCGTGGAGACAGACAGAGGGGAAGACTCAGATGTACTCAATGTAGGTGGTGGAGGAACATAGATCTCATCAGTGGTAATGGATGGTACCATTCTGTCACCTGCAGGAGAGAAATACATGACAGACTCAAAGAAAGTGACATCGGCGCTCACAAAGTATCTCTTAGTTGTGGGATCATAACACCGGTAGCCCTTCTGAGTTCTGGAGTAACCAACAAAGACGCACTTGACTGCTCTAGGAGAGAGTTTGTCAAGTCCAGGAGATAGACGATGCACAAAAGCAACAGTGCCAAAGACACGTGGAGTTAGGGAGAATAACTCCCTATCTGGAAAAATAATGGACATAGGTATCTTTTCACCAAGGACTGAGGATGGCATACGGTTGACTAGATAACAAGCAGTAAGGACAGCATCACCCCAGAAAGAAATAGGGGCACAACTCTGAATCAACAATGTACGAGTAATATCCAAGAGATGGCGATGCTTCCTTTCCGCGACACCATTTTGTTGTGAGGTATATGCACAAGTGGTTTGGTGAATAATGCCCTTTGATGACAGGAATTGTGACAGTAAGCGTGTACAAAATTCAAGGGCATTATCAGTCCGAACATATTTGACATTTGCAGAAAAGACATTGAACACTTCATTAATCAAGTTTTTGATCACATTTCCTGCTTCGGATTTATTTTTCAAAAGAAAGACCCATGACACACGAGAGAAATCATCCACTACCACAAGATAAAACCTGTGTCCCTGATGATCGGGAACACGACTTGGACCCCATATATCTATATGTAACAACTCAAAAGGGGAGCTACTGCTCCGACTCAGACGACGTGGGAAGCTCGACCTGTGATGCTTTCCCAACTGACACGCTTCACATTGAAACGAAGAACTAGGAGAGATATGAGGCAGAAGATGGCGCATTTTCTGAAGCGGAAGGTGACCAAATCGGAGGTGCCAAATGTACGGAGAGACTGGTCCAGCCGAATGAGAGGAGACACCAGCATATGAATCTCGGACCAGCCTATATAAACCATTCTGCTCAGAGCCACAGCCAATCACCTTGCCCGTGAGTATGTCCTGAAAAATGAGAGAAGACGGGTCAAATATGGCACGACAGTTCAAATCCTTCGTAATCTGACTAATAGATAGCAAATTCATTGAGAACTCAGGAGCATGCAGAACATCCTGTAAATGCAAAGTGGAGGACAGGAAAACCTCCCCCTGTCCAATAAGGGGCGAATGGGTACCATCTGCTATCTGTACTGAACGTCCGGGAGGAATATCCCTGTAGGCCTGTAATCTACCTCTATCTCGGCAGAGGTGATGTGTGGCTCCAGAATCCAGTCAGATATATCATGAGATGTAGTAGATCTACCTGAGGAGCTTGCGGCTGCGGAAGAACTGGCAGAGGCAGTGGCAGCAATATCTGAGGAACCACCAGGCGAATCATCAGAAGCATGTGGCATAATCTCTCGGAGACGGGCGACAAGTTCGTCAAATCGACTATCTGCAGTAGAAGTCAGTGGAGACTGAGAGTGCTCTGCAATGCGTGCTGATGCTGGAAATCCATGCTTCGAATAGCATGTCTCCTCCGAGTGTCCTGTGCGACGACAATAGGAGCATGTCTGACTAAAGCGACCACCCCTCCCCTGGGGTCCACGGCCACGTCCACGACCACGGCCAGATGGTGGTCCACCTCTCCCACGCGAGACTGCCATCGCTGAAGGAGGTGGAGTAGAAGAGCTGGAGGAGACTGGAATGCGGCTAAGCCGTCTGTAAACATCCTCAACTGGAGGAATAACTGCATCAGCAAGAATCTGAGACCGAGCTGCATCGTACTCTGGGTCAAGGGCCGCAAGAAGAACACCACCATGGTGGCGTTTCGAAACGCCTTCTGCTGCTCAGGTGTTGCAGTCAGAGGGATGATACTATATAACTTCTCGAACATCCCTCTTAGGGATGTATAAAGAGAATGGAGAGGTCTGCCGCTCTGCTTCATTGTGAATATGTCGTGCTGAAGCTGCAACATCTTTGTCTCATTTCGCACTTGCGAATATGTGGCGGCAAGAATTTCCCACATTGCCTTAGCAGTGGGCTGATGGAGGACATCGTTGGCAATCTCCGTCGTTAAGGTGCCAGACAACCAGACCTTTGCATAGGAATCATCAGCCTCCCATGAGGCATAGATCCCAGTCTTCTCTGCGGGCTCATCCTCGGTAAGAATATGTTTCTTACCATTCGACTTCATAAGGCTCATGAACTGCATAGCCCAGAGCTCGTAGTTAGACCCGTCCATCTTGACTATTGGCGCAGGACCTTTGAATGCGCCGGTGGAGGGCATATCAACTTTTGATTCTGACATACTGCCGCTTGGAGAAGAACTGGGATGTGTAGACGTAATGCTGGATGTCTACAAACACTGCATCGGATTTGAGTGCGTATGTAGACGTTTACGCACTCAATCCCACATATCGGATGAAGAGAGAGCTAGGGCACGCCTCAACGTAGGCTTACAGCCCTTTACTCGGCTAACAGGTGCCGACCGATGGACTGGGAGCCACTGATCTTATTTGCGGCTGTGCTGACAGCCGGGCTGGAGAGCTAGGGCGTCACCTGAGACCTCCGGGGCTAGGTTGGAGCCGGCTTGTGACCTAAGGCAGCAGGCGAGGAGGTGCTGGGGGCTGCCTGGAGGCGAAAGGCTGCAGGCGGAGATGTGCTGGGGCCTTCGGCGGCGGTCTAGACCCGCTGGCTGGGGCTGGTATCGTCGTTGGTGGACTCGGAAGGAGTCCTAAGGCGGCGTGGGAACCTCGATCGGAGCCGGAGAGGAAAGGCGGCGCCGAGGAGAGAAGAGGGCAGCGGGTGGGGAAGGGAAAGGGGGGGCGGCGCGAGAGCCCTAGGGCGGCTCTGATACCATGTTGGGAAAAAGACTTCGTTGTTTATTCAGAAAACCCTAGGCTCTCTTATATAGGGAGAGACCTTAGGGTAAATTACAGAGAGGTCTATAGAAAAGAAAGAAATAACAACAAACTCTATAAATAAATAATAACACTACTAACTATTTCTACAGTAATGAAGAGAAGTGTGCATGCCTTCTACTATACAAATTAGGTTTACAAGAACTTGTAAAATAGAAACTCAACCTACCACGCCAATTTCTTTATGGCCACTTAGTGCAGTCATCTCACTCACAATTTGCCATCCACACTGGTTCAGAAAGGAGAAGCAACAACAAGGCAACTACCCCTGAGAACAGCAGTGATATTCACTTCAATTCTGCATAAACCTTATGCAATAACCTCCCATAATTGAGAGATCTGAATAATATCATCAAGAACCGCAATGATTGCTGGTCGATAACAATCTTTCAATCTTTGCAGCGTGATTCTTGTTGTTGGGATTTCCATTTCACATGCCGTTGCAGCAAACTGGGGTTAACACGATGGTCTCATTGCCGATTTCAGCTTCAACAAAAATGGCAAAGCCTTCTCTCACTTTAAATAGGGTCGGTTTTATGGATTCTTATCAAATCCATGTTGAAAGATCTAATTATTTTTTACGCATGCTGTTGGTTACCTGACGCACCCTTCCTCAATGGGTTAACACAATGTCTAAAGAAAATTGTAACCGTTCTTATCGGTGAGTAGCAAGATCTCTTCCTTATTACAATCCTCCAAGAATCCCCTCACATTCATGACATGCTATTCATAGAAATCCTCAAATATTGCAGTGGAATTCTTACTTAGTCAAAACACTTAGCCCAGACTTATATTCACATGTCCACCATTCACACACTGTTATTTTCCTGCAAAACACTTAGCCCAGACTTATATCATATTATCAATTAACTTTATTTTGGAAAAATAACAGGTTGAGTTTGGGGAGAAAATCCTAAGTAGTTCCGCTATTGACTTTCAGAAAACCATAACCTATATGAATTTTTGAATTCCAAGCCTTCTTTAGATTCAGTTATTCAATGAAGAAGATTCCACACAAATCCATCTTTGACTATGGCAGGACTTCATCACTTCACTAGGAACTCTATGACCGTCAAGAACACCGACGGCGTAGGGTCACATACCCCAACACATGTTTATGACAATGATAATATTTTAGAAAACGTGAAACCTTGAGAATGAGCTTACGAACATCAAAATTCTATTTACAATAATAGCGCGAACCTCAATGATATTAGCATTATATGAGGAAGCATAAACCAGAGCAGAAAGATCCTACTTCGATACCATGTTGATATTCAACTGTCGAAATCATGTACAAGAACTTATGTGGCACAAAATAGTGAACTACCCTACTCCACGGGAGATACAACCCAATAATCAGATGCTAATGTTTTAACCTTCTCACTGAATCAGGAAGTATGTAGTTTTATATATAAGGTCCCACTTGCTCACAAAAACATAAGTTACATAACCGCATATCTTTTTCAACTAAAGAATCAGTTACCCAACTGACAAAACCCTTTGTTACTCATTAAGACCTTTCGTAACTCATAAAGTACATCTTCTTTGTAACTCAGTGGAAGGATTAGGAGTAGGACTTCCCTCCTACGAATATAAGCATGTGATTTACACCTAACTCTTGCACCACCTCCTCATATAAAGGTGCAATACACATGACCAATTATGAGCCATGAAGCTCCTCTTTTCTTTAGGAAGATGAATGGTACGACAAATGCATGAACATTGATGACTATGTGATCCGTGTGATCATTGACTACTTATAAGCTTTTAAGGAACAGAACTTAAGGAAAGATCCCCCCAATCACGTAAGTGATTCCCGAACTTTCATAACTATGATATTATTATTTATTATTATGGGTATAGTTGGCATCTCCGTTGAGTGAACAGAATCAAGATACCAACTGTGTACAAATATAATAGCCAAAGCCGTGTGTGGTTTTATATATTGATTAGTAATGCAGATGCTAAACTCAGTTCTGTTGCTTGCATCGCCACACTAAAAAGTGGCCTGCGTGAAGTTAACTATCAGTTGCACATCTACGAGAGTGAAGAACTGTCCAATCAAAAGTTACTTTGTTTTTTTTAAATAAAAAAACTTACTTTAGTTAGCTTCAATCTAAAGTTTTGCCACCTTTGTTTTCGCTCCTCATCGAGACTGTCACCAAAAGTAAATCCATGGACTTTCGCAAGACCTGAGATAAATTAAATGATTATATATTAGAATTATCACTTTATAGAAAAGAATGCTAACGAAATAATATTAAAAAGTGCAAAGTAGTGACAGAACAAAAAAGGCATCAAAACACTTAATCCAGATATACTTAGATATAAAATGCAAGCCTTCAAAAACTTCATGCACGTAAAATTAATAGATATGACAAAAGAGGGAAGTGAAAGAGGAACACACTATCGTTAATCTGGGTTATCAGTCCTTCAACTGTAGTAACGAGTCCACCAAGTGTTCCACTTGCAAGATCCAAGTCAAGCTCAGGAACACGTACAGCTGCAGTGTCAGACTGAAAGCAGTGTGGCATGTAACATTATTACTGTATGAACATAAGATAAGCAATCATATAGCATACAAAATCAAATACAATATGAACATAATGCTAGAGATATGTGCAACTTAATTGGTTTGTTTATTGAGGTCAGCCCATAGTCAAGCTATAACCATAAAACTAAGATGTGAAGAAAAGAACAGAACCTTATAAACTATGATTCTCTGATTTCAGTAGACTATTAAGGATGAAAATGAAGCTTCTTTTCTCATCTTTGAATGATTAATTGAAGATCGGTATGCCGAACATTATAAATTAGTTCAAGAGTGAGTGTCTTGTTAACAAGCTTAGTAACGATAAGATGTTGATGTTATACATGCATGACAAATTACTGAGAGTGAGGGTCTTGTTAACAAGTTTAGTAACCATAAGATGTTGATGTTATACATGCATACTTCGAGAGTGAGCATGTTGACGCAGCCTGGAGAGGCGTCCGTGATGGAAGTTCTATTGCAGGGGATCAGATCTCCATCTCCCCTACATGTGGATTTAAGGATAGGGTGGAGATCAATACCTCTTTGGCTCGTGGTGCTGGAAGAGCAACCTTGCAACGGAGGTTTATGTCCGCATTGTGGTGATGTGGCGGAACTTCCGATTGTCTGAGGGTGGCTCTTGAGGGTCAAATATAGAGGTGGGAATTCCGAGAGTCGCGAGTTCAACGAGAATCGAGGGAGTTACGCACGCTCCCATCGACGAGAACTCTAGCGCGACAAAGACATCTCATGATGTGTTTTTAGGGTCTTCGAATGAGGCGTCGGGCTTCGGCACTTCTTACAAACCATTTACATATCCAGTTCTGAAAGGCGGATCAGGCTTTGGTCACTTCGTGTGTGATCTCAAATCCAGTTATGAAACTAGGTTCCGTTGGTTCGATAGGGTTTGATTTTTCGGGTTCAGATATTGTTTGGGACCCGATTGGGCATCCATTGCCTTCTACTTCGTTGGGGTTCCAGCTACGTGGTTTGAGAGGGGGCTTTGGGCCCCCATGTGGATCTTCACGGACGACGACTCTTGAAGTGGTGGGGCTTCTTTTGCTCATGTACTTGGGGTTGTGACTTCAGAGGAATGTGGCGGTTGTGGGCGTGAAGATGTAAGGATGGTGAGAGGTGTTGGTGGGTCTGGGGTCGAGGGAAGAAACAAGGAAGGCGAGGTTGGGAGGAAGGTTTTCGAGCCAGGGTTGGGTGTAGCTCTACTAAAGAGAGTGGCGACGGGGCCTCATCGTGCAAGGGCAAAGGGGGAGCTCGAGAGTAAGGGATTGGAGAAGCATCTCCAGGATGAATTGGGACATCGTAGGGCATCCCATGGTTCACGAAAGCAGTTGTTGATCTTCTCACGAAAGCAGTGTCGGGCGAATGAACTTAACTAGGAGACAAGGCAGCTCGAACGAGAATGCAAGATGGAGGCTTTCAAGGGATCTGAGGCTAGGGTGGAAGGTTAGAGGAGGGGTTCGTCGTGGTGCAGGAAGGGGTGGCGTTTGAAGGAGAGATGGTGTAAGATGCCAACATGGTTCGCTTGGAGAAGGGGACGGTTGGAATTTCGTCTGTTCTAGTGGAAGGGAGCCAGGCAGAGAGGTTGTTTGAGATTGCGATTATGCAGAGAGTAAGGGTTCAGGTGGTGGGGGGTTTCCACACGATTTCCCAATGAAACTACTAATGTAGAATGTACGTGGTATGGGTCAATCAGAGAAGAGAATTATGGTTGGTTCACTGCATGATGCATTGCGTTGAAGATGGATGCGGTATGTTTGTGAGAGACTAAGATTGACTCCTGGGATTCTGTGAGATGGAGCTCCACCTTTGGACATCATCTAACCGAATTCAAGGAAGTGATGGCGAGGATAGCTGTGAGGGGATCGTTGGTGCATGTAATGGAGGGTTGTTTGACCTAGTAGATGAAGAGATTTTGGTTCACTTGGTTTCTGTTGCTTTGGTCAGTAAAAAAGATCAGTCTTGCTTTGTGGTGCCTTTAGTTTATGGCACTCAAATGGCTTCCTAGAATGCCATGTGGGAAGACATGCAATAGGTTAGAGCCATGTTCCCAGAGATGGCTTGGATTGTGGGCGATGACTTCAATGGCACGTTGTATACGGAGAATAGTCCAGGTGGGAGAGGAGCATAGCGTAGGATCATGGGCCTAGCTATTTTGTTAAGGTGGTGGAGGAGCTTGCTTTAGAGGTCTTGGATGCGACAAACTGCAAATATACATGGTGGAGCTCTTCCTCGCGTTTGTTTATCACTGCTTCCTCTTGTTCATTGAGACCTTAGAGATGCTCAATTTGACTAGTGTTACTTCTCACACTAGGTCGAGACTGGATCATACGCCGATGTGTTTGGATACGTGCAGTGGCATAGGATCTTCTTCCGACTTTAGGTGTGAGCTTTGTTGGGTGTTGGAAAAGTCTTTAGAGATATGATTGTCTCTTTTTAGACAGCTTTGGAGGTGGAGTCAGCTACTATGAGATTAGCGTTGCAGCATAAATTAATTGCTTTCAAGAAGGATTCTTGTGATGCGTGTGAGGTAAAGAGGAATACGGCGCAAGATGAGATGGTGAGGTTGGATTCATTGGAGGACAACAAGGAGCTGGATGAGAAGCTGTAAGGTGGTGCAGAAGATCCTTGACGATAAGGACAAGAAGCGGGAGTTCGAATGAAAGCAGAGGTCATGTCAGAAGCGGCAAAAGAATTGGGATGAGAACACTATATTCTTTCATGTGAAGGCAAAAGGCAAAAGGAGGAGAAACTTGATTCACTCGATTGAGGTTGGGGGCAAGGAAATTCTGGGTGAGGAAGAGGTTGTGAAAGTGTTGACAGGCTACTTCAAGAGCATGAGCAGGAGTGTGCCACATTATGAGTCAAGGTGGATGGGGTTGGAGGTGAGTCTCATTACTGATCTCGAAGCCAAGCTGTTGAGGAGGTCATTCGGGGTGCAGGCGGTCTGTGAGGTTGTCTTTGCGATGAATCCAAAAGGTTGAACCGATTCGGATGGTTTTCCATTTTTTTCTTTTTCAGGGAGTTATGGGATCTGGTTGATGAGGAGGTGATGGGAACATTGTTGGAGTTTCCATAGGGAACTATGGTTTTTATTGGCTCAACCGATCATTTATGATCCTGCTTCCGGAGGACACTACTGTTATAAAATATGAAGCGGAAGCAAAAACATGGAAAAAGAATAAGAACAAGAAAGAACAGCAGGATTTAACGTGGAACCTTACTCCGTGAGGAGCGAGATGAAACCACGGGAGAAGCCCTCAAAGGGGCGTGTTTTTCTATTCACTTTCTCAATGAGTACAGGAGGTCTGGGGCTCCTTATATAGCATTCCCAGAGCCTCCAAGTCCCACCATTAGGGGGTATGGGACTAAACACATGATGGGGTAAATGGGTCTTCTCCAGGATCCATTTACCCTGCTACAACTCAATAGGTGCACTACCAGATACTCCAACACTCCCCCTCAAGCTGGAGCATGCAATGCTCAGCTTGGACAAACAAACAGAAAGAAACTCAACTCACGCTACAGGACACTACGGACAATATCAACCCAACGCACACATGTTGCAGTCGAGGACGTTGCTTCTCATGCCGTGCAGGTGAGGAGGACGAACGGGCTGGAGTGTGAGTCAACTGAAGACTCGGAATCTGACCATCGAGTCTGAAACTGCGCCTGAAGTCTCCTCGTCGGAGAACTGGGTCTCTCCCATCTGGCTCAGAGAATGGTGCACTGCTCTGGTGTTCCTATGATACCACATAAAAACCCTTGCCCTCAAGGGAATGGTCCTCTGCTCTGGAGTCTCTATGGCTCACATGAAAACTCTGGCCGAACTACAACAAGAATGATGGGGACCTCAAACTGATGATGGCAACATATGCTCATCTGACAATGACCGCACACTCGTGCGTGTCTGAAACTGGACTCGGAATTAGTCGTCGAGTCTGAACAACTGTAGAGTCTGGAATCTGAATGGTCTGGATAATCTGTATCTGGCATCTGAATCTCTGATATCTGGAGAAGACCTGTGACTCTACATATATACTCCTCCTTTCTCCCATACTTGTCGGAAATTGACATCGACAAAGTTGGGAGAAGATAAGATAAACTAAGGGGTAAACAAAACATAAAATTTGCGGCTTTCATCATTTTTTTAAAATAAGCCGTCACATTTTTTTTCGATTTTTTTTAAACACATTTTTTTATAAAGCCATTTCAACATTTTTTTCGGCTTTTCATCTTTTCTTTTCTTTTCTTTCTTTCTTCTTTTTTTTGTAAATTTTGCGTACGGCTTTTTCTTGTACGTGCCTTTTTTTTCACTCCCTTTTATTCTATTTTTTTTGAAAACTTGCAACCTCTCTCTCTCTTTTAAATACGTGATCAAATCGAGCCCAATATCTCAACTACCTCTCGTAACTCACGGCACAGCTTTTCTCTCTCTCCCTTTCCCCTTTTTTTTATTTAAGGCCACTTGGGCCCGTTCTCTTTCCCTCTCAACATAAAAAAGACTCTCTTCTTTTTAACCACTCACGGCCCATGTGAGTTCCATAACAGCAGACCATTTTTTTTAATAAATAACGGGCCTCCAGCCCTAGGGTTCCCACGACAGGAACCCTTCTTCAATTCCCGCCGCCCACGCAAAAGAGGGATCGCCTTTGGGGCGTCGCTGCCTGGAGCACAACCGCGTGCTCTGCTCGTGCTTCTGCATCGCCTGGAGTCGCTGACCAGGGCTGATGCGGCTTGGGGAGGGCGTTGTATTTCTGGGCTGCGAGTCGAATGCAGATGCGTCGCGCGCCTGGGCTGGAGGCTGTCATTGCCGGGGGAGGGGGATGCTCTCGTAGAAGGACCTCTCCCGCGCGGTGGGAGTCTGGGCTTGTGATAGCATGGATCGCCTCATGCCGCCTGAGTATCGCGTGAGGAAGGAGGTCCCCTCGCGCCGCCTGCACGAGGGCTTGAGGATTTGTGCCTGCGAGATCGCAGGCTGCTCTTTGCCGCCTGAAAAGATGGGTCTCTACCATCGTTGACGAAGCCCGGAGTTTCGATCGGCGCCACCGTGATTTTTTTTGTGACGCCTTGTTTGAACAGATATGTGACAGATGTTGCTGCCAGAATTCCAAAGACGAACTCATATGGAACAAAAACTCCATAATGACATGTTTTGCTCGTGGAAATCATGTGGGCTTTGCTCCTGGAATCCCTAGATAGGAATCGAACTTGCAGGATAGGCATCGCCCGTGCTGCTTGGATGTCGCGCAAGGAGCCGTGAGGGCCCGCCTGGATGCACGCTCAGAGGGCACAGGGCCTCACGGAGATGAAAACCCTCACGCGCGTGGGTGATGCTGCCTCTTGCGCAACAGAGATGCGCCTGGACTCTTAAATTCTAGGGTTTCAGAAAACCCTCAAACATGAACATGAACAGATCTCCGTCGATCTGAATGAAGACGGAGATTTCCAGAACTGAACAACAGATCTTCAACTTACAAAAAAAACAAATCTCGAACATAAAAAAAATCTGAAATCCTCAAGAATCGACCCGCTCTGATACCATGTTATAAAATATGAAGCGGAAGCAAAAACATGGAAAAAGAATAAGAACAAGAAAGAACAGCGGGATTTAACGTGGAACCCTACTCCGTGAGGAGCGGGATGAAACCACGGGAGAAGCCCTCAAAGGGGCGTGTTTTTCTATTCACTTTCTCAATGAGTACAGGAGGTCTGGGGCTCCTTATATAGCCTTCCCAGAGCCTCCAAGTCCCACCATTGGGCGGTATGGGACTAAACACAGGATGGGGTAAATGGATCTTCTCCAGGATCCATTTACCCTGCTACAACTCAATAGGTGCACTACCAAATACTCCAACAACTGCCATAAGCATGGAAGGCCGTATCGATATCGATACCGTATCTATACAATATTTCGACGATATATCGACGATATATAGTCGAAATATCGCCCATATCGACGAGCCTTTGTGAAGAAAATGCCAGGAAACCGGGATATATCGCCTTATCGGTGCACATATCGGTCCCATGTCAATATCGATATATCGACGATATATCGCCGATATTTCCTTCCATGGCCGAGAGGGTAGAGAATTACCGTCCTATTGCTCTATGTGCGATTTACTTGATTATGGCAAAGGTGTTGGCTACCGTTTGAGGGGGAGCTAAGCTCGATCATTTCTCCAGTTCATATTATGTTCTCTCCAGACAGGAAGCTCATGGATGATGTGGTTATAGCTTCTGATATCGTGGCAGACTGGCAGAGGAAGAAGGCTAGGGGAGTTTTGTGTAAGGTTGATTTTTCAGAGGCCTATGATAGTGAATATCGGCACTTCCTTAGGGTCTCGTTGTTTAGGTGAGGTTTCCCGATAAGTGGATTGCGTGGATAAAGAGATGTGTCACGATCGCTTCTTGTACCATTTTAGTGAACGGGCAACCGAAGTAGGGTTACTTCCAGTCATAGCGTGGAGTTCGGCAAGGTTGCCTCTGGAACCCCTACTCTTTTTTGGGACATGGCATCCCTACTTTTTGTTCATGTAGCTGACGATTAATATGTTCTAGTTGATTGCATGGTGGCAGGTGGGTTCTGCTATGGCTACTCTAAGGAGGAGATTTCGGTTCCCATTCTTCAGTATGCGGATGATACTATCCTTTTATGGAAAGAGGTTCAGAGAGTTGCATACGTTTGCCGATGGTCCTAGACATCTTCGATGTTGTATATGGGTTGAGATTTAATAGGATATATCGGAGTTTGTCCCATTCGAATTAGAAGAGACAAAGGTTGGTTTGTTGCGCTACCGTGGAGTGCTTCTATGTCGCTGGAAAGATGTATATGGCTAATTGGTTACCAGTGATTGAGAAGATGGAGCAGAGACTAACAGGGTGGAAGTATGTTTGCTTCTCTCGAGGTGCCATGTTGGTGTTGTTACGATCGGTTCTCACCGTGGTCCCTACTTTTTTCCTGTTATCTAGGCTCTTGCCCATCAGGGAGAGGAAAAGACTTGAGATCTTCATGAGATGGTTTTTGTAGTCGTCGTATGGGCGTTCAAACGAGTTGTCATTAGGGGATTGAAAAAGGATGGTGGAGGCTTTGATATGTGTAGCTTGGAGGAGATGAATAAGGTCTTGTTCAGCAAGTGGATCGCTCGCATCTGGGAGGAATTAAGCAGTTTAGTTTACGGTTTGATCCAGAAGATATATGGTTCAGTGTCTTCTTTACTTGGCCCCAGCGAACTTACGCATGCTCTCTCTTACTTATGGAGTGGTATTTGTGGCGTGATGCAGGAGATATGCACGTTCCTGAGGCCAAATGTTGGGGACGACTATGATTTTAGGTTTGAACAAATGATTGGATTGATGGCAGCCAGGATTTTGGTTTGAGATTCCAGTATTTGACGGCCTTGGTTGTCGACGTGAAGTGTTCGGTGACGGAAATATGTGGCAGGCAATCTTTCTTTCCTCGGTTTATATATAATCTCTAGGATCAACGGCTGGAAGAGATTTTGGTGATGTTAGAGGAGCTTGATCATGCGGTGAGACCCACTGAGAGGCGTGACTGTTAGAGCTGTTGTGATGGAATAGTTACCGCTCGAAAGGCATAAATGGCTTTGAAAGGTCCAATGACTTTTAAGCCAGGGGGTGTATGGCGTACTGCATCAGAATCAGGAAGTGGAAAGTTCCTATGCACGTGAATATGTGGATGTTTAGGAGGGAAAGACTGTTGACTGTGGATATATTTGCACAGTTCGTTCAAGTTGTTGATCCCACGTGTTCTCATTGTCAGGAGTAAGTTGAGGATGCGAATCTCCTTTTTTTAATGTAGCATCTCCTTGGAGGCTTGGGACTTGTTTAGGAACTAGTCAAAGCATATGAATGGTTTGTCTGATTTCATGGAGCCCATTAGAGTGGATAGGAATGGCAATGAGAAGGAGAGATCGAGATGTGTGACAATGGATTGGGCTCTTTGGATAGCCTGAAATGGAGTAGAACTTTGGCATGATCGTTTGTAATGCTGAAAATGTGGTGACAAATGCTAGGGTGCTAGCTGAGAGTTGGACTTGAAACTTTTATTTTTTGTTAACATGTAATAATCATGTATTTTTTTGTGATTAATGATGAAGTTTTTGGCACACACCAATATGGTGGAGGCCCTTTTTTCTTACCAAAAAAGTTTCAAGAGTAATTACTCCTTGATAATTATCTACCTAAAGGTGCGAACCAAAACATGTTCCCTCTAATAGTAGAAAAGGCTATCATAGGTGGAGCCACCTCTACCTTAAAGATAGGAGGAATAATTTTACCAAGAGTAAGTAGCCACAACTATTACTTGGAATAAGTGATGGGCGAATATAAGCAGGAAAAGTTAAAACACCCCAAAAATATTATCATATGATTCATATCTAGTTCCATGAAGTGTTAGAAAGGGTTATAAGAGAGGTGGGTTACTACTTCATAAATTACACTTAGCATTTCGGATGGTGGACTAGGATGGGGAGGAAAATCGTATGATGCTTTTGAAGTATTGGGATTGTAAAATCTCGGGCCAAGACTTGGACTATTATCGAGGAATACTTTCCCTGACACCTTATTGGGATCAATCCTAAAAACTTGTGATTGAGATAGCAAATAAATATCATGGTTTATATCTTTCAGACTTCATCACAATGTCATTTATAATTATTTGCAGACACCCCTTGGTTTAATACCAATATTTTAGCAGTAAATCCAATAAATCTAAGTTTATTGCTTGGTGTGTTGATTTATTTGGTCAAGGGAATGTATGTGAGTTGTGTATTCTAAGAATGAGTTGATCCAACAGACTACACTTTATTTTTTATGTTAAATGATTTTCTTTATAAAAGGTATAATTTAGAAAAGAAAATTAATATATATAGAGGGCTTATCCAGAGAGTCCTGTGACCATTTGAGTTGCGGTGAGCACCAAACGTGGGTTCGCCACGTGTATTTTCATTTGAATGGTTGCCTATTTCGAAGGAGCACGATTTTGGAATGATTTAATACGTTTGAGCCTTTTATATTTCCAATTATATCGAGTCCTTAAAAAAAGGAAGACGGTTTTGGAAAGATACATTAAATCATTAATTTTGTACCGAAGGAATAATCATTGTACATTTGATCAGTAATGTACATAATGTACTCAAGTAATTATATGTTGCGAGATCAGTAATACTGAAACAATTGTCAGTATTTTACACATGTAATATTACATTGTACAGAGATCAGTAATTCATTCATGTTACTCAAGTAACTCAGCAATATACTCGCTTCAGTAAGAATCATTCCATGACAAGTAAGTTGTAATGAATTGTTAGTAACATTTGTTATATGACAAGTAACTTGTAATGAATTATATTTATAATAGTAACTCAGTAATATACTCGCTTCAGTAATAATCATTCAATGACAAGTAACTTGTAATGAATTGTTAGTAACATTTGTTATATGACAAGTAACTTGTAATGAATTATATTTATAATAGTAATTCAATGTGAAGCATAAGTAATTTGATGAGCTACGTAGGTAACTTACTGAATTGAGATCAGTAAGATAAACTTCAGAATTCATATAAGTAAGAATTCACTATTTCGAAAGTAAGTAGATTTATTTTTGCTCAAAAAATCAGTAACTTTTATTTCTATATCAGTAACCAAGGGCAAAGGACAAGTAAATATTTAAATTACTCAGGTAATTTGTAAAATTTTCATCAGTAATAATGACTATAAGGGCAGCAACTCAGTATATGTTCAAAGTAACACACGAAAAAGTAACAATTCTATTAGCATTAGTAACATAAAATATCTTATAAGTAAATTAAGTAAATACATCAGTAACTCAGTATATCTTCAAAGTAACGTATTAAAAGTAACAATTATGTTAGCAATAGTAACATAAAATATCTTGTAGAGATAGTTAGTTTCTATTATTATTATATGTTGATGTACCCAGTTTCTATTTCTCTATTCTACTTAGACATCCGTGTAATTTACCCCTACGGCCTCTCCCTATATAAGAGAGCCTAGGGTTTTCTCATTACAATAACGAAGACTCTTTTCTTCTAACATGGTATCAGAGCCGCCCTAGGGCTCTCCACCCTTCCCCACCCGCCGCCCCTCCCCTCCCCTTCTCTCGCCAAGCTGCTGCTACTCCGAGCGGCTCCCAGCCGCCTTGCCGATCCTGCGCCCCTGCAGCCCAGCGTTCCAGCCGCCCTCCAGCCGCCCCAGCGTTGCAGCGCTCCAGCGGCACCCTCCAGCCGCACCTGCAGCCGCTCCTGCGGCCCTAGTCCCGTGGAATCCAGCGGCACCTAGTTCCTCCAGCGGCACCGTCCTCGGTCGCTGTAGGGCTTCCAGAATCTCCAGCAGTCCAGAAGCACTTCGGTTTATGGATTTGAGTACGTAAAAGTCTACACACGTACTCAAATCCAATGCAGTTTGTGTAGACATTCCTCGCAGTGTCTATTATCCCTTGGTCTTCTTCGAGCAGCAGTATGTCGGAATCGAAAGTCGATTCGCCCTCCATCGGCGCGTTCAAGGGTCCGGCGCCAATCGTGAAGATGGACGGGTCTAACTATGAGTTATGGGCCATGCAGTTCATGAGCCTCATGAAATCAAACGGTAAGAAACACATTCTTACCGAGGATGAGCCTGCGGAGAAGACAGGGATCTATGCCTCGTGGGAGGCCGATGATGCTTATGCGAAAGTATGGTTGTCCGGCACGCTGACGATGGAAATAGCAAATGATGTTCTCCATCAGCCCACTGCTAAGGCAATGTGGGACATTCTTGCTACTACGTATTCGCAGGTACGGAATGAGACAAAGATGTTACAGCTTCAGCGTGACATCTTTACGATGAAGCAAGCCGGCAGACCGCT
This sequence comes from Ottelia alismoides, assembly GCA_037367405.1. NCBI lineage: Eukaryota > Viridiplantae > Streptophyta > Magnoliopsida > Alismatales > Hydrocharitaceae > Ottelia > Ottelia alismoides. The sequence goes on from JAZKJV010000392.1 coordinate 197,872, forward strand.
TCATTCTCTATACACATCCCTAAAAGGGATGTTCGAGAAGCTCTACAGTACCATTCCTCTGACTGCTACTCCAGAGCAGCAGAAGACGTTCCGGAACGCCACCATTGTGGGTGTTCTACTTGCTGCCCTAGATCCTGAGTACGATGCTGCACGGTCACAGATCTTAGCAGATGCAGTTATTCCTCCGGTGGAGGATGTCTACAGGAGACTCAGTCGTATCCCAGTTTCCTCCAGCTCATCTACTCCACCCCCATCTGCGATGGCAGCCTCGCGTGGGAGAGGTGGACCACCTTCTTGGCGTGGCCGTGGACGTGGTCGTGGCTCTCATGGAAGAGGCGGTCGAGTTAGTCAGACATGCTCGTATTGTCACAGACCTGGACACTCGGAGGAGACATGCTACTCAAAACATGGGTTCCCAGCATCAGCACGGGTTGCGGAGCACTCACAGTCTCCATTACCGTCTACTGCAGATCATAGATTTGATGAACTCGTGGCTCGTCTTCGTGATATTATGCCACAGTCTTCTGGTGATTCATCTGGTGGCTCGTCAGACATTGCTGCCACAGCCTCAGCCAGTTCATCCGCTGCAGCCAGTTCCTCAGGTAGCTCTTCAGCCTTCATATCTTCACATGATATATCTGACTGGGTTATAGATTCCGGAGCTACACATCATCTGTGTCGAGATAGAAGAAGACTACAAGACTACAGGGCTATTCCTCCAGGTCGCTCAGTACAGATAGCAGATGGTTCCTACTCACCCCTTGTTGGTCAGGGGGAGGTTTTCTTATCCTCCACCATGCAGCTACAGAATGTTTTATATGCCCCTGAGTTCTCCCTGAATTTATTATCTATTAGTCAGATTACAAAGGACTTGAATTGTCGCGCTATATTTGACCCGTCTTCTCTTATTTTTCAGGACATACTCACGGGCAAGGTGATTGGCTGTGGCTCTGAGCAGAACGGTCTATATCGGCTGGTCCGGGATTCCTATGCTGGCATCTCCACTCACTCTGCTGGACCAGTGTCACCATACATTTGGCATCTTCGTTTTGGTCACCTTCCGCTCCAGAAGATGCGCCACCTTCTACCCCAGATCTCTCCAAGTTCGTCGTTTCGTTGTGAAACATGTCAGTTGGGAAAGCATCACAGATCGAGCTTCCCAGGTCGTCAGAGTCGGAGCAGTAGCTCCCCTTTTGAGTTGTTGCATATAGATATATGGGGTCCGAGTCGTGTGCCCGATCATCAGGGGCACAGGTTCTATCTTGTGGTAGTTGATGATTTTTCCCGTGTCTCTTGGGTTTTTCTTCTGAAGAATAAGTCTGAAGCAGGCGATGTTATTCAAAACTTGATTAATGAAATACAGAATGTTTTCTCGTCTTCTGTAAAATATGTTCGAACTGATAATGCCCTGGAATTTTGTACACGTGTTCTTTCTCAGTTTCTGTCATCGAAGGGTATTATTCATCAAACCACCTGCCCATATACATCCCAACAGAATGGGGTGGCAGAAAGAAAGCATCGTCATCTCTTGGATATCACTCGTACCTTATTGATTCAGAGTTGTGCTCCTATTTCCTTCTGGGGGGATGTTGTCCTCACTGCATGCTATCTGGTCAATAGAATGCCATCCTCTGTCCTTGGAGAGAAGATCCCCATTTCGCTTATTTTTCCTGACAAGGAGATATTCTCACTACCACCTCGTGTTTTTGGTGCTGTGGCTTTTGTCCATCGTCTTTCTCCTGGACTTGACAAGCTCTCTCCAAGAGCAGTCAAGTGTGTCTTCGTTGGGTATTCCAGAACACAGAAGGGATACCGGTGTTATGATCCTACTACCAAAAGGTACTTTGTTAGTGCGGATGTCACTTTCTTCGAGTCGGTCATGTACTTCTCGCCAGCTGGAGACAGAATGATACCATCCACCACCGCTGATGATATTTTGGTTCCACCACCACCTACTTGTCCTTTACCTGACACATCTCCTGTGTCCGTTCCTATGCCAGCACCACCACATCCTCCACCACCACCTCCACCTCCACCCAGTCCACGGCAAATCGTCTCACCATTTCCTCATCACTATACGCGTCGCTCAGGTCCTGCTCAGCCGACAGCTCCGCCAATCACTGAGCCTCAGGTATGTTCGGATAATATCACTAATGACGGGTCAGATTCGGTTCATATGCAGCATGACTCCTTACAGGTGGACACAGATGGTGATCTGAATGTTCCGATTGCTCTTCGGAAACCGAGACGACAGTGTGTATCATATCCACTTGCTTCCCAGGTTTCCTTTCACCGACTCACAGGTGATTTCCAGCAGTTTGCCACAGCTTTGTCTTCTGTGGACATACCACGGACATACCAGGAAGCCCTGAAAACTGCATGCTGGAGACGAGCTATGGAGGAAGAAATGGAGGCCCTGCAGTCCCGTGGCACATGGTCTTTGGTTCCTGCACCACCTGATGCATCAGTTGTCAGCTGCAAATGGGTCTTCACAGCCAAGTATCATGCGGATGGCACATTGGATAGGTACAAAGCACGCTTGGTTGCCCGAGGATTTACACAGACATATGGCGTTGATTACATGGATACATTCTCTCCGGTTGCGAGACACACGACTCTCCGTATCCTTCTGTCTGTTGCAGTGGTTCGAAACTGGAGTATTTATCAGCTAGACGTCAAGAATGCCTTTCTGTACGGGGACTTACAGGAGGAAGTCTACATGCAGCAGCCACCTGGGTTTACTGCTGAGGGGGAGAAGCATATGGTATGTAGACTTCACAAGGCAATATATGGACTTAAACAGAGTCCACGGGCGTGGTTCCAGAAACTATCCAATATAATTGAGCACCAGGGATTTAAGAGGTCCAATGCTGACCATTCGTTATTTGTCCAGAAGTCCTCGGCAGGTACGGTTGTCATAATGGTCTATGTGGATGATATTCTTGTTACAGGAAATGATACTCAGGGCATAGCAAGGGCAAAGGCATTCCTAGGTAGTCAGTTTGTTACAAAGGATCTTGGAACCCTAAGATATTTTCTGGGGTTGGAATTTGCAAGGAATGCACATGGTTTGGTGATGACACAACGGAAGTACATTACTGACTTCCTGGTTGAGACTGGTATGGATGGGTGCAAACCATCTAGCATCCCCATGGATCCCAGCATGAAGATATATGATGATGATACTGATGAAGTGGATAAGAGGAGATATAGAGAGATGGTGGGAAAACTCCTCTACATCACCATAACTCGCCCAGACATCCAGTTTGCAGTTAGCAGGGTGAGTCAGTTTATGGAGCAGCCAAGACAGGTTCACATGGATGCTATACACATGATACTGAGGTATCTAAAGACTTCTCCAGGCTCAGGGCTGCTATTTAGAAAGGGCACGGACTTATCTGTATCAGCATGTGCAGATGCAGATTACGCAGGTTGTCCTAAGGACCGAAAATCAACCTCAGGGTTTGCAGTGTTTGTTGGTGGCTCCTTGGTTTCTTGGAAAAGCAAGAAACAAACTGTTGTGGCCAGGTCCAGTGCTGAATCTGAGTATAGGGCCATGGCTCAAGTCAGTACGGAAATGATGTGGGTTCACTCAGTACTAGAAGATCTACATGTGGCCGTATCTCTACCGATGATGCTCCAGTGTGACAATCAGGCAGCGTTGTTCATTGCCAACAATCCAGCCTTCCATGAGAGGACCAAGCATATTGAAGTTGACTGCCATTACACCAGGGACCTAATCCAGAGAGGATTGATATCCACGGCCCATGTTAGCTCAGGGGATCAGACTGCCGACATATTCACCAAGCCATTGCTCAGAGGACCTTTCCAGAGATGTTCATCCAAGCTGAGCATGATCGACATCTATGCTCCACCTTGAGGGGGAGTGTAGAGATAGTTAGTTTCTATTATTATTATATGTTGATGTACCCAGTTTCTATTTCTCTATTCTACTTAGACATCCGTGTAATTTACCCCTACGGCCTCTCCCTATATAAGAGAGCCTAGGGTTTTCTCATTACAATAACGAAGACTCTTTTCTTCTAACATATCTTATAAGTAAATTAAGTAAATACATCAGTAACTCGGTATATTTTCAAACTAACGCATGAAGAATAACAATTGCGTTTACTGTAACTTTTTATTATATGAAAACAAAATAAATTCGAAAAAAGATCAATTATTACTACGGATCATGTATCAAAATGAATAAAAATTAATATTATGAACACCACTTTATCATATTTCAATCATACTTCTCGAAAAAAATATTGCTTACGATAAAAAATATGAAATTTCATAAGCGATCAAATCATGAAATCATGAAACGATGAAATAGAACAAAAATATCATTAAAACAACGAAATTATGACAGAAATAAGCGATCAAATCATGAAACGAATCATGTACCTCTCTTCTTGCGTTGAAACGAAAAAGTACCTTAAGTTGGAATGAATCGATAGTTTTATCAATCATATACGTATGTCTTGCACTTTCCAAAAACATAACGCTATTTTTAGAAAAGTTTTAATTTCCGATTTTGTTTTATTTCCATACAAAAATTAGTTCCTATTTTTTTGGGATCGAATCTTGTAGATGGACGGCTACAATTGGGTGCTCAAAAAACCCAAATGGGCACAGGGCTCTCTGAATAAATTCCCTATATATATTGTAGAGGAAAAAGACTTGATTGGTTTATGACAGGCCCTTAGGTTCTTTCATAAAGGAACCAATTGGGCAACTTACATGAACTAGACAAAATAAATAGATAATAGGAAAACATTAAGAAAGAAAAGAAATATCTAACCACTCCCCCTCAAGTTGGAGCATAAATATCGATCAGGTTCAGCTTGGAGCAACATCTCTGATAAGGCCCTCTAGGTAGGCCCTTAGTAAAAGCATGTGTTGTCGAATCTCCAGAGCTGACATGAGTAGTGGCAATAAGACCATTATGTATCATGTCACAAGTGTAGTGACAGTCCACCTCTATGTGTTTGGTCCTCTCATGAAAAGCTAGGTTGTTGGTAATGAAAAGAGTTGTCTAATTATCACATTGGAGGTGCATGGGAAGAGGCACCTTTATAGAGAGGTCAGTAAGAACAGATCTGACCCACATCATCTTCATGCTAGCTTGCGCCATGACCCTATATTCTGACGCAGCACTCGATCCAACAACCACGCTATGCTCTTGCTCTTCCAAGAAAACAGGGAATTCCCTATGAACACAGCGAAACTTGAAGTAGACTTCATATCATTTGGACACCCAACAAAATTTGCATATACAGATACTTTAACTGAAAGAGATGTATCTCTGCTAAACAGAAGTCTCGTACCTGGAGAAGTCTTCAGATACCTCAAAATCATATGGACAGCATCCATATATGTTTATCTAGGTTGCTCATAAACTGACTGACTTTGCTTATGGCAAACGATATGTCGGGCCTGGAAATAATCACATATAGTAGCTTGCCAACAAGCTCCTTGTACCTCCTCTTGTCGACCTCCTCAGTGCCATCTATCATATAGATTCATGCTGGGGTCAATAGTAGTGGCAGGTCTGCAATCTGCAATGCATGTCTCTGAAAGAATGTTTGTAACATACATCTTCTGGGTCATCACAAGACCTCGATGGTTCCTGGCAAATTCCAATCCAAAGAGGTAATGTAAATTACCAAGGACCTTGGTCACGAACTACTGACCTAGGAAGTCGTTGGCACTCTGAATACCCTGTTCGTCATCCCATGTAACAATAATATCATCAATATAAACAAGGATGATAATAGTACCTCTCTGGGTCATGTGCACAAACAAAGAGTGGTTTGTAATCGATCGCACAAACCCCTACTGCTCCATCAAGTCCGAGAGCTTCTGAAATCATGCTCTTGGACTCTGCTTAAAGCCATACATAGCCATAAGAAGCAGGTAAACCTTCTGACACCCCCTCATTAGCAAACTCAAGTGGTTGCTGCATGTAGACCTCCTCTTGTAGATCACCATAGAGGAAAGCATTATTCACATCAAGCTGGTAAAGGGGCCAATCTCTTGTCACAACAACAAAAAATAGTACGCCCAGATTAGAATGTCTAGCAACTAGAGAGAGTGACCTGACATTCTACATCATAAGTCTGGGTGAACCCACGTGCCACAAGTCTTGCCTTATAGTGATCCACAATGCCAACTGCACAGTGTTTCACAGTGAACACCCATTTGCATCCTGCAATGGATGCGTCAACTAGAGCAGAAACAAGACTCCAAGTACCATGTGATTGTAACGTAGCCATCTCCTCCTCCATGGCAAATCTCCACTTACTGTCCTAAAGAGCCTCCTGATATGTTCATGGTAACTCCACGATTGATAGTGCTAAGGTAAACCTCCTGAAATCCTTTGACAGTCTACACATGGAAACCTGGGATGCAAGAGGATAAGTAGCACACATGTTTCTACTTACGCTGAGCAATTGGCACATCAAGATCATCTGTCAAGGGCACCTGCTCATCCTGCATGGAATCCAGCTGCACCAACAACTCATTAGTGCCATCAGAAGAAACAATATGCTCATTATATACCTAAGGCATGCTGGATGATGGGCAAGATCTATGGCCAGGGGAACCGAGCGAGACCTGCGAGTAAAAACACGAGACAAAAACTGAGTCACAGTACGAGGTAGAGCCACAAGGGCAGTGTAGGGGCAAGAGTAGGTGGTGGTGGTTGGGGAGGTGGTGGTAGAGTAGGAATAGAGGGAGGTGGTTGTACGACAGTAGGAGGTGGAGGCATGTAGATCTCATCGTCAGAGTCAGACGGGTCTAGTTTGTCGCCTGTAGGAGAAAAATACATGACAGGTTCAAACAAAAGTAACGTCAGCACTAACAAAGTATTTCCCGCTTGAGCAGATCAAAGCAACGATACCCATTCTGGGTACGAGAGTAGCCAACAAAAATACACTTAACAGCTCTGGGAGAGAATTTTCACGACCTGAAGAGACATCATGAACAAAAGCAACTGAACCGAACACACGAGGTGTAAGAGAGAAAAGTTCCTTCTCGAGAAACGCGGTCGAGAAAGGAATCTTCTCTCCCAATACAGACAAAGGCATGTGGTTTACCAGATAGCAAGCCGTGAGGACAGCATCTCCCCAGTAGGCATGAGGAGCATGACTCTGTATCAACAATATTCGGGTTACTGTTTGCGCTCAGTAACACCGTTCTACTGGGGTGTATATACATATGGGGTATGGTGAACAATACCAAGAGATCTAACAAAATCAGAAAGTTGTAAGGTGCAGAACTTTAAAGCATTATCAAAACGAATATATTTGACTTGGCAGAAAAAATATTCTTTATCTCATTAATAAAATATTTGATAACAGATCCAACCTCATACTTATTCTTCAATAAGAAGATCCAGGAAAGTCTGGAAAATCATCGACAGCAACTAGATAAAATCGATATTCTTAGAGGTCAGGAACACGACTCGGATCCCAGATATCTAAATGAAGGAGCTCAAATAACTAAGAACTGCTCCAACTCTGACAGATTGGAAAGGAGGAACAGTGATGCTTCCTAAGTGGCATGTCTCACATTGGAAGGAGGATCACGTGGAAATCTGCGGGAGAACATGACAAAGCTTCGGCATAGGAAGATGACCAAAACGAAGGTGCCACAGATATGGTGAGACCGATCCAATAGGTATAGTAGAAACGCTGACATGAGGAGTTTGGACCAGTCTGTGGAGTCACCGCTGCTCACAGCCGCATCCAATCACCATGCCCATGAGTATTTCATGAAACACAAGAGATGAATGGTCAAAAATGGCATGCCAATGCAGGTCCTTAGTAATCTGACTAATGGAAAGTAAATTCATCTGAAACTCAGGAGCATATAAAAATTCTGACGATACATGGACGACGTCAAATGCACCTCCCCCTGTCCTGTAATGGGTAAATGGTTGTCATTGGCAATGACAACCCATCTACCAGGTGGTATGGTCCTACAGGACCTCAGCTTTATCTATTTATACAAACCAAATGATCACGTTTTTGTCCTTGTTTAACTCAAAAATTCCAAAAAATTAGAAAAATGTTTTTAAAAATTCCCAAAAAATGTGATATTTATTTGAATATTTATTAACTCCAGACCAAAAACCTATAAAAATAGAAAAAGGAAAACCATAAAAATTAATATGCTCCAAAATCCAAAAAAATACTAAAATCACCAAAAAACCTAAAATAATTAATTTTATTTCTGATTGTCATTTATTTTATTATCTATATATTAAAATTTATTTGGGGAGTGCTTTGTCTCCACAAAGATGACAGGAAGCACCGGAGTCCGTAATCCACTTTGTCATGCCTGCAACATTACTACTAATGAAAGAATAAGCGATACCTAAGGAGCTCGAAGAGACTCTAGCTGCGGCAGCGGTATATGTAGTGTTTGTTCCTGCAACAAGAGTCATGATCTCTCGAATAGGAGGGACGATATCATCTAGGCGAGGATCCACCTAGGAAGCAAGAGTATCAGAAGGCTCAATTTGTTCTGCCATACGACCAGAGACAGGATATCCGTGCTTCTGATAGCATATATCCTCTGCGTGTCCCAGTCGACGGCAAAAGGTGCAAGGACTACACAGATGTCCACCGCCTCTGCCACGAGGGTACGTCCGCTAGAATGGATCATCACTCCTCAGCCATGAGAAGCGGCCATAACAGACGAGGGCTGAGGAGTAACCGTAGGAGGCATGATAATCCAGTTAAGACGACTATAAGCCTCTTCCATGGGAGGTATGGTGGCACCAGTGAGAAGCTGAGTCCGAATTGCATCATACTCTATATCAAGACCGACTATGAAAACTCTAATCATCATAGAGTTCATATATGCCTTTTGTTTCTCAAGAGATGCAGTAATAGGCATATAGCTATGAAGCTTCTTAAACATGACACGGAATGAATTGTAGTAAACGTGCAGAGGACGATCATTCTGCTTGGCCTCGTAGATGTCAAACCGTAGCTGAAGAATCTTGGCATCATTCTTCGCTTGAGCATAGGAGGAAGCCAAAGTATCCCACATTGCCAGGGCAGTGGGCTGGTTCAGAATATCATTGGCTATCTCTGTGGTGACTGTCCCACATAGCCAAATAATATCATTGGCTATCTCTGTGGTGACTGTCCCACATAGCCAAACGCATGCATACGCGTCATCATGCTTCCAAGAAGCATTATCCCCAGTCTTATATGTTGGCTCTGGATCTGTCAGGATGTGCTACTTGTTGTTGTATTGCGTGAGGATGAGAAACTGCATGGATTGCAACTCATAGTTGGTCCCATCCATCTTAGCGATAGAAGTCGAGCCCTTGAAGGCTCCGGATGAGAAAATGACACCCGTGTTCTCTGACATGCTGGTGAAATTACCAAATAACAGAACTCAATTGGGGAGTAGACCGATATAAACGAGTCTACACGATCATATGGAGGATTAGTTGTACCTGTAGACTCATACAACCAACCTCATCAATCGACATTGCTTGCTAGGACTGGAAAATGTGATTTATAAGAAAGAAATCACATTTTCCGATCAAAATCAGACCAGTTCAGACCATATAACGACTTGCAGAGGTGCACGGAAGCCTGCGGGAGGGCCAGCAACGGCCGGGGAGGCCTTGCCAGCCGAGGCAGAGGCCTAGGGCGACAAGAGCAGCGGCCTGGAGGCGTGGGTGGCGTCCTAGGTAGGCTGGAACGACAGCCTGGGGGCCGGGGCAACGTCCTGGAGGTCGGGCAGTGGGCTAAGGCAGGCCAGGTGACGGCCTGGAGGTCGGGCGGCGGCCTAGGCAGGCCACATAGCAGCCTGGAGGACAGGGCTGTGGCCTGGGCTGGCCCTGGTTGCCGGATGGAGGGGTGGCGGCCTGGGGTCGATAGATACAGCCTAATGAAAGAATGGACAGAGATCAAATGGGTAGTGGTAGCCTCCCTATTGTTGCATGATGTCAGGATTGCTCCTAAAACAATGCGCAAGATGTGCAAATATCCACCAGACACAATATGTCATCGATCGATATGATATAGGTTGTGATATCATTTTAACAAACAACAATCAACCAAATGCATGGGTTTACATGGAAATCCTTTTCACTATATATAGATACCATTAAACTCTTCGAGAACCCATTCAAACTTCTATAGATGGCATTAAACTCTTCAAGAACCCATTCAAACTTCTGGCAAGCGCAACTCCCCTTTTTAAGTAACATTTTATACAATTAATGTAAAAATTGAACATGAGAAAACCTACTGAGGTTCAAAGGTTCAATTCAGGTCGTTTAGTATACTATAATTGAGAGGGTTCGGGATCAGGTTCGATTCGTAAATATGACGATTATGGCCAGGTTCGGCTTGTCAAAGTTTATGAAGGTTCGATTCAATTTGATACTTTAGTCTATTTGAATTTCGACTAAAATGTATCTTAAGCTATAAGTTTTAAATTTAAACGAACAATAGGTTGTAACTAAAGTTTCATTATTTCAATAATCCTATACATATATGTATACCTACATCTATGTATAGATATATATATATATGGGGTTGGGGAGCATGCACCCAGATGCATGTAATTTTACATGCACCGAGGCTTATATCTTCCACGTTTTTCTACTTTTTTGGAAAATATCACCATTTATATTCATCCATATATCCCTCCTATATGTCATTCGAATTTAGTCAGAAACAGACTCATATGCCCTCCATCTAAAACAGCTCGATTACAGCGATTCTAAGACCGTTAAAATTACATGTTCTAGATGGAAGGCATAGGAGTCTCTGTTTCTGACGAAATTCGAATGGCGAATAGGAGGGATATAGGGATGAATATACATGGTGGTATTTTCCAAAAAAGTAAAAAAAAGTGGAAGATATAGACCACGGTGCATGTAAAATTACATGCACCTGGGTGCATACTCCCTATTCCCTATATATATATATATATATATATTTATATTTCAACCAAATCTTTAACGAACCGAATCCAAGTGAACCTATCTTATTAAGGTTTGATTCATATATATAAAAGAACCTCAACTTGTTTAGGTTCAATTATTTATTTTCAAACTAAATTTTAATTGAGCATTAAACAAATCAAATCTTACAATATACCAAACCTGTGAATTTTTTACAACCCTATATACTACACTCTCTAAAATTATATGCAATAACCCAAATCAACATTTAAACTACTGGGCGAAAACATAAAACAGCTACTCCTTACAGATAGTAAGGATTTAAAGACAATTAGTGTTAGTTCTTAATTCAGTGAAACCATGTTTTAACCATAACACCTAATACACAAACATAGACATCACTTTCCAACATTTCTTGGAGATTTCGGGTTAGAATCTAAAGAAATAAAGACTATTGCTCATATGTCGATGTTCGATATTCTTCGTCATTCAGTAGATGGGCCGCTGAATAAAGAATAAATGCATTCGGTCTGGAATTTCAAAATTATTCAATTACTTTTTGATTTCAAATATAAAAATTATGTGTAATACATATGTTATATATTTCTACATATATGAGCATCAGTTATCAACATAAAAGTGTCAAACGAATTTCAATCAAATAGTCTTATTTTATGTATTTATACATATCCATAATGACATAAGTTCTTCGATGGAATACGAAACAAAATGATGGATTGCATGCGAATTGCATCACTATTTTGAAGATAACAAATCTTTGTGTTTTTGGTATTTTATATATTTTTCTAATTTGTATGTATTTTTAAAGTAATAAATATATCAAAACAACGTGCAGATTAATTGCCTGCACTAATTATAGGTCTAATAAATATAAATAAGTTCAAAATTAACCTAAAATCATTTTTAGTATATAGTATACAAGATATAGAAAATTTTTCAAATAGAAAGATATTTTTTTATTTGCTTTAATTTTTTACAATTTTTATACAGATTTTAGGTTTTTTGTGATTTTTTAGGATTTTTGGATATGTGATAGAAAATATAATAATATAGATAATATATTTTTAGGGGAATTTTTGGAGTGGCTTTTCTAATTTTTATGGATTTTAATAGTTAGATAAATAAAAATGCACATTTTTAAATTTTTAATAAATAGGAGAATTATATTTAATGTGAAATAAAAATTTAGTATGGTACATGTCAAGTTCACTCCAAATTTGAAGTACAAAAGTTGTGGGCAAGCTGAAAGTTGTGGATAAAATGAAGAAGAAAGAAAACTTATATAATAGGAATATGTAAAAGGTCTCAAATATATATGTATGCGTATCATGTAGGCATATTAAATGAGTACCACATTGATTGATGGGATTTTTACCCGGCAAATCCTATAATCTTTTCGAATTACCGCTACGACCTTCGAAAATCCTAATTCCTCCCTCGACCCCGTAAACTTGCTAACCCTTACCCTACAGACCCTGTGGTTAACCCCCGTTCATTTACCCGTTAAAATTAACCCGATTCCGTTATGTTCATTTATATTATACCCAATTTGTTTATCAAAATTACATTTAATGCCATTCCATCATCCCATAAGAGTTGATCCCCCCTGCGTCGCTCCCCGCCAGTGCCAAACTTTGAGCCTCGCCACTTTCGTCATCGAGGAGCCTCGCGAACAGCTCCTCCATCCCTGCTCTCCCCTCCGCCGCTGACGAGCCTCGTGCCCAGCTCCTACCCTCCTCCTCTGCTCGAATGATCTGTATGAACTGAAGCTCCCCGCCCAGGTCCCACCCTGTCCGTCGTTGCTCCCTGCTACCCCCTGCCCCGACTCTTCCCCCCTCGCGGCACTGCACCTCCCCTCCCATCCCTCCCCCGCGACGCTGCACCCAACCCACACCCCCTCCCCCGCGCGCCGATGTAATCTCCCCTCCCCCCCCCCCGCGCTGCTACAACCCGCCCCCCTCACCCCCCGCACGCCACTGCACACCCCCCCTCCTCCTCTGTGTGCCGTTGAAACCCTCCCCCTCCCCCCCCCTCGCGGCGTTGCACCCTACCCACACCACCCCCCCTGCGCCGCTACAACCTCCCCCCCTACGCGCCGCTGCAAACTCCCCTCCCCCTCGCGCGCCGCTGCACCCCCCCCCCCCCCTCGCACTGCTGCGCAAACCTCCCCTCTCCTCCCCCCCTACGAGCCGCTGCACCCCCTCCCTCTGGCATCGCCGCACCCTGCCCCTGCGTCATCCCCTCCCAAGCTCACTGGTCACCCCCTCGCGCCGCTGCTCCCTGCGCCTCCCTCCCAAGCTCCCTGCTCAGCCCCGGCGATGGAGCCCCCCACGGATGCTGCTTCCCTGCTCTCCCCCTGTCGGTCTACTTTGCAGGATTCTTTTTCAATTTTTTTTGGTTAATCCTAACAATTGGATGATAAATTGGTTAGGTTAACTCAAGACTAACCCAAGTAATTGACTCAAATATAGTTAAAATTGACGGCAGGGTTTGTTGGGTAAGACGGACCAAGTTTACGAGGTCGGGGGAGGAATTACGATGTTTTAAAGGTCGTAGAGGTAATTAGAAAAGATTATAGGGTCTGCCGGGTAAAAATCCCTTGATTGATCAACCTTCTTAATATGATTGATCAACCACCTCTGATCGACCAACCTAATTGACTTGATTGACCATTACTATTCGACCAACCCATTTGTGTCTTGATCGATCAACTGCCTTTTATGATCAATCACAATTTGAATGGAAACCCCCGGCAACTATATTATGATCAATAACCTTGATCTACATGATTGATCAACTTGAGATGATCGATCACCTTGTATGATCGACCGTATGCATCGAATCTTGATTATTTCTTTCCGGATTTGTTTCTAATAACTATATTTTTGAGAGCTCGCTCTCCACTACTATAAAAAAGACCATAGATCTATTGTTGAAAACAAAAATTCCGAGGCAAAGCCTCTCTCTCTCTAAAAGCTCTATTCGAAACGCTCTCTTACTTTCTACTTCAAGATCAAATCTTCATAGCCAGTCATCTACACGCTCAATTTGCAATTCAATAATTTATTACAGCGTGCATTTTTTTACCCTTATAATTTGCATTGCATTTTTATATTTAAGGCTTTATAGATTGTTGTAATCTTTACTTTATTATTGTAGTATAACACGTGGTGTTTAATCCAAGGTTTACAAAGGACTTGGTGCTTGATCCAAGTTGTGGGAAAGACTTTGGTTTGCTATCCAAAGCACTTGTAGACTGTTGAGTTATCTGTGGGGAAGTAACTCGAGATAGTAGAATAGTTGATTGACTCGGTCAATCAAAAATCATACGTCATGGAACTTGGGTCGTGATTTTTACCCAATGAAGTTTATGCATTAAAATACTTGTCTCTCGCGAGCTTTTAATGATGAAAGGAGAAAGTATCAGGGAGATGTATACTCGTTTATGGAAATGTGAATGCACTCTAAAATTTGAATGTGGAGATAAAAGTAGTACTCATCAAGAAGCTCCTTGGATTGCCTATTGACGAGTGGAGGACCACAACCACGATGATCACCCTTGCTAACCAAATCATATTTAGTCATTGGATCAATCACCGCTACTTCAATGTTTTTTTACTAGAATCAGAGGCAATGCTTGATCAACCATTATTGCTCATATGACTAATCATAGTCTCTGATAATCGATCACTATTGAACTACTAGTCAATCATAATAAAAGTATGTCTTAACTCTCATAAAATATGTGACACTCCTTGATTGTTTAAGTGGACTGATTACTTTTAAAATCTTACCTAATCTAAGCCATATTTTGATCTATTAGCACCTAATGCATGATTGCTAAAATGGAAAGGTTAAACTAATCAACCCAAATATTTGTATTGCTAACATAAGATTTTTTCTTATTTGCACCAATTTATTACCATTGGCATAAAATATTAATTGCCTATGTTACCAACTCGTTCATGTGAACGGAATTAATCTCATAAAAGAACGATGATACGCATTCTATTTCAACATTCGAAAGAGAAAAATGTGAGTCCCATCTAGAAAAGCTTTTTGCATTTCAGGAGTCTACCCCCATCGAGGAGCTATAAGCTACTCATCTCTCTCAACTTTTTGCTAGATGCTTCATTGAGTTCTTCATGTTAATCTGAATTCACGCTTCATAACTCTTAAATAGTTTATAGGTTTAAGCGCTTTTTTCTTTATCTTTTAATTGCACATCATCCATATCACACTACATAAACAATTTGGAGCTTTAGAATAGCTTCAGTTTTCACAAGTCCAACTTGTAAAAGTCTTCAATGTTCACCAAAGTGTTTTCATAAAGGAGGTTGACTTCCCATGGGAAGTAACTCGGTATTGGACTATTGTAATGACTAGTTGATCACTAGTAAATAAATCACTTGGAGGTGCTCTCAAAGTAAGCCGAATATGCTATCATTGAACCCTGAATTCCACACTGGAAACGCTCAAAAGAGTCAAAACAAAATTTTTCGCTCCATTACGTGTCGCAACCCACAATCCCCTCACTTTTTTATATGAGTTCCAATTATGCCCTTCCTCCACCATCACCGAACACCTCATTGTCCCTAATCACCACAACTAATAAAACATAAGAAAAAAATGTTATTCCTCACTTTCATTTAATTATGTTTCAACAAAAATCGTCACTGGCATCCTAACAACAAAGGATCTCTGCAGATATACATCCTTTCAGCCTACCCTTTGCACTTGATTAGACTCTGTATAATGGCTCGTTTCTATGTTCCATTAAACAAGGCAGTTTAACTCCCCGCCCTCTTCAACCATAGGTTTCAAACGTGCATGTCCTCCGGCACGATCATAGGACTCCAAAATCTAATTGAGCAGTGATTCACAAAAGTAACATACTAACAAGTACGGAACCCTAGATACAAAAAATGCAGGCTATTATATCAAGTTAAATGCAAGACAATTAAGGATGCAAAGGATAGGGACATCTCCATCTCCGTTCCATCACCTTATCCGTTCTATATAGATTTCAACATCTATATTTGTTTTAAAATCGATACAAATATGAATATCACTTTGAATCGTAAATACCATTATCCGTATACATATAATTGTTTCATACATAAATATAGTTGTAGATTTATTTTATACGTAACATAATTTCATACATTCGTTCACCATATTTGATGTAATTATTACGAAATAAATACATTCGTTATGTATAATATATACAGAGTGTTTTTTCTTAAATCCATATCCATTTTGCATTTGTATTCGTTAAAATCTGGATCTTCATCAGTATTCGTATTTAAAATAGATAAAGATGTCGTAACATCTAACTCCATATTTGTATATATCCCGAAAGACAATGCTAACATTTTTATTTTGGAAAAGCTTACTCAAATTTAGAATCAGAACAAGTTTTGAATGGGGAAGATTACCTTTATCACATCCCGGCTAAGATCTTCAACACACTTCATGTGAACAGTTATTTTCTTCCCTCTCTTGGGTATTTCGCCTCCAGGCTTTAACTGATTCAGAAACAAAAATAACCATGTAAAGAACAAATTTAGATTTCTATTCATCAGTGGTATAAATACTGTAGAAAACTACAGGCAGGCATGACCCTGCAAAATGTTGGCCTTCAAATGCTTTAAGGACAATATGATACCTCTGAACTGCGGTATCCACACTCATCACACGTACTTGCCATGACAATCACTTCTCGGAAGTAAGGAATTTCTGGAAGTGATAAAGGAGAAACGGAGGCCTGCAAATTATCAAGACCAAAAAACAAATCTTGATATTGATTCAATTAAATCGTGACCAACAATTGCCATGCTTCGTAGTCTGGAAGATGCTTTCAGCCCTCTACTTACCCATCAAAAGGAATCAATCATATAGAAAGAATTTAATTAAAAGGTATAAGGGAGATAGCAGGGTGTGTGAGAGAGAGAGAGAAACTAGTGGCAAAGGTGAGTTTGAGGAGGGACGGAGGTCCAGGTGAAGGGAGAGGGAGAAGAGCGAGAGAAGTGATGGGTGGGGCGGCCGAGCGGTGGAAAAGGCAGGGAGATGTGTGGTGACATGCGCCCTAGAGTTTGAGAGACGGAGGTGGGGAACATAGGAGGAAATGAAAGGTTGTAATGGAATCGGGGTGGAGAGGCTAGTAGGTCTAGAGAGGCTGGACAGCAATAAACGGGAGATGATATAGAGGGGTGTGAGGGGGTGGAAGCTCGGAGTATAGACGTCGATGGGGCTTGGGGGTCCCCGAAGATCTGCATAGTGCATATGATGTCATTCCTCCTCGAAGAAACATCCGTTGTGGTGTTTTCAATGCGGAGGTGATTATCATCTCAAAAAGGCTTGGATAGGGGAGCCACGGGGAGCCGATCTACTTCAAGTGTGGTGGAGCGAGGCACTGTAGAGAAGAGTGCTCGAACAATGGCGCCTAGAGGAGGGTGTGCAGTAGTGGCTCATCAGTGATGGAGTGTTAATTGATGAGGGCATTAATTTGGAAATAAAGGCAACTTCAGCAAGTTTACGTCTTAACTTTGGTGATGAAACGATGAACATTGGTATGGGGGTGATGAAACGATGAACATTGGTATGGGAACCCTCTGTGCGTAGGGGCTCTCTTCCAAGGACTCATGTGGTGATTCTTGGGAACTTCGAAGAAGTGGTCAGCTAGTACTAAGTGGAGGCCACCATTGTTTCATGATAGGGAGGACACAGGTTCATCTATGTCTTGTGATGATGAAGGAACTCGCACGTTGTTATAAGAGCAACGCAGAGATTAAGGAGGCTTTTGCTACTTTAGAGGGGGTAGTGGTTGTGATACTAGACAAATTTCGGCTGGGGTAGTTATTCAATTTTGTAGCATAATTAATGCCCAGGTATCATATTACTTCGATGACGGAGTTCCAAGCGGGGGGAGTTTTGTTTTCAATGAGATGGTCCACTTTGACTGGCAAAATTTGCAATTAGTTTCGTTTCCGGTCCAGATAGGAAATTCATTCGATGAAGTCCAAAATTTGCAAGGATTTTGCACGGAAAAGAGGTTGCAAAGGAAGTTGCGGATAGGTAGTTGTAATATTGGCACTTTGACTGGCAAATAGATTGAGAAAGCATATACGATGGAAAGAAGGGAGATTCGGATACTATGTCTCCAAGAGACAAAATGGGTTATAGAGAAAACAAGGGAGATCGAAAAGACGGGCTTTAAACTTTGGTATTCAGGTAAGATAAGGGCAGAAATGACGTTGGAGTGGTTGTTCATAATGATTTGAAGGATTGTGTGGTTGAGGTACAAAGATTCAAGGATCAAATTGCTCTGCTAAAATTGGTGTTCGACGAAGAAATTCTTAATATCATCTCAGTTTATGTAACACAAATTGGCTTAGATGAAAGGATTAAATAAGCTTTTAGGGAGGATTTGGATAAGATTATGCAATGAATCTCACAAAGAGAGATGATGTGTCTAGGTGGAGATCTTAATGGACATGTGGGAGAGGATGCTTCAGGGTATCCTAGTATCCGTGGTGGACATGACTTCGGGGATAAAATGAAGAGGGAAAATTCATTCTGAATTTTGTAACGGCTTATGATCTTTTCATAGCAAACACTCTCTTCAAGGAGATGGAGGAGCATTAAATTACTTATAAGAGTAGTCCGAGTCTCCGACTAGAACACAAATAGAATACTTTGCATTAAAGAGAAGAGATTACTACAAAGAATGTAAAATAATCCTAGGAGAGAGTTTGACAACTCAACATCGCTTGTTAGTCATGGATGTGCAAATAGAAGGGTTGGTACAGAAAAGGAGGTTTCCAAGATCACAAGAACTAGATAGTGGATTCTTCAATTAAAGCAATCAAACTTCAGGGAGCGTTTTTGAAGAATTGTCTAGGGATTGTAACGGAAGTGCAAACGAGATGTGAGAGGCAGTAGCATCTTGTATCCGAAGAGTAGCCAAAGAGATGTTAGGCGAGTCAACGGGATGAGCTCCATGCCAAAAGGAGGCTTGGTGATGGAACGAAGGGATGGGTGCAAGAGACGCTCAAAATTAAAAGAGTGTGCTTTAAAGCAATTTCTAAGGATAGAACAGAGAAAACTATCACAAACTACAAAATAGCGAAGAATGAAGCAAAGAAGACTATAAGCGAAGCTAAGTCGAAAGCTTATGAAGTTTTATACAAAAATCTCAACACTAAGGAGGGTCGGAAGGATATATTCACGTTAGCCAAAGCAAGAAAAAAAATCAAAGACCGTTCTTAAGTAAGATGCATTAAGGATGAGAAAGGTCACATGTTTGTTACTTAGAAGGATTTAGAGACTATATAGAGGCAATATTTCCACAAGTTTTTCATTGGGAAGGAAATAGAGAGATCACTTTGGGAGATATAGCTAGTAGTGAAAGTTACTTGAATCATGCAAGCTATAAACGAACACAAATGAAGGAATTAAAGGAGTTTTTGAAGGTTGTAAGACCTGGGAAAGGTGCAAAACATGATGAAATTCTTAGAGAAATATGGAGAAGCAACAGTGAGACCTGCTACGCTCTATGGATTTGAATATTGACCTGTGAACCATAGACATTGCAGAGAATGGCAATAGCAGAAATAAAAATGCTAAGGTGGATGTGTGGACACAAACGTAAAGATCGAATTTGGAATGATGCTCAGAAGAAAAGTTGGTGTAGCTCTGATCGAGGATAAGATGCAAAAAAACTGTTTAAGGTGGTTTGGCCATTTACAAAGGAGGTCAGCTGATACACCAGCCAGGAGGTGTGAGTTTCTTTTTTGGGGCGTTGAGCCGGCTAAGAGAGGGCGAGGAATGCCCAACAAGTGTTGGAATGAGATTATACGAAGGAGTCTTAGTTTCTTTTTGGATCTAACCCCGAGAATGACCCAAGAGAGATCTTAATGGAGGCAAAGAATCCATGTAGCCAGCTCTACTTAATGTGAGAAAAGGCTTTGTTATGTTGGTGTTGTTGAGTTGGTCCACTCTCCCAACTGACAAAGTGACAGTGACAGCAATGGTAGTAGATCATGGAGATGGTGGTTCTATGGGGAGGCAGAAGCGGCCAACACTGAATTGAGATAGTTTGCCTCCCTAATCTCTGAAATGGATAGGTTTAGTACCATGCATAAGGAGCAAGGCCTCAAATATAAGTTTCAGTTATCGTATTGGTGAGATAGTTCGCCTCCCTAATCTCTGAAATGGATAGGTTTAGTACCATGCATAAGGAGCAAGGCCTCAAATATAAGTTTCAGTTATCGTATTGGTGACAGATCAAAATTGAATTTCGACTAAAAATCAATCAAAAGTTCGGTGATTTCAGCCCCATATTCTTTTGTGGACCCCCAATAGCTCGAAATATCAACCATTTGAATGTATTTCAGTGACATCAAAATCAAATTTCGACTAAAATTCCATAGAATTTCAGCAATATTTCACGCCATGATATGGATAGGTGCCCTTCATTTTCTGTGCTAGTATGGACCCCTCAAAAAGGGATCTCATTGTGGATGCTGCCATTCTTTGGGCTGTCGCATTGGATACTCATTTCTATCACTAGAGGAAACATGCTCTGATACTATTTATAATATCTCAAGCCTAGAATCAAATCCCTATTGAGGATAACTGGTCCTACAACTTTTTGGGCTTGGACCCAACTAAACCCGTTGACTACAACTACTACTATTTATGGGAACAAGTGATGGGCCATGTCACAACAAGAACATTGTGCATATGAGTTGGGGAAATTTTAGCATCCCAAAAAAGTCCCCATCTATTAGTCACAAAGTGTAAGAGCAAGGTTTTAAATGTCGATTTCGATTTCGTTTTGAGAAGGTGAAAAAAAATGAAATAATTTCGAAATTTTGATGAAATTTCGCTAATTTCGGCCAAAATCGGCCTAGATTTGTGGAGGAAGGGTCCATATCGAGATTTCGATTTTGGTTTCGGTGGAGTGTCAAAACCGAAATTTCGGCAAAATTTTGCCAAAATTTCACAGAAATTTCGTGAAATTTGAAATATTGTGTAAGAATGGGTTATAAGTGACTGTGATTACTATTTGGAAACTTGGGTTAAGCATTTTAAGAAAATGCCAGCATATACGTTTTGGCCCAAGTCCAACAAGTTGTATGGGCTAGTTTCCTCAATAATGATTTGATATACGCCTGAGACAATGTAGTTGTGATCCCCCAACAGATTCGAGGTTGCTCAGTTGGAGGACGGTGAGGGGTCTAATTTGGCTAGTTTAAATATGTTGAGTCATACAAAGAAGGCGGACATGGCTCTGGGCTTGCAAGTACAAGTATTCTTAGAAAGCAAATAACACGGTTGTGAGCAAGCTGAGCACGGGGTTGATTTTAGGTCGAGCAGGGGGATACACCCTTATCACAAAAGTGGGGATGAGGAGGGGGAGGAGCCCCTTCATGGAAAAGTGGTGAGATGTACAAAGGTGGAGTTGACGAGGGCACCCCCATCGGTTAAAGGAGGAGGTTCATTTCTTGGATTGTCCAGGCATGAGGTAATCGTATAAGAGGATGGTGGGATGTTTATTAAAGCTTGGTTAACATATGTGATTTGATTGTAGGACAAGAAGTTGGACATATAGGATGCTTTCATTTGGAGATTGATTGTTAGTTCTTGCCTATCGAGTTTAATGTGGCCCCTTCGGTGGGAGCTTCATGAGGTATTGTTGTTGAATGACATGTCTATGGAGATAGCAAAGCATACAGTTGTTGCTCTTTGCGGTATTATCAATCCCTGGGGGCTCTTGTACCATCGGATTTATAGGATGGGCTGCAAATGGTAGGGTTCTTTTTCATGATCTTCAGAGGCACATGGGCAGTGACTACAACTTTACCTAGTTCGCTTATGTCTGCCCTCGCGATAAGGCGCGTGCATATCCTAGTTCCACGTAATTTACATTTTTTATGGGGAAAAAGTCTTTGGAGGTGTTGAATGTTGTTAGAAAACTAACATACGCTCTGATACAAGTTAGAAATGAAGAATGCGGAAGCGTAATATCGGAGATCAAGAATAAATAAAAAGAAGAATGGGATTTTTATGTGGAACCCTACTCCCTGAGGAGTGGGATGAAACCACAAGATAATGCCTAAAAGGGTTGATGTGTTCATTACACTTTCTCTCATCCGATACAGGAGGTGTGGGGCTTCTTATATAGCCCCCACAGACTCTTCAGGTCCTACAATTGGTAGATGTAGAACTAAACATAAGTGGGTCTAGTAATTGGACCCTGAAGGGATCCAATAACCCATCTACATATGACACATACTCCAACACCCCCCCTCAAACTAGAGCATGCAAAGCTCAGCTTGGACCAACAGAAAGAAACTAAACTCACAATGCAAGACACTACAGACAATATCAACTCAACTCAAATACAGTTGTTGGTTGTTGTCGAGGACGTTGCTTCTCATGTTGTATATGTGAGGAGGAACAAACGGGTTGAAGTGTGAGTTAAACCGGGTCTCCTCATCGAAGAACATGTGCTCTGTACTACACCTGTCAAAGTCATTAAAACTGAAATGAGTCTCCTCGTTGGAGTACTCTGGCCCACCACATATATAAGATTGAATCATGAGGACAATTGCTCCATCTCTAAAGAGCCGAACTGAAAAGGTTGTGGAAACATCCTCGACGGAGTCCACGGTCACTGGAGAATGGAGTCTGATCGGAGAATTGGGTCTCTTCCATACTGGCTTAGAGAATGGAATCTCTACTCTGGAGTCCCTATGAAACCACATGAAAATCCTAATCTACAGTGGCATATAGAATGGGATCTCTACTCTGGAGTCCATATAGATCACATGAAAACTCTAAGACCAAGAAACAAAAATGGGGACCACAAAACTGATGATCGCATGAACGTCGAGTCGGAAAATCTGTAGAGTCGGAAATTTGGCTAGCTTAGAACCTGGAGAATCTAAAAACCTGGCATGTAAAACTCTACACAATACTCCCACTTTCTCACATAATTATTAGACACAATGACATCGACAAAATTGAGAGAAGACGAGAAAATGATGGGTAGAAACAAAAATCCATTAAGCCGATCTAATAATTTTTCTCGGATTTTCTTCTCAGAAAAAAATTCAAATCATTTTTTACCATACGGATTATTTTTGTACGTTCTCTTTTTTCGGCTAATTTTCCTTTTTGAATAGTCGACTCCTTTTTTAGCTTATAGTTTTTATATGCATCTCTTTTTTTAAGCCCTCCAATTTTTCCAGCTTTCATCACTTCTTTTTTCAACAGGCACATTTTTTTTGAATGAACTGGGCTTCCTCTCTTTCTGCCCCCCTTTGTATATTTTTTCAAAAATTCATTGCCCAGGTAGGGCATGGACTTCTCCCCTCTTTTGTAAAGGAAAAAAACTACAACTATTGGGCCGAAATTACGCCCATATGAAAAACTAATATCGATAAGAGGCATTGCCCCCATCGGCCTCTTACTTCTCATGCTCGAATAAGGTTCCCACAAGGGGAAACCCAAATCACAGCATCACCGCAGCTTAGAAGGAGCTCGCGCGACGCCGCCAAGACAAGAAAAATGAGCGTATGTGCTGTTGGAGTTGTAGCTTCGGGAGGAGGAGGAGATGCAGCTTCAGGAGGGGAGGAGGTGTGGCTTCGCAACTTTTCACATCTTCTTGTCGCTCCCCAGCAACTTGTGTAGGAAGAATTGAGAAAGGTGGCCCCTCCTCTCTCCATTTTTTCGAGAACACAAGGCCCACTACAATAGAGGAGATGTGCATACTACCTGGAGGAGTTCTTGAATAAGGGGTGGTGCTACCTCATTGCTTGGTAATCGCGAGAAGAAGCAGGGCACCGCTTTGTGGCTTAGAGCAGCTCCGCTTGGGAGCTTGCCTGGAGGTGACGGTGCCACCGTCTTCGAGGTTGCCTAGCCGAGTAGGGCAACGCAAGGAGGACCCTCTTCCTCCAGGAGATACCGCCAGGAGAGGCGGTCCTACTGCTATGGCTAGAGTAGAATCCGTGCCACCCCCTGACGGGACTCAGAAGGGCTGCTAGGAGCTTGGAGGCGAGGTTGCAGAATGAGGGAGTCAAGAAGAAAATCTAATGAAATCTTGAGAGACGATCAAAATGACATCACGATGAAAAAACCCTTGATGTTGATGACGACCCATGCAAACTAGGGTTTCAGAAAACCCTAGATGCCCAGAACTTGGTGACAACAAAACGTATGCATTTGCACAGAAGAAACATTGAATAATTTTTTTATCGAATAAATCTTTCAGATCAAAGAACATGGACATATAATAAAAAAATGTTCGAATCTTCAAGAACGAAATAAAATCGGAGAACGGAACCCGCTATGATACCAAGTTAGAAAACTAACATATGCTATGATACCATGTTAGAAAATGAAGAATGTGTAAGCATAATATCAGAGATACATAATAAACAATAAAAACAACGGGATTTTTATGTGGAACCCTACTCCATAAGTAGCGAGATGAAACCACGAGATAATGCCTCAAAGGGATTATGTGTTCATTGCACTTTCTCTCATCCGATACAGGAGGTGTGGAGCTTTTTATATAGCCCCCACTGACTCTCCAAGTCCCACAACTAGTAGATGTGGGACTAAACATAAGTGGGTGTGATAGTTGGAACCTAGAGGGATCCAATTACCCACCTACACATGACGCCTACTCAAACAGGAGATGAACACACTTTACACATGGTGGAGTTCCTTATCGTGGTCCTTCCTTGATCGTTTTTTTGAATCCATGGATTGCAATCCTTTATGTCGGCATATGTGCAATTTTTATCAGGTTCATATTTAGATCATGCATCTAATTGTTGGGAATCTGGAAGGGTTGTCGGTCAGGTGACATCTTTCATTTGTACCCTCCATGGTTGCTTGAGTCGAGGATGGTTTTCGTAAGCGTGTGCTCTTTACTGGAAGGTTCATGTGGAATATAGTTTAGCTTCACGGGAGATAACCGCGAAACTCGAGTCTTTATGCAGAATGCTGGCTAAATTCAAATGGGAGGTCCGGACTCGTCATAGAAGCGGTGGTGGGGGGCCAAGCAAAGGTTGTTCTTCTCAACACACTTAAGGACTCTAAGGAGGTACTAGAAAAAAGAGGCGAGGAAAGAAGTATGGCTCGAAATTTCACTTGGGTTAAGGGATACGACTTGGACAGTCGACGATCTCGAAATTTCACCCGGGTTAAGGAATACAACTTGGACAGTCGACGATCTTTTGCTTCGCAACTTGCAGGATAGTCAGTCATCTTTTGTCTCGCACGTTTTGAATTCTAGAGTCTGTGTATGATGTGAATCGATCTTTCGCTCCGGACAGCCAAGTAACTTTCCATGTCCATAAGAGCGCTAGCAAAGAAGTAATAGAGAATGGCAGGATGGGATCAAAGTAGCTAAACCAAGCTGAGAGAGAATGCGCGAATAGAGTATGAGTGTGAGCTAGGAGACAAGCAACCGAGCATAAGGACGCACACAGCAACATCAACAACAAAGCATTTTCCCACAAATAAGTAGGGTCAGCTAAAATGTACTAAGCCTTCTCCCACTATAATTAGGGTCGGTTACATGGATTCTTGCTCAAAACCATGTTGAAAGATTCGACTATTTATTACGTTGGCCGAGCATAAGGACGCATGCCCTATAAAATATATTTGCTGATATTTTTTTATGAAATTCCAGTTTCTACCAATTAGGGAAATTGAAACATGGTTATTATTGATTTCTTAGGACAGAAGACAATATATCACTTTTTCTCTTCAATTTCGAAACCAAATGTGGTTGATTTGTTCCCTATTTCGCCCATAATGAACAATTTGACCAAATTGCTTTGCCCACCAACATTCGAGGTCGCAGAATGCTCTATAATAAGTTTGATTGGGGTTTGATAGACGAGTTATGATTTAGATGTCTCGGGATTCTCAACAAGTTCATGATATGTAGTTAAGATAATATATAATAAGCATGCCTTCAACTTATTGTGAATTTTGAGTTTGTGAGAGTATGTTATATGCAATTTCAACTTACTTACGTGGTGTACAAAACTAAACCCCTTACTACATACCTCAATATTGCATATCAGCATCTGCGGTGATTATGATAGTTCTACTACATAACTTGTATTCAGGCGATTTATTTAGCAAATAAATGTGCATTTATACTATATTTATTTATTAAAACCCATTAGAAATCTTACTTTCAAATAAACAAATTCCATGTGCATTTTTCCACTTTTAGCCGACTTGCGGAAAATATCAGTGATATGTCGACGATATTTGGTTTCTCTAGGCTAGTGAAATGCCATCGAAATCGACATTATGACCATAGAGAGAACATCATTGGATCTTAATTGACAAAGACAAGATGTGAGAGGTAGAGCAAAGACAACGTTTCAGAAAAACTTGGATGAATGAAGGGGGACACCAAAATCAGTTTCTTTCATATAATGGCTAATGGGAGGCGAAGATGAAACTTAGTTCACATGCTTGAGGAAGATGGTAGGAAGATAGACGGAGACTTATATTGAAGTTGTTATAGTTGGGCATTTTCGTGGTTGTGTAGGCAAGCACCTTACTGTGGTGTGAAGTAGGCTGGCAAAGATGTGCTACGGTTGTTTAAGGTTGTAGGATTCTAAGCTAGTAAGGCCCTTTCTTATTGATAAGCTCCGGGCAGCAGTTTTTCCCAAGAATACAGATAGTTTCTCGGTCCAGACGATTTCCTGCTCTTAGTCAATAAAGATTTTTTGGGAATTGGTTCAGCAGGATGTGATGGTGGCATTTGAGGATTTGTGGTTGGTGAATTAATGCTTCGTGCAATTCAACCACTCTCTCTTGTTCCTCTTGCCAATAAAGGAGGCAAAGTGACGGGTAGATGATTTCAGGCTATTGCTTTATCCAATGTCATCTATCTCATCATGGTGAAGGGGTTTCCAAATCGTCGTTGCGAGGTTCTATGTTCCATCAGTGCTCCCACAGACAGTTTTCATCCCTAGTAGGCTTATTATAGATAGTTTGGCAATAGCATCTGAGATTATTGATAATTAATGGCAGAGGAAGACTAAGGGCTTATTTTGGAAGGTTGATTTGTCATGTGTAGCATCCGGTTTCCAATCAAACCTGAAGTCGTCCGATTTTGGGTCTAATGAACCTAAAAACGTTGTTGGTCAATACCAAACAACCTAAAACGATAAATTGGTAGTGAATCAAAAGTTGTTCGGGTGAAATCAATCAAAAATCGGTCATTTCGTAATGCGCGCCGCGAAAAGCCGCGACACAAAATCGGAAACCGTAAAACGAACCAAGACCGTCATTAGATCCGATTCGACGATACAAAACCAACGGAATCGACCGTTCGTCAATCGAAGGTCGTTTGATATTTTTAAATCATAAAATTTAACCTTAAACAAAATTCGTATCCGAAAATTTCGGGTATTCAAATCCCGGCCGGAAGTATATCGATATTATACTCATTTTGATCGTCGTTAAAAGACGATCAAATCGAGATGTCGCATGTCGAAATCCGACACTCGATGTGCAAATACGGTCCATTTTTAACGTCTTAGATAAGTGAAAGAAAATTGATATTTTAAAAAAAAAATATCTGCTGCGTACAGGAGACTCCAGCAAGCCATTTGGTTTTCTTTTCTCTATAGCCCACTTGTCCCTTGGACCTCCATCCACTTGGCTTTTGATTTCACTCCATGTGGCTACACCCCAAGCTCCATCTTCCTTATAAATGTCACCAAGAACCTCCCCTTTTTTCCTCTCCTTATAACTCCAACGAAACCATTCTCTTTTCCCCATCCGTCTATTCTCCTTTAAGTAAGCACTTCCTCGTTGAGCATCCAAATTTGCCAATCTCCACTGACTATTCCAAATTCCAGAATTTCCCCATCCAATCCAATTTAAGGACCAAGTTCCAGATTTCCAAGAGAGACTACAACTGCTTGTTGCAGTATTGCTCCAGAACTGCTCCAATAATCGTTGATAATCCCCAATATGAACTCTTGCATGTGGTCTTGATCTCCAATCTTGGAGATCTACAAGGTACTCTCCCCCCTCCCTCCCTCCTTGCTGCCATACATGCAAATTCACATTTTTATGCCATGCATGCAGTGATCATTCAATTTTCTCACTTTCCATTATTAGATTCTAGTATAAAAATTTGATTTCAATAAGGATCAACCCTTGCTCTTTGCATCAAGGGACCAGTTGAGCTATAATTCATAGAATTAATCCTCACTGTTTTCCGAGTAGTCATAAATCAAATTTTTTTACTGCCACCAGTTGCTTGTTTTTATATTTAGTGAATATATGTTTTAATAGAAAGTATTGTTAACAGAAATAAATAAAAAAATTAGTATAGACATATATATATGTTACCCATTTACTGCCTATACCCTACTGGGGATGAATTACATTCATCTTATGTATTAGAGACACATTTGACCTTGTTATACATTGATTTTCAGTACTATGAATCTTCTTAGAGATTTAAGTAGGCACTTTACGATAATGGGTTACAAATATTTATGAAACCCTTGAGTTAGTAGGCTCTGCTTATTGTTTTTATAAAAACCTTGAGTTAGTAGGCTCTGGTTATTGTTTTAATCCATGTTATTGTCGTTTTGGTTAGTGGCAATACATGCAAATATTTAGAAATGTACAGAGGATATATATATAGTAGCATAATTGTGTTCCTGTCCAGACCAAATAAAGCAAACACTACATACATTTATAATATTAGAGATTTAAAAAGTTATAAAAAAGTATACTTGTTTTCTTAGTCAAACTGTAAATATATAATTCAATTGGGATTTAGGTAGCATTACCATGCCTAAATATTACATTTAGATTAAAAATAACCATATTAAATTTTTGTTGATTATAAAGTATAGATCAGGAAATTATATGCAAATGGATTATAATATAATGATGGAACTTCATCTCTTCAATTGAGCAACCTTTCAAGTATGCTTACGTAGACTATCTTTATTCACTTCATAATGAAGATTTATGGTTGCTTGTTTTGGAAGAGTACTTCACATCTAAATATAATAGAGTCATTAAATTAGTATTAGTAACTCTTCCACTAATACTTGAGATCATGAAATCGTACTGACTGCCTTAGTAGTGAATACTGAAATTATCATTTGCCTCAGATATGGTGATCATACGTTCTTTCTCAGTTAGATCTAATCCTCAATGCAATTGAGGTAAATTAGAAGAAGTATAAAAAAAACTTTGACGATGATTTTTATATATTTCTACTTAATAAAGTCACTCCTTATTGGTGTTGTTAAAAAGTGGTGTCTTTTGATAGCCATCGTAAGAATAATCACATACGAGTTTGAGGAAGCATTGGGTAAATCAACTAAGTAGATTAACAGGGAATAAGTGATATTGATTAAATAGTGCCGATCATGATGACTTCTACACATGATCGTGCGAGAGCGCGGTGACTCTCACCTGGGCGGGAGATAGGAAGCCCAGTTTGGGCAGCGGCCGCCAAGTGCGCGGGTCTAGGATCCCAGTCCTCTTTCGATTTTTACGCGAGCTCGCAGTGTTTTTACGCCTCGTTGGGATCCAGACTTTAGACCAGTTCCACTGACCCTGTTTTAGGATGCCCAGGCGGGGGATCCTGGTTTTTCAGCTTTACGTACGAGCTCGGTTGCCCGTACTAGTCGGGCTGTTTTTCTAGAGCGACTTTTCTAGGGAGTCACTCTCACCCGTCTCTGGCGTAGTTGGAGAATAGACCTATCCCTCTATTGGACCGCGCTTCCAATTAGAGGGCGAGACGGAAGAGCCATTTGTAGGCTTCTTCACCGCTTGAGTTACTTCGCCAACAGACATGGCGATTCTACATCTAGATCATCCATATCTGCATCTACACCATCTGGAATTGTATCTGAAACACTGGAATTTAGAATTTGAGAAGTTACGATCCAAAGTTAGGGTTAGTAGGAAATGACCATTCTCTCTACCCAATGATTTAAATAAATTAATAGATCCTTCCAATCATAACTTTTCCATTATCACTCAACAACATGATCTATGAATAGATATGTGCTTACACTCAGATACTCATGAATACTCAAGTACTATAAAATATGTCATATGTGGGAAATGCCGGGGTTTGGGACAAACATCCGAGATGCTTAGAAATAGCCTGAAAAACCTTTTTCATTGCAAAGTAGAAATAACGTTTAATTTGAGTTGTTCTTGCCTCTCTACTTGCTTTCTTTTGTAAATAATAAATGCCTGTTACTTTATATAAGTTTTTGGGAGGTACCAGCAACCGCTGACGCCTTTTCTTTCCTAACATGTTTAGCAGGCAAACAGCCTGCAGCTCAGTAGCTATACATGCTTCCTGGAGACAGAGTTTATACCCGACGGTATGAATTACTTTGTCTCAGTTTTTGTCCAGATAATGATGTAAATGTTATCTCTTTTGTATCACATTTTGGGATAGATGTTGTAACATGGAATATGCTTGTACATGTTGTAAATGGATATGAATATTAATGAAAAGAATTTTGGTGTCATATTGTCTCTTTTACTTGTGGTCATGTATTGAGAATGAATGTCATAGTTGCGAAAAAAAATTTCCCTGTATTTTCTGCGACAAGTGCGATCAAATGTGAATGAATTATTGCGAATTGCGCGTAAACGGGTACCCGGATCCTGAGGGGTTCACATCATGTCATGACTGTTAATTGGAGATTCATCTGATCTTCCCTCACTCGTCTTATGCTCCCCAATAAATGGATTACGTGATAAAGAGATAATATGATGATGACTTCTTAATGCTAAGCATGTAGGAGGTTTTTTTCCGACCCCAGAGAGGGATTCATTAGGATTGTAATTTGGTTGTGTTTATCTTTTCTCTAGTGTCGGATGTGTTATCTAAGATGGTTGCACATGTTGTAGTTCGGGGTATTTCATGTCAAGTTTAGTGTTAGGGACATATCCCATCGTTGCAATAAAATTACAGAGCCATTTTCTGTGGAGGGTGATAATCGGGATACAAAGGGTGCTGCTACTATTCACGAGATCTTTGGCTTGGTCTCAGTCAAGCTTGCAAAAATCAGTAGTCGGCACTCAGCCGGTGAAGACTTTCATACATGAGACATCCTCTGGCTTTTGATCTTGGTGCTTTATTTCTACATGACATTTGATCTAAACCTTAAATGTGCCTTTACGAATGAAGGCCTTCCCCTGACAGTTG
This sequence comes from Ottelia alismoides, assembly GCA_037367405.1. Classification (NCBI taxonomy): domain Eukaryota; kingdom Viridiplantae; phylum Streptophyta; class Magnoliopsida; order Alismatales; family Hydrocharitaceae; genus Ottelia; species Ottelia alismoides. The sequence continues at coordinate 229,095 of JAZKJV010000392.1, forward strand.
AGGCAGGGCATATAACAGCAAGAGGGCATAGTTCCAATTTTTAGGGATGGATGTAATCTGCCCACTATGTTATGCTACCCAAGAGGACATGAAGCAAATGTTCTTTGGTTGTAATCGAGTTGGGAGTGTGTAAACTGGTGCTAGAATTGATTTGCCGTATTGCTTGAGCATGACGAACTTCAAGAACTCGCTTGACTTACTCGTTCCAGGTTGCACGTTCGGCAGATGAACTGATGAAATCCTTTATGTTTTGTTGGTTTCATTATTGTCTCGTAAATGGATTGTTTTCTGTCAAGAGAGGTTACATGTGGAAAATGTGTTTGCACAAGCTAAGACTCTATATGACGCTTGATTATGTAACTTTGGGCTGTTTATTTGTTAATATATATAGTGGATATGCACCATAATGGGTGCCTACACTTTTTTCATCAATATATAATACCTCACCCAAAAAGAATACTGGACAATGTTAAAATTGGTTCTTACACTTTCAACTGACTTGACTGATTCCCAGCCAATAAAAACCCCTCCCAGCCCAAGACTGGCAGCAATGATGCTGGTTAAGTGGAAATGAACATTATCTATAGTTGAGAAAAGATATAAAGTATATATTAAGTGCATTTAACATGTCAAGTTTTACGCAATATACGGAAATAACCAAATAGAAAATGAACCTAAACATGAGTTATGATGCCAATGCCTGTAAATGCATGTGGTCAATGAATTCTGGGATTCTACGAGCGAGGTGTGCACAATCGCATGCATCGGTTGATTGAGGTCTTCCATTGTTCTTTGGATGATATGGCTTTCATGAAATAAGGATATTTTCTGTCAAGAAGGTTGCTAAATGGAGAACATGGTATTTCATTTCAGGATGTTGTATCATGCTTGGTCATTGCAAACTTATCATATGCTTCTCCGCAAGTAATTTTTAATGCATTTTGGGCGTGACCCACCTCTAGTTCACTTCCCTTTTCTCTTCAAAAAAAGTGCATGTGGCCAGAATCACAGATCTATAAGTGGTTTCTGGATATTTTTTTCTTTTGCTACTATATGTGGTTTTTGGACTATAATGATATATAGATATAAGGATCGGTGCAATTGACACACCTAGGGATGAAAACGGATCGGATACAGATCGGATATACCTATTTCCATATCCATATTCGCTTCATCTCTATCGAATACGAATACGGATCCGAATATGATTCGGATATGCATTAAGGAAACCATATCCGTAAAAATACGGATACGAATCCGAATCGGATATATATCGAATCCGAATATGGATCGAATAAAGAGCGGATCCGTATACGGATCAAGTAAAGAGCTAATCCAAATATGAAACGAATAAATAGTTAAATCAAAATATGGATCCGATAAACATGGAATCCGAATATGGATCGAATAAAGACTATATAAGAATACGAACTGAATTTTTATCAAAGTTCATTGCTATTTTAAAAAAAATAGCAGTGAAATATAAACAAGTTGCATCATAACAAAAGGGAGCATTGAGGTGACATGTGTTCTTGATCGGAAGCAAAAAAGGGATAGGATTTCGTAACTGTTGTTCGTGCCCATCCCCAAACAAAAAGAAGTTTATTAATATCATTAACATATTGTATTATATAATGTGTAATACTACTATAATAACACGGGGTTATGGCTTATATTAAATTAATTAATATATAAAAAATATTAAATATTGTATTCGGATATCCGGATCCGAATCCGGATATTCAAGCCAATACCATATCCGTATCCGTATCCGGAAAATTTTTATAATCAATATCCATATCCGATCCGTATTCGATTAATATTCGGATACGGATATCCGTATCCGGTAATTTTTCGAATACGGTAAACGGATATTCGGATATATCCGTATCCGTTTTCATCCCTAGACACACCTTGTGCAGTAAATGAGGACGAAGAGGAGGATAGCATACTTTTTTCTCATTTTGCGCTTTTCCATGGCAGTTTTGGAGTGCTATGACAATCTCATATATAGAAGCCTCAAGCTTTGTGATTTTCTAGAAGAGCTACAGGTCAGGGAGGGCTTGAATTGGAATTGTGAATTACAGAACACACCACGACCAGAACTTGCATCAGAATTCTTGTGAACATAATTGTTGGAGAAAATAAGAGTGCTTGATATTTCTGAGAACCCTAGGCTCTCTTATATAGTAGAGAGGTCTATCGGTAAATTACATAAAGTAGACAACTGAAAAAGAAAATAAGAAAGAAGTACATATTAAATATGAAAACACAAATATCTTCATACTCCCCCTCAAGCTGGAGCATAGATATCGATCATGCTCAGCTTGGGTGAACACTTCTGGAATGATCCCCTGGACAGTGGGTTAGTGAACATGTATGTGGTTTGCTCTCCAGAGCTAACATGGGAAGTAGAGACCAGTCCCTTCTGAATCATGTCTCTGGTGTAATGGCAATCCACCTCGATATATTTTGTTCTCTCATGGAATGCTGAATTGTTTGCAATAAATAGGGCAGCCTGCTTATCACAGTGTAACTCCATGGGTAGAGGGATCTCTACATGTAGATCGCATAGCACTGCCCAAACTCACATCATTTCTGTACTGGCTTGAGCCAAAGCCCTGTACTCAAACTCGGCACTAGATCTTGCTACAACAATTTGTTTCTTGCTTTTCCAAGAAACAAGAGAATTGCCAACAAATATTGCAAATCCTGAAGTTGATTTCCTATCCTTAGGACAGCCTGCATAATCTGCGTCAGCATATGCAGATACAGAGAGTGTGTCTCCTTTCTTGAATAGTATTCCTGAACCGGGAGTTGATTTCAGATATCTCAATATCATATGTAGTGCGTCCATATGTATCTGTCGAGGTTGCTCCATGAATTGACTCACTCGACTCACTGCAAATGCAATATCAGGTATGGTAATTGTAACATAAATGAGCTTTTCAACCATCTATTTGTATCTTCTCTTATCAACTTCATCGGTATCATCATCATATAGCTTCATACTAGGATCCATAGGAGTCGTGGACAGTCGACATCCCATCATTCCTATTTCTGCAAGCATATCTGTAACATACTTCCTTTGGGTAATCACAAGACCCAGTGCATTTCTAGCAAATTCCAACCCCAAGAAATACCTTAGGGTACCCAGATCCTTCGTCACAAATTGGCAGCCCAAAAAAATCTTTAGTCATCTTGATTCCCTGCTCATCATCTCCTGTAACAATAATATCATCAACATACACCATGATAGCCACAGTACCTCTAGACGTCTTCTGCACAAATAAGGAATGGTCTGCATTTGACCTCTTGAAGCCCTGTCGTTCAATCAGATCTGAAAGCTTTTGAAACCACGCTCTAGGACTCTGTTTAAGGCCATATATCGCCTTATGGAGTCTACAAACCTGTGTACACTCCCTCTCAGCAACAAATCCCGAAGGTTGTTGCATATATACTTCCTCGTGTAGATCTCCATATAAGAATGTGTTTTTCACATCAAGCTGAAATAGCGGCCAATCTCGTGCTACAGCAACAAAAAGCAGGACACGTAAGGTAGAATGTCGAGAAACTGGAGAGAACGTGTCCAAGTAATCAACTCCATATGTCTGAGTAAAACCACGTGCCACAAGCCTTGTCTTGTACCGATCAAGGCTTCCATCAGCATGATATTTAACAGTAAATACCCACTTGCAACTAACAACAGACGCTCCAGGTGGTGGAGAAACAAGTGTCTACGTACCACGGGACTGCAATGCTGCCATTTCTTCTTCCATAGCAAGATGCCATTTGCTATCGTGGAGTGCCTCCTGGTAATTGCATGGAATCTCGACGGCAGATAGGTCTAACGCAAATCTCTGGAAGTCGCCCGTCAAACGATGAAATGAGACATGAGAAGCAAGTGGATAGGAAGCACAAGTATGCCTCTGCTTCCTAATAGCGATAGGCGCGTCCAAGTCTTCATGATCATCATCCTGTTGTGTTTCCTGTATCAATGGATCCTCAGACTCATCGTTAGTAATCAAGTTATCAGAACCAACATGAGGGTTGCTGGATGATTGGCCATGACCTTGAGCAGAGGAGGACCGACGAGTATAGTACTTTGGTAACGGTGGGACAATGGTTACTGGAGGTGGTAAGGGTGGAGGTGGTGGTGGAGATGGCATAGATGGTAACTGGTTCATAGGAGGAGGTGGCATGTAGGAGACCTTAGTATCAGAATGGGGAGTGGTCATTCGGTCACCTGTAGGAGAGAAAAACATGACAGATTCAAAGAATGTGACATCAGCGCTAACAAAATATTTTTGACGCAGCAGATCAAAGCACCGATAGCCCTTCTGAGTCCTGGAGTACCCGACAAACACACATTTGATAGCCCTGGGAGAGAGCGTATCAAGACCTGGCACCAACTGATGGACAAAACTGACACAGCCCAAAGACACGAGGTGGAAGAGAGAACAACTCCTTCTCAGAAAAGGTTAGAGAGAGAGGAGTTTTCTCATCCAAGACAGATGAGGGCATGCGATTTATCAAGTAACAAGCTGTGAGAACCGCATCACCCTAGAACGAGTTTGGAGCATGACTCTGAATAAGTAAGGTTCTAGTGATATCCAACAGATGGCGATGTTTTCGCTATGCAACACCATTTTGTTGAGAAGTGTAAGCACATGAAGTTTAATGAATTATACCACGAGATGAAAAGAACAAGGACAAAGTTCTAGTACAAAACTCCAAGACATTGTCAGACCGCACAATTTTCACGGAAGAAGAGAAAACATTCTGAACTTCATTGATAAACATTTGAATCACACTTCCTGCTTCAGATTTATTTTTCAATAAAAACACCCAAGACACAACAACAACAAAGCCTTTTCCAACAATTAAGTAGGGTCGGCTACATGGATTCTTCGCCTCCATTCAGATCTATCTTGGGCCAATCCCGGACTTATATCCACAAAACTAAGATCCCTCCATATGGTCTCTTTCCAATACTTCTTGCGCCGTCCTCGCCCTCTCTTAGCCGGCTCAACATCCCAACACTCGCATCTCCTAACTGGTGCATCAATTGATCTTCTTTGCAAATGTCCAAACCATCTTAAGCAATTTTCTCGAATCTTATCCTCGATCGGAGCTACGCCAACTTTCTTTCTGATTGCATCATTCCGAATCCGATCTTTACGAGTATGTCCACACATCCACCTTAGCATTTCCATTTCTGCTACATTCATTCTCTGCACATGTCTATGGTTCACAGGCCAACATTCAGATCCATAAAGCATAGCAGGTCTCACGGTTGCTTCGTAAAACTTTCCTTTAATCTTTAAAGGAATTTTCTTATCACAGAGAACAGCAGAGGCTCCTCTCCACTTCAGCCAGCCTGCATTTATTCTATTAGTAACATCTTCGTCAATTTCCTCATCATGTTGTAGAATAGATCCCAGATATCTAAAAGAATCTCTCTTCTGAATGTTATCGTCACCAATCTTCACCTCGATTCCTTCACCATTGCTTCCATCAAAGGTGCACTCCATATATTCCGTCTTAGCCCTAACTTATACGAAATCATTTAGTCTCCAACTCATGTCTCCAGACCTCAAGCTTCTCATTTACTCCATCTCTAGTCAATTAACACAATATCATCAGCAAATAACATACACCAAGGTAACTCATCCTGAATGTGATTGGTCAACTCATTCATAATCAAAGTAAAAAGAAATGGACTCAAAGCAGAACCTTGATATAAACTAATATCGATGTCAAAATATCCAGTCTTCCCAGACAGGGTCCTTACACAAGATAAAGCCCTATCATTCATGTCCTTTATGAGGATAAGGTATAGGACAGGTATTTGTCTTTTCTCCAACACTCTCCACAATATCTCTCGTGAGACAGAATCATAAGCCTTCTCAAAATCAATAAAGATCATGTGGAGGTTCTTCTTTTTATCTATATAAATCTCCATTGTTCTCCTCAGCAAATGGATGGCTTCAGTAGTTGAGCGACCTGGCATGAATCCGAATTGGTTTTCTTTTACATTGGAAATTTGCCTCAACCTTTTTTCGATTACACGTTCCCAAATTTTCATAGTTTGACACATCAGCTTGATACCTCTATAATTTGAGCAATTTTGAATGTCTCCTTTATTCTTATAAAGAGGCGCCACGATACTCTTCCTCCAATCTTCAGGCATTTTCTTACTTCGCCAAATAACATTGAATAGATTCGTAAGCCAAATCAAACCATGCTCACCTAAAACTCTCCATACTTCTACAGGGATGTCATCCGATCCTACACTTTTTCCAGGTCTCATGCCCGGGTAAATGAGGAGGGTTGCATTATGTAGCCGACAGCCAGCGTAAAACATTCAGAGACAACTTCTTAAATAGTACTTTTTTCCTAAAAAATGCTATTTAAGAAGTTACCTCATGACAGTCGGATCTTTTCAACATGGATTTAAGCAAACATAAAAGCACCCAAGACAAACGGGACTCTACATATGACCAGATAGAACCTGTGTTCCTAGTGGTCAGGAACACGACTTGGACCCCAAATATCAATATGGACTAACTCAAACAGGGAGCTACTGCTCCGACTGTGACGACCCGGGAAAGTAGACCGATGATACTTTCCCAACTGACACGCTTCACATTGGAAAGACGACTTCGGAGAAATCTGGAGCAGGACACGACACAGCTTCTGGAGAGGGAGATGACAAAAACGGAGGTGCTAGGTATATGGAGAGTCTGATCCTGTATGATGGAGAGATGCACGATATAGGGGAGTATTGACTAGATGGTAGAGACCATTCTGCACATGGCCACAGCCAATCACCTTGTCCGAGGATATGTCCTGAAAAACAAGAGATGATGAGTCAAAAATAGCTCGACAGTTCAAATCCTTTGTAATCTGGCTAATGGACAGTAAATTCATAGAGAAATCGGGAGCATATAACACATTCTGCAGTCTTATGGAAGGTGTCAACTGAACCTCCCCCTGTCCTGTGATCGGGGAATGTGTCCCATTGTCTATCATCACAGTTCGTCCAGAGGAGACCGATCTACATACAGTGAGCTGTTCTATGTCCCCACAAAGATGATGGGTTGCTCCAGAATCCATAATCCAGTTGGTAATCATAGATCCATCACAAGAGGTGAGAGCATAGGAACTACCTGAGGTACTGGCTGTGGCAGGTAGACTGGCAGAGGCAGAGACAGCCACATCTGACTGACCTCCAAAAGCAGTATCAGGAGGCATGATATTCCTCAGTCTGGCAACAAGATCATCGAATCGATGGTCCAATGAAGAAGGTGCAGGGGATTCAACTTGTTCTACTACCCGAGCCGATGAACGAAAGCCATGCTTGGAGTAGCATGTATCCTCGGAGTGACCAGGACGACGACAATAGCTCCATGGTTGCAGAATTCGACACCCACGACCCCGGGGTCCACGATCACAGAAGGTAGAGGATCTACCTCTTCCTCTAGAGGCTTCCATTGCTGACGGTGTCTGGTTGGCAATTCTGTGGGACAGTAATGCGACTCAATCAACGGAAAAGCTTCCTCCATAGGGAGGAATAGTAGCATCAACAAGAATCTGAGACCGTGCAGCATCATACTCTGGATCAAGTGCAGCCAGGAATACTCCTACCATGGTAGCATTCTTGTACGTCTTCTGCTGCTCAGGAGTGGCCGTCAACGGCATGAGCTATAGAGCTTCTCAAACATCCCTCATAGGGATGTGTACAGTGAGTGAAGAGGGCGTCCATTCTGCTTGACAATGAAAATATCATGTTGCAGCTGAAGTATCTTGGTCTCGTTCCGCGCCTGTGAATATGTCGCCGCTAGAATATCCGTGGGCTGATGTAGTACATCGTTGGCGATTTTTATCGTCAACGTCCCAGATAGCCAGACTTTGGCATACGCATCATCTGCTTCCCACGAGGCATTCACCCCAGTCTTCTCCATCGGCTCCTCTTCGGTAAGAATATGTTTCTTACCGTTCGACTTCAACAGGCTCATGAATTGCATAGCCCAGAGCTCATAGTTTGTCCCCTCCATCTTTACAATAGGCATTGGACCTCTGAATGCGCCAGTGGCGGGTACATCAACTTTGTTCTCTGACATATTGCCGAAAGAAGACTGCTACAGGTGTGAGAAATCAAAGTTTGTATGTCAACACAAACATCTATGGGTTTGGTGTGCACGTGTAGACTCATGCACACCAACCCATCAACCAACTGACGAAGCTGAGGCAGCGAGCAAGCGCGAGACAGCACACGGGTCGAGCGCGCGGTGCGCGCGGTCTGTGCGGTGTTTGCGCACGGTCTGTGCACAGTCTGTGCCAGGCGGACTATGGTCGCGCGTGAGCGCGCTTCGCGGTCGAGGCCGCCAGGAGAGGAGGCGAATAGGAGGAGGCGGCGCCAGACGAGGCGAATAAGAGGTGGTGGCGCCGGAGAGGAAGGAGGAGGCGGCCCGAGAGGAGGCGGCGTACAAGGAGGGGGGCTGGAGGTAGAGTTAGGGTTTCTTGGGAATCAAGAGCTCCGATCTAGGACCGCCGCTCTGATACCATGTTGGAAAAAATAAGAGTGCTTGATATTTCTGAGAACTCTAGGCTCTCTTATATAGTAGAAAGGCCTATGGGTAAATTACATAAAGTAGACAACCGAAAAAGAAAATAAGAAAGAAGTACATATTAAATATGAAAACACAAATATCTTCACAATAATGTCTAGAAAGAAACATTGTTGTTTTCTGGTATGAATGGTGCTACTGGAGAATGCAGACCATAGTACGAAGGGCATGTTTTCATCCTCAATATGTCAATATTCAAGGGAGAGAAGTGGAAGTCAATATAATGGTTTTTAATTAAACTTATGAATGATATTATGATAGCTACCTATACTTATCTTTGCATTGGTAATCATCCTTCACCTTTAAAAAAATCATTATGTCAGCATGACTAAGACTCCAACGTAACTTGGATAAATTTACTGCATTATATTTATTCTTGACTCAGCACGCCTATCAATGTCTGTCTAATTGGCACACTACACAGTTGAATGAGTCAGATAGAGCACTGTTAAGCAATGGCAAATAGCAACTTCAGTAGCAACTAGCAAGAAGTGCCCTCAACTAAAATTGCAAGAAGAGATGCTGCTAAATGGATGATAAATTGCACAACAGAAAACCCCAGTAAACATAGGCGACTCTTCCTTGTCCACAACCAAGGAAGGCCATATCGATATCGTTTCGGTCCGTCCGGAAATGGATATATCGGGATTATCGACCATATCGGTGGGAAATGTCAGAAATGGCTCAAAAAAGCCATTTTTTATCGTTTTTTCAAGAATTAAATCTAAAGATTAAAAAACAACAAATTACCTACAAAAACATGCACTTATGTCACACATATTGGTCATTTATAGCCCATATATCGCACATATCGATCATATCGAACATATAGTTGTTACTGTTTATTCCTGACCTATAGATATTGGAAATGAATTCCAGTCAAGTTCTTATAACATTAAATAACTTACAAATATATACTTAGATGATAAATATAGATCATTTGTGAAGACTATGATCCTTATATTGCAGATATCAATCATATCGAACATATCGTTGGTACTATTAGTTGTTGACCTATATATATTGAAAATGGAGTTCATCCTAATTCCTAGATCATTGTATAACTTACAAATATATTGTTAGATCACACATATCAGTCATCTATGAAGCTTATATAGCATATATCGATCATTTCGAACATATTGGTATTAACGTTGATCTTGACTTATAGATTTTTTTTGAAGAATTGACTTATATATATATATATATATATATTGGAAATGGATGTCATCCAAGACTTACAACATGAAATAACTTGCAAATATACTCCAAGTTGAAGAACCATTTGTATGCACCCTCCTGTCGCACCATACCCTACCAGTACGTGGGTCTCGCTGTGTGTTTTAATCACCCAAAACAATATATATATATATAAACATGGCCTCAAATTTCAGTGAAATTCAATCGAATTTCTGTCGAATATCGATATCCAGTCGAAATTCGACCGAAATGACCGAAATATGGGGGTCCTAGTACAAAAAATGACCGAAATGACCGAAATTTCGGTCGAAATTCCACCGAAATTCCGTCAAAATTCTGTTTTGGTCGATACCGATATGGTGGCCGAAACCGACATTTAAGGCCTTGTATATAAACCATTGTGTGCTTTAATACTAGGTGTAGCTAGATATGTGTTTTGATACTGGGTGTAGCTAGATAAGTAGTGGAATCAACCTTGCATGAACAATAGCATTGATATATAGATATATTGGCGAAATATCGGCGATATCGATCGATATCGGGGATTTTTTTATTGAATCAATCCCATTTTAATCGATATTAGCCGATATGGCGGTATATCACCGATATATCGACGATACATCGCTAATATTCCTGTAAAACGATATATTGGGTGATTTTGATACCCCTTTGTCAAAACCGATATATCGCTATATCGCCGATACGACCTTTTATGCTCACAACTAAGACAAACCACCTTCCACTCACATGACAATCATAGAGGTAGCACCACTTATTATCATCTATACGCTCATTTCTAACTTTATATACACAACTGTTATTCACTGCACACCTCTGGTTCCGCAAAAAAAATCATCCACCACTTCACCATAGTCTAAAATGACATTGTATAAACCTTCTGGAATAAAAATCACAAAAAGTAGATCTTTCAAAAAAATAGAGTGAAAGGATACTTGTGGCATAAAAACGAGCAACGCATCTAACTCCACAAGCACCACATGTTGACGGCATCGTAAGAACCTGGTAATGTAACAAAAAAGGAAAATTAAGATAGAAGTTTTGTTAAGAAAAGATTGCATAAGTGCAACTCACCTCTTCTGGCGCTGAATACCTACACAAGGCAGACGCTACTTGCTCACTATCAGTTTGGGCAATAGCTCGTCGACCAGATAGAGCACCAATTGATTCATGAGCCGCTCTTTCAACTCCATTATTCAGATGATTGCTGCCTGACAGATGATCCTCGTTCGAAGTTGTGGTTTCATGCCCCTCTGGATTGGGTAGAAATCCCAAAGACACTTGCTGTTCCCGTGTCCGGTCATAAAATCTAAGCGATAAAAGATAATCCGGGGCTGGAGCTAACCTATATCATTGATTACCACAAACAATCAAAAAGTCAAAGACAACCCATTTTCCCCGGAAGTAGAATTTAGAGTAAAGTACAAAGTAATACTACAGTTAGATTTTGGCAAAGGTTTAAAATAGTTTTTCCATAGTAGCCAACTCTACAGCCTGGCATATCTTCATAGAAACAATAAACACGTGCATCAAACATACCTATACATCCATTTCATCATATAAACATATATAATAAAAATTATTATTCTTATATACCGCCTAGATATACCGCCTAAAAATGATTACCACGGTGATCTGATAAAAAACCAAGCATTTCTGCCTACATGAACTTGATTGTTTTTAAAATATAAAATGCAACCAATATTAATATCGAAACATTGAATTTACATGGTTCGTGAATTTTACCATGACCTCCCTTTCTCATATAGCAACCTCCAAGAATACTCCTCCCATAAAAAAACCTCAAAAAGAAATCTCATCTTCGGGGCCAGGAACAATGAAAGAATAAGCCAAAAATGGGTCTTTTTTCCATTGGAATAAGAGCCGATTCTCTTTAAACATATCCCACGCAAATGTCATGCCAAAGTCTACTCTCGCACTCCCAGTTTCTCCAAACTTTTCAGAATCAACGGAATCAAGGAAATATCTGATCAGCTCAGCGAAGAAACAAATGAGGAGACAAAACATATTTCCTCTCTTTTCTCCATCTTTTTTTATTCTCCACTCCATAGATTTCGTCGGGATGAGGGGGTCGGAGTCCACACCAACCCTCTTAGGCTTGAAAATACATGTGGGCGAAAGAATTCCTTCAGCCCCGAGGACACTCTCAACACTCACTGTTCAGGCCAGATCCCAGTTCAGAAAAAATTGGGAACCATTCTAGTAAAAAAATTATCATAGCCTCTCAGACTGGGACCCTTTCTTATCCCATCAGGTTGTCAAGCTCAAATCTAAATTCAATAAGCAGGCTCCTCTTCTCCCTAGCCTGAGAGTGAGATCAGGCTAACTAAGCCTCTTCTGATATTAGACTACGCCACCCCCCACCATGGACCCTGGAACTTGCTCGCAATCACCTTGTTAAGGACCCACAGGCCCAAGGGACAAGGTAGACAATAGACATATTAGGGGAGCGTAGACCTCCTAAAAGGTAACGGAAGCATGCAAAGGTTTCCTCCGGCCGGACAGAGATTGACCCTCGAGTGCAAAGGCAGAAGGGAGCTTGACTACAAGACCCTAGGATGAAAGTCGACCTCAGCTACGAGATCCCTACTAGCGATGCATTGCATCGTCCGAATGCAATGGGAAGTTGGCAAGGGATGCTACATCGTTGCCCGGATGTAGTTCAAAATTTGCAAGGGTTCTCGCATGAGGAACGTATGCGAGTAAATAAGCTAGTTATGTTGCATCGGTGCCCAGATGCAATACAAAATTTCTGAGGTTTCTCACATGATGGACGCATGCAAGTAAAGAAGTTGGTCCAAAAGTGGTTGCAAAGGAAGTTGTGGATAGGTACTTGTAATATTGACACTATGATTGGCAAATAAATCGATATAGTAGATACGATGGAAAGAATGAAGATCGTATACTATGTCTCCGAGAGACAAAATGGGTTGGAGAAAAAAGCAAGGGAGATCGAGAAGACATTCTTTAAGCTTTAGTATTCAGGTAAATATAAGGGCAGAAATGGGGTTGGAGTGGTTTGTTCATAAAATATTTGAAGGATTGTGTGGTTGAGATGCAAAGATTCAGCAATCGGGTTATTTTGCTAAATGTTGTACTCGAAGAATAAATTCTGAATATCATCTCAGTTTATGCACCACAAATTGGTTTAGATGAAAGGATTAAACGGGCTTTTAGGAAAGATTTGGATTAGATTATGCAAGGAATCCCACAAAGATATATGATTTTCTAGGTGGAGATCTTAATGGAAATGTGGGAAAGGATGCCTCAGTGTATGCTAGTGTTCATGGGACATGGCTTCAAGGATAGTAATGAAAAGGGAAATGACATTCTGGATTCGTAACGGCTTATGATCTGTTCATAGCAAACACTCTTTTCAATAAGAGGGAGGAGCATTTAATTACTTATGTCCGACTAGATCACAGATAGATTACTTTGCATTGAGGAGAAGAGATCGGTAGTGTTGCAAAGACTTCAAAGTAATCTCAGGAGAGAGTTTGACCACCTAACATCACTTGTTAATCATGGATGTACAAATAAAAGGGTTGGTGAAGAAAAAGAAGGTTTCCAAGACAACTAGAACTACATGGTGGAATCTTAAATTGAAGCAATTAAGCTTCAAGGAGAAGGTTTTATAGGACTTATCTTGGAATTGTAATGGAAGTGTAAATGAGATGTGGGAGGCGATAGCATCTTGTATCCGAAGGGGTAGCCAAAGAGATGCTAGGCGAGTCAACGGGAGGAGATCCATGTCAAAAGGAGGCTTGATGGTGGAGTGGAGGGGTGCAAGAGAAGCTCCAAATTGGAGGGGATTTTAATGTCGCCCTCCGTTCTAAGGACATGTCGAGTTTGCGTGGGGGTATGGATGTGGGTTCGGAAAACTTGATGGCATTTATGGCATGGTTATTAAGGCGGCAAGGCGACAAGGCGTTACACCCGGGCGCCTAGACGCCTAGGCGCGCTTAGGCGCGCCTAGGCGCGCCTAGGCGTTTTCAAAGTGGCATCAAGAAATTTCAAAAATATTGCATTTGGATGCTAGATTATTAAGAAATTATATCGCATTTCAAAAATACGACATGTATATCACATTTTCAAAATGCGCTATATATATCGCTTTTTGTAAATGCGCAATGTATATCGCATTTTGAAAATGAGATATCTGTGTAGTGTGCATGAAAAATAGTCGCCTAGGCGTCAAGGCGTGCCTAGGCGCACCTAGGCGGCCGCCTAGGCGCCTAGGCGGCCCAAGGCGTCGCCTTCTTTTATAAAAGCAAGGCGCATGTTCAAGGCGTACGGGCTGGGGCGCCTGGGCGCCTAGGCGGCCGCCTAGGCGCGCCTAGGCGTGCGCCTTAACAACTATGATTTATGGTGGATCTGGGGCTGACGATTGTTGATGCTTTGAATTGTGCTTACACATAATGGAACTCAAGATCGTGGATTGATAGATTCATTACCTCGACGGAGGCGGCGGCTTTATTTCCTCTTGCTCGTGCTTGGGCCCTTTCTAGGGCGCACTTAGACAACACACCTTTAATTTGGTCTTCAGAGAAGGGATGTCCGCATACGGGTTTCTTCATGTTTGAACAAGCGTGGCTCTTGGAAGACGGCTTTCGAGAGGAGGTTGCTCGTTGTTGGTGGAATGTGTAGTTGACAGATCTGCCAATACTACACTAGCGGCCAAGCTTGATGTGTTGCAGAAATTCATGGTGGATTTCAAGAATAACACCCGTGAACAGCATCGGATAAGGTGGACAGTTGCGTAAGGGGAGATTGACATATTGGATAAACTGGAAGATGAACGAGCCCTGGAGGCAGTGGAGAGGGAAGAGAGATGCAGGCACCTTCAGAAGATTACACTAGAGGATAGGAAGGTGGAGAATGAATGGCGTCAAAGATCACAGTAGCGTTGGTTATAGGAAGGTGATGTGAATACAAGGTTCTTTCACTCTATGGCATCCGACATAAGGAGAAATTATATACATGACAATATTGTTGATGGGATGAGAATTTCTGGCGACAAGAATGTGGGAAGGGCCTTTCGATCTCACTTTGTGGCTCCAGTAGAAGATATGTGCGTAGTAGCTGGGAATGGCAAGGCAGAGGTGTGAAGAGTATCTCGACGGATCAGGCAGATGAGTTGACCATTTGTTTCACTGAAGAGAAGATCCGGAAGACTATTAATGGATTGAATGTTGATGGGGCACCGGGGCCAGACGGTTTCCTGATCTGTTCTACAAAGACTTCTAGTCGACCGTGAATGAGTATTTCATGGAAGTGGTGCAGTAAGTTCGTTAGTGGGAAGTATGGATTTAAGCGATTGAACATAACGCTCATGTCCATGTTGCCTAAAAAGGAGGCACCTAGTCGAATAGAGGACTTCAGACCCATTGCTCTCTCCAATGTGGTTTATCTTATTATTGCTAGCGCATTAGCTAATCAGCTTCGTATCATCATGAATGATATTATCTCCTCGGAATAGACGGCTTTCATACATGATCGGTTAATGGCAGATGGCTTAGTGCTTGGTTCTCAGAATGCACCGGACTGGAAGAGGAGGAAGGACAAGGGTCTCCTATGGAAGGTAGATTTCTCCAAGGCATATGACAGCGTGGATTGGTGCTTTATGTGGGCTTCGCTGCAGAAAAGGGGTTCTCCTAACATCTGGCTAGCTTGGATGAAGCAGTGCATTACTACGGCCTCTTACTCGGTTCAGGTTAATGGGTGTCCTGAGGGTGGCTTCTTTTAGCCCTAGTGTGGTGTCCATCAAGGATGCCCACTTGCTCCACTCTTGTTTGTTATAGCAATCGATGGGTCGACGACTTTGTTGAAGCTAGCATTGGACAGCGGTCTTTGCTCGGGGTACTGCAATGGTGACATTTCTATATCATTGCTTTAATATGCAGATGATACGATGATATTCCTGGAGGAGCCGAACACACCAGAAGTTCTTTTTCATTCCCACACTAGAAGTGTCGCACACATTTTAGACATCTTTGGTGATATCTCGGGTTTGCAAATCAATAGGGAGAAATCTGTTATTGTTCCTTTTGGTTTGACAGGGCCGAAGGTGCAGGCGGCGGTTGACACCCTTCGTTGCCCTGCTGGAGAGTTGTCCATTACATATTAGGGCGTCCCTTTAATTGGGGGCAGGATGAAGTCATGAGATTGGAAGTTGGTCATTGATCATTTTGAGTCAAGGAAAGCTAGTTGGAAGGCAGTCACCCTCTCCAAGGGTGGGAAGCAGATTTTATTCAAGCATGTGCTCTCAGCGATACTAGTATTTTTCTGTTCAACCAGATTGCTATCAATCGGTATTCGCAAGAAATTGGAGGCTTTAATGAAAAGGTTTTTCTTGCCATATGGGAAGCGGGATAAGAACGGTCTTCACTTAGTTGACCGGTATGTGATTTCCTCCACGAAAAAAAATGGTAGTTGGGAGTTCTGAAGCATGATTGCATGAATAAGGCATTGATTGTGAAATGATTAGCTAGACTGTGGGGCAAATCAGATGATTCGATGTGTCAGCTTCTGAGAAGGATTTATGGCATTAAAGGTTCTTTCGATACTAATACTATACATTTCCCATCTCCCCTATGGCAAGGCATTAAGAAGATTCTGTCTGAGATGGCAGAGATGATGCAATCGGTTCTTGGTAGTGGTGAGTTCTTAGATTTTGGTTGCATGAATGGATGGGTGATAGAACTATGGGGCATTGTTTTTTATAGGAAAGAGAGTGATCTCCCGATATAAGACTCACCGTGCAATCTATTTCAATAGGTAAAAGTTAGATTTGGTCGCATAAATCAGCTTTGGTCGCATAACATGTGGTCTCCGTCCTTTGTGGCTAAGTTTTCCAAGCAAAGGTTGGAGGACTTCTTGCATTAATAGAGAGAGTTGGCATCTGAGAATGGCCCATCTGTGGGCAGGGATCATTTCAAGTGGACGAAAGGCTCGTTTAGTGTGAAGAAAGCATACCGATTTTTCACAAATGAGGCTTTGTCTTAGTGAGAGGATAATTCACATGACTTGAAGATGGTACGAGCTAGTAGGATACCTCAGAGAATTAAGGTCTTCACATGGCTAGTAGTGCATGGCCGCATCCGAACCAAAGCACGTCGATACGAGATCTTACGTGTTGATGACAATTTATATGATAGGTGTGGTGAGGAGGTCCAGGACATGGATCATCTCTTCTTCAAATATAATCACCGGGTTCAGGTTTGGCAGTCGGCAGCAATTCCATGGTTGAATGTGGATGATAATATGGGCTTCTGGAATTCCATTCGTTGGCAAATCTCACGAGGACTGCTCCAAACCGTTTGCGATGCTTTAGGTCATTTGTTGTGCGTGGAATGAACTCATCTTATGCGGTCAACATTTCTATTCACAAAATGTACTTAAGCTTTGCAAGGAACTTTGTTTCGCATGGACCATTGTACCTTAATTTACCAATATTATTAATATAAGTTGTAGTGTGATCCAACTTGGGATGCCACCCTTTATCGTTTCAAAAAGAAGCTCAAAATTAAAAAAGCATGCTTTAAAGTTATGTCTAAGCATAGAACAGATGAAACTATCACAAACTAAAAAATAGCGAAGAAGGAAGCAAAGAAAGATGTAACTAGGGTTGTCGAAAATTCTCAAGTTTGGTATTCACTCAGATTCGGCTCGCTAAAAGTTCGATTCAGATTCGATTCGAAAATAAAAGAATCAAACCTGAACACGAGTTTGAACTGGATTAAATAAACGAACTGAACCTTAAAAACATAGTTCGCTCAGGTTCAGTTCGTTAAAAGTTCGATTATATACACATATACATATATAAAAGTATATATACATACATATTGTATATATAAGGAAAAAAAGACAATGTATCATAACATAAGGGTTATTCCCTTATATTTCATAAACCTATAAAGCCATCCACTCCCTAAGTCCCTATTCCTGAAACCCCTACAAAACCCTTCCCTGCAGACTACGGCATTACCCTATTCTTAAACGAACCTTTAACGAGCCGAATCGAACCTTTACAACCTTACTCGAGCTGAACCGAACCTTATCACAGTTTTCATTTTATCAAGTCGAACCCGATCCTGAAAGTATGCTAAACGAACCGAACCGAGCTTGGGTTGGTTCGCTCAAGTTCGGCTTGTTTACACCCCTATTTGTAAACAAAGCTAAGAAAGCTTGTGAAGTTTCGTACAAAGATCTCAACTCCAAGGAGGGCCAGAAGGATATATTCAGGTTGGCTAAAGTAAGAGAAAGAAAAACGGATGACCTCTCTCAAGTGTGATGCATTAAGGATGGGAAGGTCACGTGCTTGTTACTCGAAAGGATATAGAGACTAGATGGAAGCAGTACTTCCATAAGCCTTTCACTGGAGAATGAAATAGAGAGATCACTTTTGGATATCTAGCTAGTAGTGAAAGTTACTTGAATCGCGCAAGCTATAGACGAATATAAAGGAAAGAAGTAGAGGAGGCTTTGAAGGTTATGAGACCTGGGAAAGATGTAGAACCCGATGACATTCCTATAGAAGTTTGGAGAGATTAAGGAGAGTGTGGTTTGACTTGGCTTACAAATTTACTCGATGTTATTTGGCGAAGCAAGAAAATACCTGAAAATTGGAGGAGAAGCATCATGATGTCTCTTTATAAGAACCATGGTATGAAAAGGCTAGCCTCGAGGCGGTCGCGGCGGAACGAGACAGACCTTTTTAGCCTCGAGGCATATGCCTCAAATGGTATTGATGAGGCATACGCCTCAGAAGGTCGAGGTGGTTTGAGGCGGTCGAGGCAGAACAAGACGGTCTGTAAGGCATTTTCTTCATTTTAAAGCATTGTCTGAAGATTTAAATTGTATTATTTGTAGTTTTAAATGCCTATAAATGTATAATTGTCTATTATCTTGGAATTTTAAGTTTGTTCATATTAATATTGGGCATTAAACTTGTCTAATTTTTCATGAAATTCTTAATATTACACTTTTAAATTCACAATCCATAAAGCTTAAAGAAAATATAGTGCTAAGAGAGGTGACAATATGAACGATGTAATATACTAACTAGAAAAATAAGATTATATTCAAGGCATGTCAATGTTGTCACCAGAGATGGAGTAAATGAGAAGCTTGGGTTTTGGAGACATGCATTGGTGACTAAAACATTTCGTATAAGTGGGGCTAAGATTGAATATATGGAGTGCACTTTTAGAAGCAATGGTGATGGAATCGAGGTGAAGACTAATGACAATAACATTCAGAAGAGAGATTCTATAAGATACTTGGGATCTATTTTGCAACATGATGAGAAAATTGATGGAGATAATACGAATAGAATAAATGCAGGTTGGCTAAAGTGGAGAGGAGCCTCTACTATTCTCTATGATAAGAAATCTCCTTTGAAAATCAAAGGAAAATTTTATAAAGCAGCCGTGAGACCTGCTATGCTCTACGGATCTAAATATCAGCCTGTGAACCATAAACATGTGCAGAGAATGATAATAGCATAAATAAAAATGCTAAGGTGGATGTGTAGAGACACACGTAAAGATCATATTCAGAATTATGCAATCAGAAGGAAAGCTGGTGTAGCTCCGATCGAAGATAAGATGCGAGAAAATCGTTTAAGGTGTTTTGGTCATTTGCAAAGAAGGTCAGTCGATGCACAAGTGAGGACATCCGAGTTTTGGGATGTTAAGCCGGCTAAAAGAGGGCGAGGAAGGCCCAAGAAGTGTTGGATGAGACTATACGAAGGGATTTTAGTTTCTTTTTGGAGAAGCCCGAGAATAACCCAAGAAAGATCCGAATGGAGGTAAAGAATCCATGTAGTTGACCCTTGTGGGAAAAGGCTTTGTTATTGTCATTTTTGTTGTATGTATGTATGTATATGTATGTATCTTCCTTATATTATCCCCCTTTCTCAAGAATGGTGACCATTTGGGCAAATAAAAAATCTAAAAATAAATAAAAGGAAAGTTATTGTGAAAACCCAACTTTTCTTTATAAAGTCGGGAACATTTTAAACATTCAAAAATGTAAATGATCATACCATTTTGTAGGATTTGTCGAGACCTTTCCAACAAGCCTAAAAACGTCGAATTCGGAGCTTTCTAGCTCAAGATATCGACAATTTAAGTTGCTGGGTCAAAAGCCATATACAGATCGGGGCCAGATACAAATTGGATCCGAATACCACCATTTTTATAAATATAAGATAGATAAAAGGCTCCGTCGAATCGTAACCGCCCACCATCTCTCTCCTCACAGTAAGGTCGCCCATCTGGAAAACTCGTCGGATAGCCATTGTCGTCAACGAAGGTGTGTGTATTGCTGATCCAAAACCATCATCGCGTAGGAGATCGTGAGGTCATCTTCGTGGAGTGTTCTCATTGCAATTGGAGTATCGAAAACATTGTTTCCATGCGGAAGGAGATCCCAATGGAACATCCTCTGAGATAATGATTTCCCTTCCTCCTTGTTTTTGGGTTCTACATATTTTCCCATACTAAAACTCAAACACGTTTGAGCTTTTGATGTTTTTGTGGCAAAAATTTTAGATGATGGTCAATACTTTGTTGTTCGAACCATATCCTAATTGTGTGAGCATTAATCATAAATCAAAACTTGGATTGAGGTGAGATTCAAGGTTTAAATCCCAAAGATAAATGGCATGTCCAGGTGATTTAATTTCTGTCAAACTTGGCATGTCCTAGTGGTCGTAAGTTTTGGTATGGACTTGGGGAAGTGCAACAGACTTGCCGATGTGGTGGGATACCCTCTGGGGGAGCTCCCTATTTCGTACTTATGGCTACCGCTGACGGACGGCAAGCTTAAGAAATCGGACTGGGACAGTGTCGTGCTCAGATTGGAGGAGAGGCTGGCTGGATGGAAAGTGATAACATTGTCTAGGGGGAGGGAAACTGACGCTCCTCAAGCATGTCCTTGCTGCCATCCCTGTCTTACTCAACGTGGTTGATGCCAGTATGTGTGAGGAAAAAGGTTGAGGCCTTGATGAGGAGGTTTTTTTGGTCGGATGGTAGACAGCAGAAATCAGGGTCGCATCTCGTTAGCTGGGAAGATGTCATCAAGGGAAAATGTAATGGTGGCCTTGGTGTCCGTGATGTAGAGCTCATGAAAAAGGCCTTACTTGCCAAGTAGATATATCAGATTTGGGGTTCCTGGATGTCGTTGGCTGCCAGACTTGCGAGGACCATCTATGGTGTCAACAGGGAGTTGGTTGCCGGAAGGAGAAGGTTCGAGTTGTCGCTACGGATCGAAATACGTGTCGCTTTGCCGACTATTGTCAGCATAAGCTGAGACCCCGCATGGGTAATGGCCACATGTTCAGGTTTTGGTGAGATGATTGGATAGGAGAGGGTGCTCTGGGAGGGAAGATTTCCTAGGCTGGAGGCTTTGGCGGCAGAGAAAGATGCAACTCTTACTCAGGTGGCGGAGCATGGGACGTGGGGGCCGCTTTTCGTCATGGATCTCTCTGACCAGCGCTTCGATGACTTCACGAGGATGCTGGCGGAGATTCCTCCGCTAGGGGAGCTGACACAGGTAGCGGACCATTTTGAGTGGGAAGGGGGGAGGTTTTCGGTCAAGAAGGTTTACACGTCAATGAGGGGGTCGACGGCGCCTGAGGGGCATGACGAGGATTTGTGTCAGGATATGAAGATTATCTAGAAGGCACGGATCCCTCTAAGGGTGAAGATTTTTCTGTGGTGCCTCAGAAGAAACAGGATATGTGATAAATGTAGGAGGGGAAGACTGTTTGGCATCGAAGACGCGAGATGTGACAGATGTGAGGACATTATGGAAGATGTGAATCATTTGTTCTTTGGGTGTACTACGTCGACACAGGTTTGGAGGGGCACAAAGCTCGCTTGGGTTGAGACCACTGGGGCTGACGTGTTCTGGAGATCGATCCGCTTAGTAGGTAGGGGTTAGTCGGATGACTGCTCTAAGCCTTTTGCGGTGTTGTAGGCCATTTGGTTGGGACGGAATGATTTGATATTCAAAACTCAAAGGTTTTACTCTGAGAATGTTATTTCCCACTACATGGCCTTACATAATTTTTAGGTCTCTTTGTAATGTAACCCTTATTTCCAAATATTAATACAATCTATGGTGACTCCCGACTCTGGAGCACACCCTCTTTTCTATGTAAAAAAAATGAGATTTGTCAATCTATTTCTTATATAGGTTCCATTTTTCTAACAGATGGCCATGTTTTCTAAAACATAAACGTAATATTAATATTGAGTTCAGACGGCACTACAAGTTGGATGCAAGTAATTTTATATTATTTTTTATGTTAATCTACACCATACTTACATAGCATGGATGCAAATAGAGTTTTATATTCTTCCTATTCTAACTTATATACACGGGGAACTCATCTCATAGCATTATAGTATAGTTTAACAACCACCAATGTCCTTATATATACAACATGTAATTTATGTGCGGTCACTATAAAGCACCCACTTTCTCTCACTATCTATTTTTCTCTCAATAGAGAATATTGTTGTCATTATCTCCCAAAGTAGAAAAAAATGATTTTCATATATATATATATACACACACACACACACACACACAGCTATCGAATTTGAACAACTCAACACAGTTGTAAATCACGACACGAAAACTGTTTATACTGTGCTTTGTGAACAACGGATTTTCGACATATGGAACTATATGATGTAATACTTTTTTTAGTTAACAAAAGGTTATTAATGTTCACAATTTAGTATTGATGTTCTTACATTAAGTATATATATAATGATGATTATTATATGGTAGGCACCAACGATAAAATCTCAAAGTAATAGATAAATGCGGAAATGTCGATTCTTTTGTATGAAGGGCATGCACTTTAATGTTTAGAATTAATATGTTAGTGCTTTTTATGTTTGTAAGTCATCAATTGGGCATATAGGAACACGGCTATTATCATTCTCCCACAAGCGATGAGATTACAATTATTCTATTATTTGTTATTATAATTAACAGATGGTATAAACAAAGTGACGTTGCATGTGAGAATCCAAATCCACAACCCTTCCCTGACATGTTCAACGAGAATGTGGCTTAGATAGCAAAGGAATATAGTCTCACACAAAAGCCATGACAAATGTTTATATTGACAAACGGTAGTCTTTGAACTCCAATTTTTTATTTTGGGTCATCCAATGTTAGATAATCGGAAGTACTCTCCCATACTAAGTTTAAATAAACAAGTAAAATGATGGACTAACATAGAACTTAGTACAGGTATTGTTGGTGTAAAGTTTAAAGAAACAGGTAAAATGATGGACTAACATAGAAATTAGTAGAGGTATTGTTGGGGTGAAGTTATATCTCGGTCATAGTAATACACAACAATCAGCAACCCAAATAGTAAATTCTCAATATGTAGCCAAAATCGATTATATTGGTGGTAATTTATCATCATGTGGGTGAACCGCGAAAGTACATAATGATGGAGTAGATAGAGTTAGGCATTGCATGGGATTGGGAATGCATTCTTGGGCCCTGGGTAGATACCACGAAGATTGTGATACCAACGGATGAGTTGGGTGATGTGTTGCACCTAACAACCCAGTTGCATCAGGAATCGCTCAACGGATTAGGCAAGTAGTACGGTTGGCATTCTTGGCTTTGCATTTATACACAATTAGACTCGGGATAAAATTGAGTGTGGCCGTATCGAATTTTACTTCGAGTGTTAGTATTGGAAGATTAGGGTTCAAAATCCCCCCATGTGGAGGTTGTGTTAGGTAGTCAACAGCCATCATAAACTATAGTCAAATCTTTCAACAAGGATTTGAGCAAGAATCCATGTAGCTGACCACACTTATAGTGGGAGAAGGCTCTGCCATTTTTGTTAGTATTGTGAGAGGTGTTCCAGGATGTGAGTTGAAGTTGGAAAAATCAGGGTTATGATCTTTTCATGTTCTAAATAAACAGGGGTCCTTGAAAGGTTTACTCAAAATGACTACCAAGTTCTCACATAGTGGAAGCCTCGAGTTTGGTATTAGTGTGTGCTTTTTTATGAGAAATGATCCATGATCGGATATCAATAATTGCAATTATATACCATTGTAGACTCCAACCAGCAAGTGAAAATATCAAGATAAATGTGAAAATCTTCAAATGATTAATAAATTAATAATTAAACCAGTGAGTATGTGGTTCAATACAAATTAGGATAGATAGTACAATTAAGTTTTCTTTTACAATGCATGCATACCTCACCAGATAGAGTTGAGTACACATGTCTTACTTATTCATGCATTAGTGATTAGTGTTTATCTTGTTACCAGGCAATTGCTCATATCGTTATATGTTTTCTTTAAGTGACAATGTAATGAGATACTTTGAAAGCTTGTTTCAATACTTGTTATAGTTACAATGTGTATCTCACTTATAGACATGGACTTGATGAGCATGACTAATGAAAATGAATGTTGCGGTTTACTTTTTACTTCATATATATCTCTCGCTATTACATATTTCAAATGTTAATCTAATGTACATAAATTGGTTAGCTGATTATCAAAGATCATGGTTGCATTTGAATCGTAGGTCTGACACTCATGTCCCATCGATTTTAGTAGCCAAAGGGGGGAGTCATCACATTTATCCCTAAAGCACATCCATGTTCACCAATCCTTTAGTCTATGGCCATTGTTCATCACATGACTCTTATTAGTAACAAGTTATCCCCGGAGTTATCAAGTGTCTTTGTTGGCTACTCCCGGACCTAAAAGGGCTACCGATACTTTGATCTTGTCGGACGGAAGTACTAAATCAATGATGATATCACATTCCTTGAGTATGGTGTGTATTTTTCTCCCACGAGCAATAGGATGACTTCTTCTAAGTCTGGTGAGGAGGTTTACATTCAACCTCCTCCTACGACTCCAACCCCTACCACACCTTCGATGGTTCAAATTTTACATGGTGTATGCATTCGTAGGTCGACTACTGAACCTCATGTTCAGATGCTTTCCCCATCATCCAACACGATCCAGGTAAATACTAAACATTTGGTTTCTATTGATGGCACAATTGATGTTTATGTACAGTAGGCGACTTTACAAGATAAGAATACAACTCCATAGTAGCTAGTAGTACAGGATACAAATCATTCAGAGTATCTTGACCAATCTATTGCATTTTGAAAGAGAAGGCATCCATGTGCTACCTATCCAGTCAGGCCATGTTTCATTGGAGCGTCTGTTGGAGGGCTTCAAAAAGCTTGTGGTGGGACTGTCAGTTGTTACAATCCCATGCATAAAGGGTGAGTGTAAAAAGATAAATAAATTTTATAGGGTTTTTATCTGTTGTGCCCCTCTGGGATATTGCAATATCAGTTATGCTCCTTCCATTTTGGAAATAACACTTGTACCCCTGACTTCTTGCCATTCTACCCCTTGTACCACTCGGGTTAGTATTCGTCCATACCCAACAAAAACGGGCGTTAACTTGAGGGACACAAGAGGAATTGAATTTAAAAAAGGAGTCTGGAAAGTCATCTCGTCCTCTTCTTCATCCCCCTCATCTTCTTCATCTTCCTCTCCTTCTTCCTCCTCCCCATCCCCATGCTCCTCCACCACCTCCTCTCCCTGCAACCAGCTCCTCCTTCTGCCACGAGCTCCTCCCCTCCCCTTTGCCCCCCACGCCTCCCCCGACTCCTTTGTGTCACCTCCGCCATCCCGAAAACATCCCCTCCCCCTCCGCCACTGCACCTCCCCCTTCTGTCCCGCTCCTCCTCTCCCCTTCTGCCACAACGCCTCCTCCCCGCCCCTGCCCCCACGCCTCCCCCAACTCCTCTGCACCACCTCCTCTACCCCGAGGTCCTCCCCTCCACCTCCCCCACCGCGCTTCCCCCTCTGCCACTGCTACTCCTCGGTGCCCCACCCCTCCGCCCCCAACTCCTCTGCCCCGAGAACCTCCCCTCCCCCTCCGCCACTCCTCTATGCCCCCCCTAGCTCCCCCGCCCCCACCCCTCCCCCCCCCCCTCTGCTCCCTCTTGTCCTCCGCCATCCAACACCTCCCCTGCAGCTTTGAGATCCTCTGCACCCATCCCCCGCGCCTCCCCATTCCTCCGCCCCCAACCTCCCCACTCCTCCGCTCCCTCTTGTCCTCCACCCTCCAACAACTCCATCGCAGCTTTGAGATCCTCTGCACCCAACCCATGTTCGACCCCGAGAGTACCCGCTTCGGCTGGTCAGGCCTCCCCTTCGTCAACGATCAGGTCCGCGTCAGTGACTCCCTTCATTGTCGTCGATGTGAAACTGTCCTCGACATCTTCCGTCGAGAGGGCTGCAAGATGGTCGAGATGTCCTGGGCCGAGCACGACCAAAACATTCAGTTAGGATAAATTTTTGATTAATTGATCTATAAAAATCACTGGAAAAATTAAATAAAATTCACCATTTGATCCACAATGAGTGATATATCCATGAAAAGTAAAAATTTTAGCGATTTAATGGTTACATAAAGGTGTGATTAAGAGAGAGAAATTATGAAGAGAAAGAAAAAAGAACAAATGGAGGAAGAAGATGATGAAGAAGAAGAAGCATGGACAATTATACCCCTCTTAACTGCACCCATGGAAGGTCGTATCGGCGATATATCGCCGATATATCGGTATCGAGAGGTTGGGGGTATCGAAATTGGATTGTATATCTTTTTACAGGGATATCGGCGATATATCGCCGTATCAGCTCATATCGGTCAGAAATGAATGGATTCAGTACAAAAAATACAAGATATTGACCGATATTGCCGATATTTCGTCGATATCCCTATAAATGAATGTTATTAACTTATTATTCATGCAAGCTTGATTCCACTCCCTATCTAGCTACACCTAGTATTAAAACAATATATGATTTATATACTTTGTTCCGGGTCGGGGACGCTGTCCCTGCACCCCCGCAAGGGGGGGCCAACCTGGGCCCCCCCTAGCCCCCCCAGGCTCGCTGACCGGGCAGCGAGACCCCGTACCGGTAGGGTATGGTGCGACAGGAGGGTACATACATTGGTTCTTCAACTTGGTGTATATTTACAAGTTATTTTATGTTGTAAAACTTGAATGAACTCCATTTCCAATATCTATAAGTCAATTCTTCAAAAAAATCTATAAGTCACGAATCAGCATTAATATCGATATGATCGAAATTATCGATATATGCAATATAAGCTTTATAAATGATCGATATGTGTGATCTAAGAGTATATTTATAAGTTATTTAGTGATATAAGAACTTGGATAAACTCCATTTTCAATATATATATATAGTTCAACAACTAACAATACAACCGTATCGATATATGCGATATAAGGTTCATAGATGATCGATATGTGTTATCTAAGAGAGTAAGAGTACATCTGTAAATTATTTAGTGATCAAGGTACTTGGATGAACTCCATTTTCAATATATATAGTATGTCAACAACTAACAATATCATCGATATGTTCGATATGACCGATATGTGCACTATAAGGATCATAGTCCTCATAAACGATCTATATGTATTTTCTAGGTGTATATTCGTATTATTTCATGTTATAAGAACTTGAATGAAATCCATTTCCAATATTTATAAGTCAAGAATCAATACTAATATCGATATGTTCGATATGACCGAGTGGTAGGGATCACTGGGTTTGGCGCGATGGCGTCTTCTCTACAAGGCGGGCGTTCAGGGCCATCTCCCAACAGCCGACTTCGCAGCAGGACCTCATGTGCAAGGACCTTAGTTGGATGTGGCGTCTCAAGCTTCCGGAGAGGGTCGTGTTCTTCTTGTGGCTGTTGAGGCGCGGGAGGGTGTTGACTAGAGAGAGATGTGCGAGGCTTTTCACGGGATTCGACGCCATGGACTGTGCGCTGTGTGGTGGCAGTGTGGAGACCTTGGAGCACCTCTTCTTCCAGTGCCCGAACACTGCTACCATTTGGGAGGAGGCCCAAATTCCGTGGGTTAACGCCTCTTCAGCTCCATCGTTTTGGGACTCAGTACGTTCAAATAAAGATAGGGCGAGGAGGGAGCTTCTCTGCCCTTTCGCGTGCATTTGGGCGCTGTGGCTTGGTCGAAACGCGAAGATTTTCAGGGGACAAAGGTTTTACAAGGAGAATATTGTCGCGCACATGACTTTGCTTTTCAATGACTGGTTGCGTCTGTAGTGCGTTTCTCACTGTGGGTGTCCTGCGGGATCCGTTCGATCCTTGGCGTTTGTAGCTCTCTGTATCTTTTCCTTCTCCGCCTTTCTAATAAAAGTTTGGGGCGAGCACCATAGCGTGAATCCCCCGAAGAGCTTTGGCTTTAAAAAAAATTTGTTCGATATGACCGATATGTGCGATACCGATATGTACGATATATGGTCTATAAATGGACCGATATGTGTGATATAAGTGTGTATTTGTACGTTATTTGTTGTTTTAATATCTTGGATGACCTTAATTTCTGAAAAAATGTCAAAAAATTGGCTTTTTTAGCCAATTTCGACATTTCCACCGATATCGTCGATATATCGTCGATATATCCCGATATATCCATTTCCGGGCAGACCGAAACGATATCGATATCGATACGGCCTTCCATGACTGCACCATGGTTTGAAAAAATCATGTTTAAGTTCAACCCATTGACGGTTAAACTAACGGAGGCACAGGTGATAGAACGGCAAAAAGTTGAGGGCACAATTGATATTCCCAAAAAGGGAGTGGCATAAATCATATTGGAACATCTCGAATGGCACAATTGATAAAACCCCAACTTTATAATGCTATTTATGACCTTAAGCAAAGTCCCAGAGTATGGTTCCATAACCTCTCAAATCGAATAGAGCAGTAAGGCTTCAAGAGATCAACTGCAGATCGCTTGCTCTTTGTACACAAGACATCTTGAGGTATGGTCGTGAGTTTGGTCTGTGTTGATGGTATCGGTATAATAAGAACTGATTATAGGGGATTAGTAAGGCTAAGCAGTTACTTGAACAGCAATTTGTAAGCAAGGACTTTGACGAACTTTATTGGGCTTGAATTTCCAGGAATCAAAGAGTTCTTGTAATGACTTAGAGTAAGTACATTACATATCTCCTTCTGGGATTGAGATGGTGGGTTGCTAACCTACCACCACTTATATGGATCCCAATATGAAGATCTATGATGATGATAAAGATAAGGTGGACAAGAGTAAATACAAAGAGCTCGTTGTGAAGCTTCTTTATATGACTATCATCAAGCCAAATATCTCCTTTATAGTAAGCAATGTCACCCGGTTTATGAAGCGGCCATGACAAGCTCACATGGATGTAGTTTCCGCGATCCTAAGGTATCTAAAGTCTTCTCCATGTACATGGTTGTTATTCAACAATTGGACATCCTTGCCATCGCGGTCTATGCAGATTCTAATTGTGCACAAAGTTTTATAGAATTCGGTATTCGGTATTCAGTCATAGAGGCCACTACAACAACAAAGCCTTTTCCCACATTAAGTATGGTCGGCTACATGGATTCTTTGCCTCTATTTGGATCTATCTTGGGTCATTCTCGAAGTTAGATCCAAAAAATTAAGATCCCTTCGTATAGTTTCATTCCAACATTTCTTGAGCCTTCCTCGTCCTCTCTTAACTGGCTCAGCATCCCAAAACTCGCATCTCCCAACTGGTGCATCAGCTGACCTCCTTTGCAAATGGCCAAACCACCTTAAATGATTTTCGCGCATCTTGTCCTCGATCGAAGCTACACCAACTATCCTTCTGATTACATCATTCTGAATCCGATCTTACGTATGTGTCCACACATCCACCTTAGCATTTTCATTTCTTCTATTGTCATTCTTTGCACATGTCTATAGTTCACATGCCAACATTCAGATCCATAGAGCATAGCATGTTTCATGGTTGCTTTGTAAAACTATCCTTTGTTTTTTAAAGAGATTTTCTTATCACAGAGAACAGTAGAGGCCCCTCTTCACGTTAGCCAACCTGCAATTATTCGTAGTAACATCTCCGTCAATTTATCCATCAAGTTGCAAAATAGATCACAAGTATCTAAAAGAATCTCTCTTATGAATGTTATTGTCAGCAGTCTTCTTCTTGATTCCTTCACCATTGCTTCCATCAAAAGTGCACTCAATATATTCAGTCTTAACCCTACTTAAATGAAATTTTTTAATCACTAATGCATGTCTCCAAAACCCAAGTTTCTCATTTACTCCATCTCTGTTCTTATCAATCAACACAATATCATCAGTGAATAACATACACCAAGCTATCTCATCCTGAATGTGACTTGTCAACTCATCCATAATCAAAGTAAAAATGAATGAATTCAAAGTTGAACCTTGATGTAGACCAATGTTATGTCACAGTCTTCCCATATTGTATCCTTACACACTATGAAGTCCTATCATACATATCTTTTATGAGGTTAATGTATAGGAGAGGTACTTGTCTCTTCTCCAAAACGCTCAACAATATCTCCCATGGGACAGAATCATAAGTCCTCTTCGAATCAATAAAAACCATATGGAGGTTCTTCCTTTTAGCTCTATAAATCTCCATTGTTCTCCTCAACAAGTGGATGGCTTCAACAGTTAGCGACGTGGCATGAATCCCTATTGGTTTCCATTTACTTTGGAAACTTGCCTCAACCTTCTGTCTATCACATGTTTCCAAATTTTCATAGTGTGACTCATTGGCTTGATATTTCTGTAATTTGAACAATTTTGAATGTCTCATTTGGTCTTACAAAGAGGTACCACGATGTTTCTCCTCCAATCTTCACGCATTTCCTTCCTTCACCAAATGACATTAAATAAATTTGTAAGCCAAGTCAAGCCACACTCACCTAAAACTCTCTAAACTTCTATAGGAATGTCATCATGTTCTACACATGTCGCATGTCCCATAACCTTCAAAGCCTCCTCTACTTCCTTCCTTTCTATTCGTTTATAACTTGCACAATTCAAGTAACTTTCGCTACTAGCTAGATCTCCCAAAGTGATCTCTTTACTTCCTTTCCCAACGAAAAGCTTATAGAAGTACGGCTTCCATCTAGTCTCTATATCCTTCTAAGTAACAAGCAAGGAAGGACATATCGATATCGACATCATATCGATACAATGTCGATACCGATATATCGCCGATATATCGGCGATATATCGTCGATATATCGCCGATATATCGACGCATATCGCCAACATCCTGTATCCATTGTTCTATTTTGAGATGTCGATATCCGATATATCCATATCGGCGATATATCGGTGACCTGTCGATACCAATATATCGCCGATATATCGACGATATATCGCGATATGGCGATCCCTGGTAATAAGCATGTGACATTCCTCATCATTAATGCATCACACTTGAGAAAGATCTTTGGTCTTTCTTTCTCTTGCTTTAACCAACCTGAATATATCCTTCTGGGCCTCCTTAGAGTTAGAGGGGTCGCTAGATAAAGAATATTCCATATTTTGGAGAATATTCGGAATTTATTCGGTTATGTATTTTTTATTATTTTAATATAAAAATTATGTATCATATAGCAATAACTTCAAATGAGATTGGGGCTCACCACCCCCATAGCGAGCCAATCTCGCCCCTCTATTTATTTCAAATCGCATTGTTGCAATAAATGGCATATTAATTACATAATTTTACAGCTTCAAAGCCCATTTTGATCATTTCCTCACATTCTAAATAAGAATTTGCCAACCTAGCACCTTTAAATAGGAAGGAGCCCATTTACCCTAAATCAAATGACATCATTTTTCTCGTGTGAAAGGATCACAAAGGCGGCAGCACGCCAAGCATGGCAGCGACGGCACACCATCCACAGTAGCGGTAGCACACCTAATATTGCGGCAACGACGACAACCTTCTTTTCCAACCAAATGATGCTTGATCTTGGTTCTCTCTTTGTTTCTAAAGAAAGATGCATGTAGTTCTTCGCCTAGGATGGAAAAGTTCATCTTTTTAATAGCTTCTCAGTGTTTTTATTTAGGGGCATTGGGTTGAGATTAGGATTTGCATAGCAGGCGTTGATCTATTGGTGGAATGTTTGAGATCCCTTTATGTTATTTTGGATTAGTTTGTTGATGTTGATTACGTTGGTTCCTTCATAAAGATGTCATTTTTAGATGAAAGATTGGTTTTTGTGATTCCAAGATTCCCAAAGAGAGCGCAATTTTTACAAGCGTGCATGAAAAATGTATGAAATCGTATACAATTTTACAAAAGGAAGATACCATTTACTAAAAACTATTTGGATGGGAATGTAAAAAAATAGATCATCGAAAATACAAAACTAAATAAAAAATCCAATTATGCAATTCATTGTACAAAGGACAATGCAAATTTACAAAAGCAACAAACTTATTTACTAAAATTAGTGCCTAGGAATGTAAAAAATATATGTATTATCGAATTTACAAAACTGAATATAAATTTGACAAAAACGTGTTGGGGTTTACAAATATATGGTTAAACAGAATTCAATTGAGGAAAAAAGTGTAAATTAATTAACAAGGTATTTATGAAAAATACCAAAAATACCAAATACAGACAATTCTAAAATGGTAAATCAGACGAAACTACCCTTTTGGATAACATTTCGGAAGTATACGTTGGATCGAGATCTGATGGATCTCATTGATGGCTTACCACAAAAGTGGCGAACCCCAATCTCATTTGAAAGATACTCGTTTAAGATAAATATATATATATATATATTCTTATATATTTAAACATATATGATTATCAATTAGTAAAGTCCAATATAAAAGTACCAATTAACAAGTTATAATATATGGAGATTTACCATTTTTTTGTGATACCGGGATGAACAGGAATCATTAAAATAAAAAGATAAATAAATAAAATCAGCAGTCTATTGCAATGATTGGTTGAATATTCGGCCTATACCCGAATATTCGGGAATATTCGTGCTGGATCGAATATTTGACCGAATAGCACTACTCTATTTGGTCGCCTCCTGAAAAAGAATATTCAGCCGAATATTCATCCATTCGTCCAAATATTGCAACAGTGTGCACGATGTCTAAAAGGCAGGAAGTCCACCTTTGTATCTATAGTGTTCATTGATAGCTCATTGGACTTATGGAAAAGCAAGAAGCAAATTGTTGTTGCTAGGTCAAGTGCTGAATCCAAATACGAGTCATAGTGTAGGGAAGTACAAAGATGATATGGGCCACGTTTGCTCTAACTGGCCTAGCGAGTAACGCAAATCTTCCCATGCAACTGCCAATTGACAATCGAGTTGCATTATTTATTGCCAACAATCCAGCTTTCTATGAAAGGAACAAACACATCGAGGTGGATTCCCACTATCGCTATACTAGAGATATGATACAGAAGGGCTTCATCTCTACTTCCCATGTTAGCTCAGGGAACAGACAGTGGATATTTTCACAAGGACCTAGCCTTGGGATCATTCAAGATGTGTTCTTCCCAACTGAGCATGATAGAAATCTACGCTTCGGCTTGAGGGGGAGGGCTACAGGAAATAGTATTTATGTATTTCTTATTTTCTGTTAATGTAACTTTTCATTAATTATTTGCCCTTTAGGGTTTCTCCCATATATAAAGGAGCCATATAACCACAAAATAAACAACTCTCCCATGGCCTAGTAGGAACAAACTCTTGCCAAATGTTTGTGGTGCATGCCGTGGAAGCACATAACCACCTGGGACCTTTTTTAGGAGCAACCTCGAGGAACCATGATGCCTTCTTGACATCCGAAGTCAAGGACCAGATACATCATCCAGCGCACAAGACAACCACTGTTACCTATGAAGCAAACACCAAACAGTGTTTTCCATGATAACATCCTTCCCCTTCAATACCCGCTTCTTCCAACTCACCTTCGCTATCAATAGAGTTGGGCCTCCCTCACTGTGAGCCCCACCTACCCTTCCTCCAGCACACTCTTTATCATGGGCCCCATCTCTCTCACACAACCTCATCGCCCATGCTGGTGCTTACCTCTCTCCATCCCTCTCTCTCTCACACATCCCTCTCTTTTGATCCCGCACATCCCATGGGAAGCATAAATATAGATTGTATAATACTCATAACCTATTTTTGAATGTGCCCCTATGCATACTCCAGAACTGCAGGCTGTGATATAGCACAAAAATAAATCTTACGGATTCTCAATGAAGCTGTTTCCAGATGGATCATCCAGAATGAAAGTGAAAGGATAATTCCCTGCTGCAAAGGATCTCAACTTTTCCAAAAATTGATCAATGGCTGCAGCAGTTTGTGGATCCACCTTCTGCAATAAGTTAGTGCACAAGAAATCATTAATTATATGATTGTCTACGTGAAGGATGAAGGAAGATGATCAATAAATTAGTTTGCAAGAAGAAAATTGATTATATGATTGTATACATGAAGGAAGATGTCCGTGAAGAGAACGACTGTTAATCATTAATTACTTTGGAAACTAATCTTTTACATGGAAAAACTGCATGTCAATTGCACGAACCTTTCGTTCTTCTTGAAGGGCTTGCAACTCATCTGCAGCTCGCAAAAGTATACCTTCCACCTGCAGATAAAAATGGTGTACCAGTTTTAGCTTGAAAGTGAGAGATGGCATGACTTTTGGATCAGCTTAGAACATGCAACTAAGAGGGTAGAATGATTCCAAAATTTTAAAATGTGGTGCAACTTTGACCCCACTATCTTGCACTCCAAAAAAAAGCAACGGCATAATTAAGCACTATTGTGGTATAGTTGCTAACGCATATGTAAGTTTGTCAAATAATTACAGGAATAGCCAACGTCAAAAGGTAATTTAGAGTATAAAAGCACCAGTTAACGTTACTAATCCATTAGCAAACTCTGACATTTGCAATGTTTTAGAAAAAATAAACAAGAGTCATCTCTGCCTTCTGCCTCAGCATCACATAAATTAGTAACCGTTGATATACCTAACGCCCCCAAAGAATTTCAGCCACTTTTTCCAAGAAACAGACGGAATTTGATTCTTTATATTTAACTACCGCCACATCTATTAGCTGTACATTCACTTTAAAATGAAGAATGCAAAATGACTTGGATATTGTAAATAATAAGGTAAAGTACAAAAAGGGGGCCCCAACTATCAGTTGATTCCCAATTAGGGGCCTCATTTTCAAATGTAACAAAGAGGTTGAACTTTCAACTTTAGGATTTAATGTCGACATAAAAGGACTGTGGAAGTTCACGGAGTCCTGTATTCAAAACAAAAAAATAAAATCGGCCCCCTCCTTGTTACATTTGAAAAATCAGGCCCCTAATTGAGGGAAACGATGCATAGTTGGGGCCTTTTTGTAATTTACCATTAATAGAAAGAACATGCATCTCTAGAGATGACGAACATACAGTAGATAAAGAACCACGTTGAGCTTCAGGTGGAATTTCAAGGTCCAATTCTGGTATCTGCAAATGTAATAGATACATTATAACGAACCAGGAGAAAATATGTCTGCATTTTTTATCCAAGATTAATATTATCAGAAAACATCAAATTGGTGCCACAATAAAATATGTTATTATATAAACAGATTTAATTGATAAGCATGTTTACTAAAATCAGCTTTCTAAATTACATGGCATGAAATTCAGATGTTTAAAAGTTCAGTAGTCCAATAAAAAGAAGCACAAAACACGTGACTATCATGACAGCATTTTTGAAATATCTTTGTGGCCAATAATCCAAACTGCATCAACAAAACAGAATGAGTTTGAGTAATAGTATTGCTCGATACCTCTTCTGCAAAAGGAGCATGGATGCAACGATGTGGAGTTCCAAGCATCATATCCGTAAAACTCTCGACGAGAACAATTTGTCTTTGTTTGAAGGATGTCAAATAGGATACATCTTTATCAGCTATCAGAGAAATGGAAATTTGGAACAGTAGATTGAAATGAGAAAGGGAAGGTTGCAACTAGAGATGAATATGGTCAAAAGCAAAGTAGAGATAGAAGACGAGAGATGGGAGTGCATAGAGGATAATGACGAAAGAAGGTCAGGGTGTGGACTGTGAGTGGATGAAGCAAAGAACCAGGAGGTGGTTTGCCGGGTGTTCGATCAATACGAAGGTCATCTTTTGGGCACGCACGTATACAGTGGCTACCCTTTTTCTCCTTTAAAAAAAATACGAAGGTCACCTCTTCTTTGTTGTACATCAGAGCGTTAGGTAGGCTGTGAAAATGTTCTTTATTGTATCTAGACACATGGGTTGCCAGTCATCGAAATGTGTACCCCACTAAGGTGGGATTGGCTTAGTTTGCTAAATCCTCTATTGCTCTGTGTTTAAGCATCATCTGGGGAATCTCCTATGCGTGAAACAGTTCCAACCTGTTACAATGTGCATTTAGATGGGTAATTGGATCTCTCCAAAAATCCAATTATACTACTCTTAGTCTCGTAGTACTCATCAGTGGGGCTACACAAAGAGCCCCACACCCCTTGTACGAATGAGAAAAGTCATTAGAAAAAATACATTGGGACTTCTACATGGGGAATGTTAGAGTGTATATTTAGATGGGTAATTAGATCTCTCCAAGATCCAAGTACACTGCTCTTTACTTAATCCTATATTGCTCACTAATAAGACTTTACAGAGTTTATGGAGCTATATAAAGAGCCCAACATCCCTTGTATCTATTTAGAAAAGTGAATAGAAAAATACAGCCCTTAGTGGCATTGCCTCATGATTTCATCCAACTCCTTAAGGAGTAGAGTTCCACATAAATCTATGTTTTCCATTTGTTCTTTGATTCCGTGCAATCTATTTTATGTATTTTGACGTGATATCAGAGCAGGTTGATTTGAGATAGTTTTAAAGGTTGGATTTTTGTTTTAATTATTTTTTATTCATATTCTTTGGAGTTTGATTTCCTTGTCATCGGCATCAAATCTTTAGGGCGGCACAAACCTAGCGATCGAGTAAATATGCCCTACTCATAGAAAGGGTGGCAAGGTTTCCAGCCCTACATGCATCAACTATGGTGGTCGCACTGAGGTCAGGCAGGAGTTGGAGAAGGCGACGCCAACAAGAAGCAGCAGCGAGCAACATGGGAAGAATAGTGGTGCATCTTCTCTCTCGATGATTTCCTTCGTGGGTCCTCTAACTCCCAGTCGAAGGACATAGTGGTTGCTGCTTGGTGAAGGAAACTCCATGAGGAAGCGGTGAAAAAAATGATCTTGAAGTGCACAAGGTGAAGCCATGTTGGCAGCTGTGGCAGATTCATGCCAACAGAGAAAAGCAGTGAGTAGTGCCAGGCATGCAGTTCTCCAAACCCTATTTGAGCTGGCAACGAAGATGGGTTCTCTCAAACCCTAATGTTGAAGACGGTTTTACCTGCTACTTTAAAGGCTTCAGTCTATCATCTTTTTTTATTTCAAGTTTATTTGGGCCCAAAAGTGGCACGAAGGAGTCCACAAACGAATGGACTGAAAAAAACAAGCAAGTGAAAGAAAAGGTTTGCTAAAGGCCGTAAGGAGCTATTTTCTGAGAAGAAAAAAAGACAGAAGGAAAAAAGGATGCTACTGCTCATTGAAAAAAAGGTCAAGAAAAAAGAAGCTGAAGAAAAGATATTCATAAAAAATATCTAAAGGACTACAAAACGATTGAGAAAAAATTATTCTTTTTTGTGCCAATAGAATCCCAACGGGGTTAGCTCATTGGAGCCACGCATAAAAAAGGGCCCCAGTCTAGCTTTAAAAAAAAGGGTTGCTTTAAAAAAGGTACAGATTTATTTTTATTAGTAAGCCTTAAATGGGCATAAGTCCAGTAGAAAAAAAAATCTTGGTGAAAAAAAAGGTGATTTGAAAAATGAAGAGAGAAAAAGGAACGATTTTGTTTACCCATTTGTTCTCCCAACTTGATCAATTATTTCATGTTTCCAACAAGTATGGGAGAAAGGGAGAATAAACGAGTAAGGCACATTTTTTATCATTTTACTTGAGATTGCCCAACAGAATTGTAATTTTATGTCCACCATCTTCTACTAATGATACCAAGAACCAGATCTCTTGGAGGTTTCTACATGAGAAAACACACTTCTTGATGTCCCTATATGATTGAAACTCATTAATACATGTAGAGGAGAGGCCCCTTCTCAGAGTTTCCTTACAGGAGAGGTTCACTCTCGAGATCTTCGTATAGGAGAGGACCACACTACTTTTGATATTCAATATCAACTACTTCAGATGGACTTCGACTAGTGCTTGAAAATGCTTCAGGTTTGTTATGCTCATCCACTGCATGAAGATCTACACTCCAGTCCAACTATTTCTTACTAGCCATCTCC
This sequence comes from Ottelia alismoides, assembly GCA_037367405.1. Lineage (NCBI taxonomy): Eukaryota > Viridiplantae > Streptophyta > Magnoliopsida > Alismatales > Hydrocharitaceae > Ottelia > Ottelia alismoides. Next base: position 267,320 of record JAZKJV010000392.1, read on the forward strand.
ATCGAGCATCCACTCCATGCACAAGTTGAAGCTTTTTCAGCTCCAGTTTGAGGGGGTGTTAAAGTGTGTTTTCATGTAGCAATTGGATCTCTCCAAGATACAATTACACTACCCAACACTTAGCCAATATTGCTTGTTGAGGGTTAAGTTGATTGATTTATGAGAGGCCCTAAGGTTTTCTTATATAGGAGAGGAACCTATTGGGCAAATTACAAGAAAAATAACAAAGAAATAGAAAATAAGGAAAAATACAATAAAGATAAGTAATATCTCAACACTCCCCCTCAAGCTGGAGCGTAGATATCGATCAGGCTCAGCTTGGAGAAACATCTCTGATAAGGTCCTTTGGCTAGGGCTTGCGTAAGTACATCTGTTGTCTGGTCTCTAGAGCTGACATGCGTAGCGGTAATAAGACTCTTATGTATCACATCACGAGTGTAGTGACAGTCCACCTCTATGTGCTTCGTCCTCTCATGAAAGGCTAGGTTGTTGGCAATGAAAAGAGTAGCCTGATTATCACATTGGAGATGTATGGGAAGAGGCACATCTATAGTCAAGTCAGTAAGAACCGATCTGACCCACATCATTGATGTACTAGCATGCGTCATGGCCCTGTATTCTGACTCAGCACTTGATCTGGTAATTGTTATAAAATATGAAGAATGCGGAAGCGAACATGGAAAAGATAAAGAACAAAATAAGAACGCGGGATTTTAACGTGGAACCCTACTCCGTGAGGAGCGGGATGAAACCACGGGAGAAGCCCTCAAAGGGGCGTGTTATGCATTGCTTTTTCTCAATGAGTACAGGAGGTCTGGGGCTCCTTATATAGCCTCTCCAGAGCCTCCAAGTCCCACCAATAGGCGGTATGGGACTAAATACTGGATGGGGTAAATGGATCTTCTCCAGGATCCATTTACCCTGTTACAACTCAATGGACGCATACAACTAATGCTCCAACACTCCCCCTCAAGCTGGAGCATGCAATGCTCAGCTTGGACAAACATAAAGAGACTCAACTCAACGCTACAAGACACTACGGACAATATCAACCCAACGCGCAAATTGCTGCAGTCGAGGACGTTGCTTCTCATGCCGTGCAGGTGAGGAGGACGAACGGGCTGGAGTGTGAGTCTTCTGAATCTCCTCGTCGGAGAACATGTGCTCTGAACTGCGCCTGTCAGAGTCACTGCAACTGGAATGAGTCTCCTCGTCGGAGTACTCTGGCTCGCCACAACATGTGGACAACTGCTCCATCTCTGAAACGGGCCGAACTGAATAGGCCGTGGCTGTGCAATCCTCGTCGGAGTCCACGGTCGCTGGAGAATGGAGTCTGAACAAGTCTCCTCGTCGGAGAACTGGGTCTCTCTCATCTGGCTCAGAGAATGGTGCACTGCTCTGGTGTACCTATGATACCACATGAAAACCCTTGCCAACATATGGCATAGGGAATGGTCCTCTACTCTCGAGTCCCTATGGCTCACATGAAAACTCTAGCCTGACAACTAGAAGAATGATGGGGACCTCGAAACAAACGATGGCAACTTATGCTCATCTGACAATGACCGCACACTCGTGCGTGTCTGAAACTGGACTCGGAATCAATAGTCGAGTCCGAACAACTGCGCATCAAATTGGGACCCGGAATCTGAACGTCGAGTCTGGAATTGCGCGTGGAAAATCTTCATCTGAAAATCGTAGAGTCTGTAAACTGGATGGCCTGCAATCTCTGACATCTGAATCTAGAATATGAAGATGGAACGAGACCTGTGACTCTACATACATACTCCCCTTTCTCCCATACTTGTCGGAAAATGAACATCGACCAAGTTGGGAGAAGACAAAGATAAATAGAGGGTACATAAAACCAAACAAGCTGTTACATTTTCTCGGCTTTACCTTTTTTTTGAAAATTGCATACGGCTTTTCTTTGTATGCGACTCTTTCAAAGGAATTTTTTTTACTATGCGTACGGCTTTTTTTTTTAAATTGTACGCGCCTCTTTTCCTCAATTTTTTTTTGCAAAACTTTGAATCTCAGCCCAAAAGGGGCCCAATCTCTCTCTTCCATATTTTTTTTTACATTTTCTTTGAGCCCATCTCGGCTCATGCAAATAACCCCACAATATAATTTTTTAAACCATAGAAGCCCATCAGCTCCCTTAGACATTAGGGTTTCCACGGGGGTCTTTCGTTTCAACCTAGCGATGGTCTTGCGCCGCCGCAACATCAGCGCCGCCAGGAGGGCGCCGCCGCAGAGATCGGGAGAGAGAGGAGGCTTGCGCTGGATGGCCTGGAATCTGAACTGTATGCGAAGATCCATGGGGCGCCACCTGGGCACCAGGCTGGAGTATCGGACGCAGGGAGGGCGACGGATGTCGCGCCCTCAACAACGACTGGTTCTGCGGCGAGATAGCGAGGTTTCGTCGCCGCGAAGTCGGGGCGCAACGTAGAGGGCCGCCGCCTGGAGCGGATAGGGGTGCGCCAGGGTCTCGCGGGAAGACGATGTGCTCCTGGAGCATGGGTGCCTGGACAGGAGGCGCCGCCGAGATGAACTTGCGCCTGAACTTGGGGCTGGAGGTCCTGTGGAGGGTTGGCGCAAACTGCTGTCGTTATGCGGCTGAAAGGGAGGGCCCCGCCTGGGTTGAGACCTTGGGGCTGCGCCGCGTGCAAGAAGGAGTGCGGCTGGAAGAGGAGTCTGGACAGCAGCATCCCGCGCGAGAAAAAGGATGCAGGGATCCCGCGCCTGGAGGATTGCGTGGCGATCTGGGACGAGGGAAGCTTTGGGTTTCGCGGATCGCCCGGGCTGATAGCATGAATAGGAACGGGAACCGTGAAACCTTGACGGAACACGGATTAGGGTTTCAAAAAGAAACCGTGAAACAAATAAACAAATCTCCGTCTGAAGATAGATGTGAATGACGGTGGAGATTTTCTGAACAGATCTTGAACAACAAGTCTTCAAAATAATCTTCAAGAAACAACCGACCTCAAAAAAAAATAATGAACATAAAAATCTCCGAGAAACGAACCCGCTCTGATACCATGTTATAAAATATGAAGAATGCGGAAGCGAACATGGAAAAGATAAAGAACAAAATAAGAACGCGGGATTTTAACGTGGAACCCTACTCCGTGAGGAGCGGGATGAAACCACGGGAGAAGCCCTCAAAGGGGCGTGTTATGCATTGCTTTTTCTCAATGAGTACAGGAGGTCTGGGGCTCCTTATATAGCCTCTCCAGAGCCTCCAAGTCCCACCAATAGGCGGTATGGGACTAAACACTGGATGGGGTAAATGGATCTTCTCCAGGATCCATTTACCCTGTTACAACTCAATGGGCGCATACAACTAATGCTCCAACAGTAACCACAGTCTGCTTGTTACTCTTCCATGAAACAAAAGAATTCCCTATGAACACAACAAAGCCTGATGTAGACTTTCTATCCTTTGGACACCCAACATAATCTGCATCTGCACATGCAGTAACTGAGAGAGATGTGCCTCTACTAAAAAGAAGCCTTGTATCAGTTGAAGTCTTCAGATATCGCAGAATCATATGGATTGCATCCATATGTGTTTGTCTGGGTTGCTCCATAAACTGGCTAACTTTTCCCACATCAAAGGATATGTCAGGCCTGGAAATAGTCATATATAGGAGCTTGTCAACAAGCTCTTTGTACCTCTTTCTGTCAACCTCCTCAGTATCATTATCATAGAGCTTAATGCTCGGATCAATAGGAGTAGTAGTAGATCTGCAATCTGCCATGGTTGTCTCTGAAAGAAGATCTGTAACGTACTTCCTCTGAGTCATCACAAGACCTCGTAGGTTCCTGGCAAACTTCAGTCCAAGGAAGTAAATGTCCAAGATCCTTAGTCACAAACTGTTGACCTAAGAAGTCCTAGACACCCTAAATGCCATACTCGTCATCCCCTGTAACAGTAATGTCATCAACATAAACAAGAATGACAATAGTTACTCTCTGGGTCCTCTGCACAAACAAGGAATGATCGGCAGTCGATCTCACAAACCCATGCTGCTCTATCAAGTCCGAGAACTTCTGAAACCATGCTCGTGGACTCTGCTTAAGGCCATAAATAGCTTTATGTAGCCTGCAAACCTTCTAAAACTCCCTCTCAGCAGCAAACCCAGGTGGTTGCTACATGTAGACCTCCTCCTGTAGATCACCATCGAGAAACGCATTCTTCACATCAAGCTGATAAAGAGGCCAATCTCGTGTCACAGCAACAAAAAGTAGAATACGCAGAGTCGAATGTCTGGCAACTGGAGAGAGTATCCTGATAGTCCACCCCATATGTTCGGGTGAATCCACGTGCCACAAGTCTCGCCTTATAACGATCAGCGTTGCCATCTGCACGATTTTCACAGTGAACTCCCATTTGCATCCCACAATAGATGCATCAACTGGAGCAAACATAAGACTCCATGTACCTCGTGACTGTAACGCAGCCATCTCCTCTCTAACCTCCACTGACTGTTCTTTAGAGCCTCCTGATATGTATGTGGTATCTCCACGGCTGATAGTGCCAAGGTAAATCTCCTGAAATCCTTGGACAGCATGCTCAAGGAAACCTGGGTTGCAAGAGGGTAAGTAGCACACTTACATCTCGGCTTACGTAGAGCAATAGACACATCAAGATCATTTGCCACATCTGTAACCTGTGAGTTCCCCTCTTGAGAAGGCACATGCTCATCCTATATAGATTCTTGATGCACAGACAACTCAGTAGTGCCATTAGTAGAAACAATGTGGTCAGTACATACCTGAAGTGTGAAGGATGATGTGCAAGACCTGTGAGCAGGGGGAACCCGACGAGGCCTGCGAGTAAAAACACGCGGCAAAAACTGAATCTCATAAGCAGGTGTAAAGGAAGAAGTAGGTGTAGGTGGTAGTCCATGATGCTCATTAATTGCAATGCACACAGCTTGCAATTCGTTACATCCATCTTGATGACAAGATAGGGACCTTCAATAACCTAAAAGATGGAGTAGCATCTACCTTATTCTCTACCAAGACGGATGAAGCATGGGAAGAACAAAATAGTGAGAGAAAGATGAACCAAACTTGTTTATACAAGCATAGTATGGAGGTTGTGTGTGTAGACTTAGATACACAATACTCCCATCACCCTTGTAAGTGCTCTACAAGCCTCGAGATTGGATTTATGTCATCAAGTCTAAACCAGGTTGTCTCAAAAACACACTATCTGGAGAATAAGGAATTTTGCATACCCTTCGGCAAAAAAACACTATTGGAGCGTCGTCGGCAACCCGAAGCACCGTCATTGGCTAGTTGGATCATTGTGATGGCAAGCGACGTTGCCAAATGTTGCAATCACTGCTACTACTGTACAGGTGTTGTTACAGTCGCTGGTGATTGTGGCTGCGAAGTTGTTGTAGCTAGTGTTGATGTATCGGCTATCGCTAGTGGGCGGGATCGGGTTTATCAAAAGTGTCCAAAAATCTTATCCAAGACTGCCAATGTGATACCCTAGTGATTTATTATATGCCCTGGGGTTTCTCTTTATATAGAGAGGAAACCCTAAAAGTGAAAGGAGGTTGCCCTATTGGGCTACATAGATGCTCTAATGGGTTTATGTATGAAAAGAAACAAAAGGTTGTCCTAATACTATAAATATATTATTACTATAGCAATCATCAATTTGGTTTTACAAGTGTTGTCCATCTGAAAGTTCTTTTAAGGAAGCTGTTTTCTCTTCTTCAAAAAGATGTAACATTCAACAACCTCAGCAGGTTGAAGAGGGAGGTATGTAGAAGTAAAGGGGACGGAGGGGAAGATATAACAACAGACTTACAAAATTCAAATACTATTTACCATACAAGTCTTAGATTCAACCCAATTAACTTCTTCCAAAAAAAAAGGAAAACTTGATACTAGGTGCATTTTTTTCAGAGGCTTAGAGTTAAAAAGAATCGATTTCTACTGTGTGGATAACTCCTGCTACAACGCATGTAATAGTTGAGTTAGGAAGCTACATTGATCTAAGTCAAATGATTTAGTTTGGACGTGGTGGTTATTTGCAGGATTGTAGTGTGAAATGATAGGCTGTTTGGTACAATGATTAGCTGTGTGTAATGTAAGTAGTTGTATGTGACTTCCTAATCTGTTAGCTAAAAGGGCTAAATCTGGGAGCAATCATTGAAGTGACATATGACGTATAGATAACCCCCACGAGTAAACGGGAGTTCTCCCACTCGAGGTGACATCTCAAAAGCCAGAGCTTAATTTCCAATACAGACAGCACTCCAATTAACAGAAATTGTTAAACATGCGTATGGGAAAAGATAGCAACATGATAGGAAAATTGGCATGAAGCATATTTAAAATTTTGTAATATCGGATGTCTACGAAGGTAATTATGCAGAAAAACAATATACAAATATCAAACCAACCCCGAGTAAACAGCCAAAAAATATAAAGCATGAAACATATCCAGTTTTCTTCGTAATTGGGAAATAAGAAAAAGATAAAGAACGTACCTTTATAGAGGCAGAATCGGATTTCACCACTTGACGGTCAAGCACCTATAACAAGACGAAATTTGTGAATCTTAGTATTTCAGTGTAAGTCGCCATTAATAGTCTAAACCATAATCACATACTACATCTTTCATAGCACCTCAGCAGGCTCGCATTTTGGGAAATTTTCTGTTCAAGTATGAGTCAGTTACCTTTGTAATGGCATATTTCAAAATACCAAAAACAATATAAAGTGAAACATGCCAAATAGAACACAGCTGCTGACACAAATCTTTTAGATAAGAAAATTAAGTAAAGCATGCCGCTCAATTTTTTTAAGCCAATGGGTGACCAGGATAGCAAATATCCATCTAATTAAAATTACGAACTAACAGAGTGCTTACAACATGCTGCCACCCATTATTTCTTCTTTCTATACCTACAACCATGAAAGGCCATATCGGTATCGGTATCGACATTGTTTTTAAAAACGCGCCTCGAGGTTATAGCCTCATGCAGCCTCAGTGAGGCGTGCGCCTCGAGGCTTATGAGGCGCGCCTCGAGGCGTATTATATGGGGTATTTTTTCTTTTTTTTTCTGCAATATTTTTTTCTTTTTTTTTTATTGTGAGCTTTTCATCTTTCGTAGACAAGTATTTTCAAGTCTTTAAGCTCATGATTCACTTAAATGCATTTTTAAAATTTATTAACACATTAAGCTTATTTTACTTTGTTATGTATGGTCTTTATAAATAAACATAAACAACAAATTGAGTCTTGAGTCCTTAATCTAATGCATCTACTCTTTAGTATGAATCAAGCATAAATGTTTTCTTTATTAAAATGTTTGAATGCAAGTCCCCTACTTTGATATAAATTTTGAAAAATATATTTTTATAAACATGTCTCATCTTTTCTTCTATTCAATCGTGGCTAAATTAACACACATCAAAGCATGCACGAACAAAGATGGTCATAACATGTAATATTCAAGTATTTTATCCCCAAATCCTTATGCTAACGTAAAAAGTGATCACAAATTCACTATTTACTCTTTTATCCTTCTCAATTGAATGACACACATATCTCTCCTAATTTTGAAAATGGTATGTTACATCTAGTCCATTTAGTTAAATTTTATTCAAAACTTTAAATTTTGTGGAGAGTTACCCATTATTGTGCTTACATATCCATATCTACTCGACTCCTTACAGATTTAGAGTTCAAAAAAAGAGAGTTATGTTACAACTTGGATGTTTTAACCATGATGTTAGCATTGAAATGTCATGAAGTTATGTATTTAATCATAACTATTTAATTTCTAGAATTTGAAAATTGTAATTATGATTAATTATTATATTTTATGAAAAAAATCTTTAACGAGTGAGTCTTACGCCTCGATACGCCTCGAGGCAATACTAGGAAAACGCCTCGATACGTCTCACGTTTTTTAAAACCTTGGGTATCGATATTTGTATTGTGTCGATACGATATATTGACGCCATATCGCCAATATTGAACCGATTTCATGAAGAAAATGGCCTACCAAGGCCAAATATCGGCCATAACGGCGATATATCGGTCACCTGTCGATATTGATATATCGTTGATATATCGCGATATGGCCTTCCATGCCAACAACAACCCAAGGGAACCAGATGGTCTATTAGAATGAATGAATTTTCATTATAAGGTCTAGCACCCCTGAAAAACACATCATTTTGTTGCATTAAAGTTGCTCATGTTACTAATACAGCAAATGAATTGACTCCATCCACTCCATGCTGATATTTGCCTAGACCTCCAGTAACCATACTCTCCCTGAAGGAGGCCGAAAAAAATTTGTTTACAGATCGATTGATCCAATAATTAGCAATCTCCTCTCACGTTACGTGTAAGTGCACATAGGAAGAAAATTTCATTTATCATGTGATACTAATCGATGGTGAACATTTATCTAAAAGCCTATTTACTATACAAAACATTCACCAAGTATTTTTAAGCATATAAATAGAACTCCTCAATCCCATTACAACATATTTAATTAATCCAAGCTAGTAGTTTCTTCACGTCTAAGTGAAGTTGTGAGCCAACTTTTTAAATTGTGTGTGCAATTCACAAAGGGCTGAAACTCTCGTTAAGCCTTCAATTGCTATCGTGCTCTCAAGCTCTCGTTTATCTCCATCGAGCATCACTCACTCGTTCAAAACACTCATGTAAACTTGTGATATTAAGTCAGTTAGAGTTAATGGGTTATTTCTTTATATTTATTGAGTTATGCAACCCATTTGGGGAAACCATGTAATTTTCTCTTTTCGCTTTTCTAGGGATTCACGCTATATAAGAAACCCTAGATCAATTGAATAAGATAAGTCATCCATTCTCTCATTTTTCTCCGCATGGTATCAGAGTAGCAGTACTAGATCGGTGTTCTGACCTAACTCCCACCACCACTGCCAGCCAAGCCCTCGCGCGGGTCCTCCCCTCTCCATAGGGTCTCGTGCAAGAGATCTTTCGCCATCGTACATGACCGCAACGCCTTCCGCACCATCGCGCAAGGCTGCAGCACCCACGTCAATGTCCCATATGCTCATCATCTGAGCCCTAGCGCATAGGCGTTGTTGCACTGCGCTACCGCCAGGAGCCTCGCATGGCCCTTCAACTCCCTATGCACCATACTTGGTGTGTCTCTAGGCCCCAGGCCACTGTTGGGTTGTCGCATCCAGTGCCTTCATTCAAACCTCTTGGCCACATCCCGACCTCTGCCCAGCAGATGACATGCCTTCCCAAACCTGTCGCGCGGCTTCTGGGAAGAGGGGTGTCCACCTCACCCTAACATCAGGCTCAATAATGTTTTTTTGTTCATGAGTTCCCACCAGTCATCTGTATGTCTGCCAAATTTGCAAGGAACTCAACTATCGTGTTATATTTGATGTTGTTTCTTGTGTTTTTCAAGACATACAGATTGGGAGAATGATTAGTGTTGGTCATAAAAAAGAGGTATCTACCATCTGGTCCAATCAAGTGATACCCTTGCATTCTCTAGGACTCCCTTTTTCTGCATCTTTTGTTGCTCTCTGACATCAGTGTTTGGGTCATCCCTCTCTCCAAAAACTTTGTTGTGCCCTTCCCAGATCTCTCCTATTGTCAACATAGAGTGCGAGGCCTACCAACGAGGGAAGTACCACAAGGGTTCCTTTTCTTCATCTGATAACATTTATTTCAGTAAAATGTTTGAACTTTTTCACCTTAACGTATACATACCCAGCAAATATCCCAGTCGTCTAGGAAACATATATTGCATGGTTCTCATGGATGATTTCTCCCATGTGTTGCGGACTTTCTTATTTAAAAAATGGTGAAGCCTTCTCCCACTTTAAGTAGGGTTCGCTACATGAATTTTTCTCAAATACATGTTGAAAGATCCGACTGTTTTCACGCTGGTTGTCGGCTCCCTAACGCAACTCCCACAAGGGGGATTTGAACCAAGGTCTTTTTGGTGCTAAAAAGGAGAAGCCTTCTCCCACTATAAGTAGGGTCGGGTACATGGATTTTTACTCAAATCCATGTTGAAATATTCGATTGTTTTTTTAGCATGGTTGTCAACTACCTAATGCAACCCCCCACAAGGGGGATTTGAACCCTGGTCTTTTGGGTGGTCGGCATACTGCACTACCACCGGATCATTTAAATGGATGTGGACTTTCTTATCTAAAAATAAATTTGATGGTTTCCTATTATTGTTTAATTTTAAAAACGAAATAAAGACTCAATTTGGTACCAAGGTCAAAGCTTTTAAGCCTGATAATGCTAGGGAGTTTCTCTTTCATAGCATGCACTCTATTCTATCTTCCAAATCTTACATCATACCACATGTGCTCAAACATCCAAACAAAATGGGGTGGTCGAACGCAAACATTGACATATCCTTGACGTTGCTCGCACCTTGCTCATCGACTATCATGTTCCCTCGATATATTGGGGTGATGTTGTTCTTACTGCCACTTTCTTTGTCAATCATACGCCCTTTTACCTCTATTAATGAGTCCCCATTAAGGTCCTCCTTCTAAGGAAAATATTGTTCCATATTCCTTCCAAGGTTTTTAATTATGTCCAAGCAAGGACAAACGGGTATCCAGAGCAGTAAAATATTATGTATCCTTAGGGTACACTAGAAATCAGAAGGGATATTGGTGGTATGACACTCGATCCATAAAACATTACATAAGTGTAGATGTTACATTTTTCAAGTCCCTTCCATTCTACTCCAGGTTATGAACGCATGTACCTCATCTACCCCTTATGATAAACAATGTTCATATTCCTATTCCACGGGATGCTCCATACATGGCTACTTCTCAACGGCAATACACCTTTTCTGAGCAAGCATTATCTCTCCCTCAGGTATGTCCTTCGGTTGAAGTTTTACAAATTGACGGCATATCTACTTCTATAGACACAACAACATGTCCAGCAGGGGACCAAGTGAATAGTGCAGCTGACCTTCTCATAGCTCTTAGGAAGGGGACCAAGCAATATATATACTAGCATCCCATTCACGTGGCGGTGTCTTTTTCTGGACCAAGGCCTTCGTATAAGCAATTCATTGAATCACTTTCAAATATAGCTATCCCTCCCAAACATGATGAGGCTCTTCATGATTCCAAATGGTGACGAGCTATGGAAAAGGTGATGTCTGGACAAGTCTCACGCAATACTATTCAACTCATTGCCGACCTAGCAACAATAAAATGGTAGGATCCATATGGGCATTATTGATGGCTCGATTGTTTGGTATAAGGCTCGCTTAATAGATAAAGGATTTGCACAAACCTATGGTCTTGACTTCTTTGACGCATTCTCTTTGATCATCCGTCTCTCCTAAGTATGAATTCTCGTGGAAGTTGTCGTACAACTCAACTGGTATTGGCGAGTTTGACCTTATTAGATCGTCAGCAAATGATGCAGACAAAAATTTGAAACGGTAGAAAAATAATTTTGGGTGGAAGAGATAGAAGAACGTGTCGGTTACGTGGGGTCTTGGAGATGAATTGCGAAGATCGCGTTAAGGGAGAGACAGAGACAAAGAGAGATAAAACTCAATTTTTATATATTCTGAATTGTCCCCTTATATACTAACATCCCCTTTATATAGGATGGGAGGAATTGCAAAATTAGAAAGAAATTCAAATTCAAATAAAATCCTAATCGATCATAATTGACTATAGCCGAATCTAATTGACTCTTAACTAATTTTATCTACCAAAAACGTTGAGATTACAATCCTAATTTATCTAAATAAAATATGCAACTAATTTAAAATAACTAACTATGGATGGAAATCTCTAATTTGAAAAATCCCCAAATCAGCCTCTACTTCAATTCGATTTGCCCCGCCAATTTGGGATTGATTGCATCAATTCTCCCCTGCTTTGATAATTCGTCTCCTGACGAATTGCTTGAACTTCGAATCTTGATGATTTGATTTCAACGTTCTCGATCGCATTTTTAAAGGATAGATGTGGAGCAAACGGCGGCACCTAGGTGTCTTTGGTGCGGTGGTCAGAGTCATCAACCTCATGCTGGAAGAACATATGTGGTGCAAATGGTGGTGCCCCCACGAGCTTTGTCCCTTCATTGTGGTGATCGAAAAATTGATGGGACATCATCATCTCAAGCACCATGGAATTTGAAGAAGTCATAGAGAATGAATGGCACAAGTATAGAGTGAGAGGAGATGTGGGTAATGTCATAATCCATAGGGTCCTTTTATAGGAAAATCTCACATTCCTAATTCTAATTGGAGAAGGTAGCAGCATTAATCCTTTTTTCTTTGCACCTTTCTTTACGTTTTCTTATTCCAAGGGGTTGAAATGCAATTTTTTTACCCCTTTATTTAAAGAAAACCAAATATTTTAATTTTGAGAAGAATCTGTACCCTTCCAGAAATGGATGAACGCCTGAAAAATGTAATGACCTTAATTTTTCTGGAGGCTGATCTGAAATTTATTTTTAGAGGTTCTGAAAATATCAATGATCTTATACACTTTATTTGGAATATGTGTGCACCATAGAATTCGGACACGGGCCTTTCTAGTGGCTTCGGCTTCTTTCCATAAGATTCCAGTGACATGTGCACCAGTATAATATTTGCAAATATTTAATAAGCATGGCTTTTCGGAACATTCGTTACAGCTGTAAAGCCCTTTTTCCCATCTGCTTCTCGATATTTCCCTTCACATAATAACACCCAATTTCCGGAAGACTCCAGTACGGTTAAAGCATCATCCATATTTTCTCCCAGCGTTCCATATCCCTGATTGTATGGGGTTCGAATCCCCTTGGAGAGAGATTGTCAATCATGGCTAGGGTTTCTTTCCCTATGGATCTGGCGATGACGGTGTCGACCAAGATGGTCCCTGAAGTAGCACCAATGGAGGGTATAGGTGCCAGCTTTGATCTTTCCAACGATGGAACCTCAACCATCGGTGGTGGAGGAACCTAAGAGGAAGGCAATGGCGTTGATATCGATACCCAGCGATGGGGTATCGAGTCCAGGAAGGGGACGTCGTCACTGATAGAGGAAGCAATGGTGGAAAGGGTGAGTGCCCTTGTTGTTGCTATGATGGTGGGTTGTTTGGATAGGAGGGCCTCCATTGGAGGGGATGGGGCCTCCCACAAGGGTAGATGTTGCCGTGTGTGAGTCAGTAGTTGTCGTATGTTGGAAAAGGCTCCAGAAGTGGTGGATGCGGGTTTGAAAGTTCCTGAACAGCAACATGAAACATGGCCAAAGTGTCGTTGTAGACGTCTTTCTTTATTTCTTCTTCTTTGTTTCCTCTGTAGAATATATCCGCAACTTTGTATTCTTTATCCGTGAGATCCTCGTCAAATATGGGCCCTGACCCTAAGTCTTCATTTTCTTCTTGTACAACAGTTGTAAATAAATCTTCATCTTGAATGAAAATATCTTCGTTTTCTAAGTCGGAATCAGGTTGAACGGCAGATATAAAGTTCTGATTTTCGTTGATGTCCAAGGTTGCAAAATCCGACAGTCGGTACTCGGTCGGCCGCGTCACTGATTAAGGATTAATCAGCAGTCGGATGACTAATCGGATTTAGTCAGACTTTAATCGGCTTTGAATTTTATGATTATTTTAAATATATAACTCATTTTTATGCATATATTTACATAGTTTTTATACATTTTTATACTATCATAATTAAATAAAAAAGTAATTAAATTTAAATAAAACACTAAGCATATTATATTAAGTTTGCTTATAAAAAAAAGCAAAACATAATAAGAATATGGTATCTCCAAGCAAAAAATTGGTCGATTAGTGTACCTAGTCGGAATTAGTCGGTATTCAGTCGACCACCCCACTGACTAGACTAGTCGGGCCAGTCGGGCAACTTTTACAACCTTGTTGATGTCGTGTGAATTTTCCTCGATTAACATGTCCAACCATGCTTGAACCTTGAAGCCTGATATAAGGTGTTGCTTGAACTTCCTAAAACGCGAGCGTAATGCGAGCCATGGGAGAGAAGACTTAAATCATATTGCATCTGCCAATATGCGATAAGATCGTCAAATCGTAAGAACGATTCGGTTGCCATGCTCTGATACCAAATGATGCAGACAGAAATTTGAAATGGTAAAAAAAATAATTTTAGGTGGAAGAAATTTAAAAAGAGGAAGAAATAGAAGAACATGTCGGTTACGCGGAGTTTTGGAGATGAACTGCGAAGATCGCGTCGAGGGAGAGATAGAGACAAAGAGAGATAAAACTCAATTTTTATATATTCTTAACTGTCCCCTTACAATAGACTACCATCCCCTTTATATAGGAGGGGAGGAATTGAAAGAAATTCGAATTCAAATAAAATCCTAATCGATCCTAATTGACTCTAACCAATTCTAGTTGACTCTTAACTAATTTTATCTACCAAAAACGTTGAGATTACAATCGTAATTTATTAAATAAAATATGGAACTAATTTAAAATAACTAATTATGGATGGAAATCCTTAATTTGAAAAATCCACAAATCAGCCTATGATATAATTCGATTTGCCTTGCCAATTTGGGATTGATTGCATCAGCAGACCATTCTTTGTTATACAAAAAAATGGAAAAGGAATTTTGGCAATGATTGTGTACATAGATGATATCATTCTCACATGCGATGGCACTAACGTATTACAAAAGTAAAGAAGCAGTTAGCTGAACAATTTGTGATCAATGATTTGGGGACAATAAGATACTTTCTAGGTATTGAAATAGTTAGATCCAAGTGGTTATGTCTCAATGAAAGCATGCCACTGATATGCTTCAAGAGACAAGGATGCTAGGGTCCAAGCTAGCGCAGATACCCATAGATGGAACACATACACGAACCAAGAGTTGTCGAAAACATTAGTGAATACGGCGTCCAATGGGTAAATTACTGAATATCTCTTGCCATCGGGAAACAGAGTTAGATTATGGACTCTCCTACTTCAACTCACTTCGGTTCATGCATTATGGTCCTAAGGTACATCAAGTCCTCTCTAGGAAAGGCATACTTGTTCACTAAAGGAAACACCCTTGACCTCATAGCCTATGGAGATTATAGAGGATGTATGATAGATAGAAAATCTACTACCGGATTCTGCATTTTATTGAAAGGCAATCTAGTTTTTTGGAGAAGCAAGAAACAAGCAATTGTAACCCACTCAAGTGCTGAGAGTGGACATAGAGCCATGGTCTGTGCATGGCCTCAAATTTCAGCGAAATTCGGATGAAATTCTATCGAATATCGATATCCTGTCGAAATCGAAATTCGACCGAAATGACCAAAATATGGGGGCCTTAGTACAAAAAATGACCGAAATGACCGCAATTTCGGTCGAATTTCGACCGAAATTCCATTTCGGTCGGTCATCGAAATGGTGACCAAAACCGATATTTAGGGCCTTGGAGCTAATATGGATTTGATCCGTACTCACACATCGTCATCACTCTCAACGACACCATAGAGCTCAGATGAGAAACCTGTATAGCAATACATATAGCCAACAACCCATGTTTCATGAACGTACCAAACCTGTAGAAGTCTTCCCTTGCTTGCAGCTTAGCTTGGGAATCGAGACTCCCGGCCTCTTGTATGATTAGTAGTTTGATGTAGAAATTAGTGTACGCAAATTTCTAGTCTCAAAAGCCGGGAGAGGACATGTGGTTGCCATTAGACTAGAGGTCGGATACAAAGAGGGTTGCTTCTTACTTTCAGCATACCATCAACAGATTAGACAACAGATATGTTCACCAAGCCACTTGCTTGTACTCATTTATTTAAATGAAAAGGGCGGCGTCCCAAGGTAGGACCCATCATAAAATTATATTAACGCTTGAATATAGCCATTTTAAAAGGTTCTAGGCGGAACCAAGGCCCCTAAAATGATCTAATACATTCTCAGGATACAAACGGTGTCCCCATAAGATATTGTCGTTTCGTTTGTGGTGCTCCAAAAATAGCCCCTAAAAATGCAAAATCAAAAGAGTTGTCCTTGTGTGAATTCCCGCAAACCACTCGATAGATCTCCACATAAAAATGGAATGTCATTCCCGAGCCAAGTGAAATCAACTTCATCCCAAACCCGTCTCGAGATACTGCATCCAAACAGAAGATATTCCAGGTCATCGTCACCATCGCCATAAGTTCCACATACCACATCACACGTATTCAAAATCACACTTCGTCGCACCTTATTCAGCAAACAACCATGTATGATGAGATGAGCCAAATGAATATGATTCAAACCCCAGTAGTCCACTAGATCAGCAAGCAAGGTCACGAACTCAACCAATCACTGCTCCAAAAATGCTACAATAAAAGTCGGGGACCAAGAATCCTCTATCCAAACCTGACAAACCAAACTACATGATCCACCGCAAAGCAAATAAACGCGGATATCTTTCACAAAATGTGCTAAAACCTGTCCAAGCATTTATCCAAAAACAAAATAGATCACCGTTGCCTACCACAAGTAGCAAGCGCAGGCTCACCTCCGAAAGAATCTTCACAATTCCTTACCACAAGATGAGGGGGACTATATATTAGAAGCAACCAAGGAACCGCAGATGCAATAAATCGTTCGCATCAGACGGTAAAATAAAGTCTCCCCACTTCCCCATGATTAAAGGATCTACTTGCATAGAGAGGCCTTATTCATGCATTTTAGCTTCAGGATACCAAATCCACATTATTTTGGGCCTCGTCAAAGTCTCCCAGTCAACGTAGTGCATACCTCGTGAGCGGGTACAAGAAGAAGGGCGGCAATCTTGATACTAATTAATAAGGGACGTGTCACGGGAATAGCATCACTCTCCCCTCCCTGCCGAACTAGATATTAGGGCTCACAAGGATGCCTTATGATCGTAAATCGAGCGAAGTTTGTCTTGATTAGTGCATGTCCAGAAGAATCTTCGCAACATACTCTCAAACCTTGACCTCACACCCACCGGCAAAAGCCTGGAAGAACTGAAAAATATCAGAATGGTTGAAGGGACATGCTTGAGCAAAATCAATCTCCCACCATGAGAAAATGTCTTGGCCTTCCACCCTACCAATTTTCTCTCAAATTTGTTAAATATTAGTTTCCAGACAATTATCGGCAGACGCTCCGGGACCAAGGGTAAACCAAGATACACCACCAAAAGAGAGCCTCGACCACATCAAAGAATGAAACGAGCATCAATGATCTCTAACTCCGTAAAACCGAATGATACGAAAACCTACTTCTCTCTACTAAGTTTTAGCCCCAAGATGTCACTAAAAATGTCCAGATTGCACGTCGTGAGCCAAAGGTTCTTGCCTCTCCCTTGAGAAAAATCACGGTGTCATCCACGTAGTGAAGAATATGCATAAAGATGTCATCCATACTATATCCATGGCACAAACCGTACCAATCATATCATAATAGTCGGTGCATCCACTGCAATCACAAAAAAAGTACCAATGAGCACCCCTGACGTACACCCCGTTGCGACGGAAAAAAACCTCCCTCCGGACGCTCATTAACCAGCACTGCATATGAGACCGTTGTGATGTATCTTTTCATCCAAGCGATCCATTTATCAAGGAAGCCACGTCGCCACAGTGAAGCTCGAAGGAAGCGTCAATCCAAGAAGACATAAGTCTTAGAGAAGTCAACTTTCCACATTAGACCTTTCTCATGCATACACTTCCAACCCAGAACCATCTCAAAAGCCAGTACCCAAACATCTACCATCTATCTTCCAAGCACAAAAGCGTTTTGCTTAGGGGAGACAATATTATTCAAAGTTCCATCAATCAATTAACCATAGCCTTCGCAATAATCATAAAGATTGCATTTGAAGCACAAAAGCTATTTGCTTAGGGGAGAAAATATTATTCAAAGTTCCCTTCAATCGATTAGCCGGAGTCTTCGCAATAATCAGATAGATTGCATTTGATGGTGCTATGGGTCTAAAATCATCCACGTTGTTGGATATCTCCCTCTTAGGCAACATAACTGTTAGAAAATAGCATGGTTCGGATACCATGTTGAAAAATAGGAATGCCGAAGCGAAATGATAAACAGAGCATAGAACTAGAAAAATAAACATGAAGAACATAAAGATTTTTATGTGGAACCCTACTTCCTAAGGAGTAGGATGAAACCATGGGAGAATGCCTCAAAGGATCATATGTTGCATTCAACTTTCCCAATGGATACAAGAGGTCTGTGGCTCCTTATATAGCCTCCACAGAGCCTCCAAGTCCCACCACTGAAAGATGTGGGACTAAACACTAAGATGGGGTAAATGGATCATGGAGTGATCCATTTACCCATCTACAACTCATGTGGCATACAACCAAATACTCCAATACTCCCCCTCAAGCTAGAGCATGCAATGCTCTGCTTGGACTAACAGAAAGAAACTCAGCTCACGCTATGACACTACAGACAATATCAACTTTACGTGCACAATTATCGGTTGTTGTCGAGGACGTTGCTTCTCATGTTGTGCATGTGAGTGGGACGAACAGGCTGGAGTGTGAGTCAACTGAATCTCCTTATCGGAGAGCATGTGCTTTGTACTGCGCATGTCAGAGTCACTGCAACTAAAGATTAGTCTCCACCTAGAGAACTCTGACCCACCACAACATGTGGACAACTGCTCCATCTCTGAAAAAGGAAGGAAAAAAACTAAAAGGCCGTAGAGTGCAATCCTCGTTGGAGTCCACGGTCGTTGGAGAATGGAGTCTGAAGAAGTCTCCTCGTCGGAGAATTGGGTCTCTCCCATCTGACACAGAGAATGGTACTCTACTATGTAGTCCCTAAGATACCACATGAAAACCCTTACCCACATGGCATAGGGAATGGCCCTCTACTCTGGAGCCTCTATGGCTCACATTAAAACCCTGGTCGAAAACAAGAATGATGGGGACCACGGTAAATGATGGCATACATGTGCACATCTGAAACTTAGGACTCGGAATCTAACGTCTAAATGATGGCATACATGTGCGAGTTGAAAAGGGGATGGCACGACGCATGCCGTGGACTGAAGCGTGCGATGCCGATGCTAGAAGTAGTTGATCTATGATCGTCATTGCACCTGGGCGATGCTCCTAGAGCCACCTAAGGCACCGCCTTGGAGTAGAACTGTTGGTGGTCAGTCGCTACCTGGGATGGAGATGGTACCCTAGCGCGTAGGACTGCGCGAGGGGAGTTGCGCCAGGGCGGATGTTACTAGTCATCTGGACGGCGACCCCTTCTCTTTTGAATGCGTCGCTATAGAGTTTCTGGATGCATGATTGAATTGCCTGGAGAGATCTCGTGCCGCCTGTACGAGATCGAGATGTGAAACTGCTGTTGTGAGATGCGGATTGTGTTTCATTGAACTGCTGTGTTTTTTTCTTGGAATCGACCTAGAGGCTAGAACAGAGGACTTCTGATACAAAACATACAAGGTTGTCATGAGATGCGGTCAAGTGGTTTGAATGATGGAACCGCGATTTTCACAAATTGTAGATCTTGGGTTTTAGAAAACTCTAGAGATTTGGAGCGGAGAGCCAACTTCGCTGCTGATATTAGGGTTCCCGAATCAGGAACCCTAGCTTGCATGATCTCAAGAAAATAATATGCTCTAATAATCAAATCTCGAATAAGAAGACAAAAACAAAACTTCAAGAATAATCCCTCAAGAATTGAACTCGCTCTGATACCATGTTAGAAAATAGCATGGCACTGATACCATGCTAGAAAATAGGAATGCATAAGCGAAATGATAAGCAGAGCATAGAAATAGAAAAATAAACATGAAGAACACAAAGATTTTTACATGGAACCCTACTCCCTAAGGAGCGGGATGAAACCACGGGAGAAGGCCTCAAAGGGTCATATATTGCACTCAACTTTCTCAATGGATACAGGAGGTATGAGGCTCCTTATATAGCCTCCACAAAGCCTCCAAGTCCCACCACTGGTAGATGTGGGACTAAACACTGGGATGGGGTAAATGGATCCTGGAGTAATCCATTTACCCATCTACAACTCATGTGGCGCACAACCAAATACTCCAACAATAACAAGGACAACTTTTTTCAGACGATCAAAAGCCAAGTTCGCTTCCATGAACTCCCACAGTACTGCCAACACATCCTCAACGACATCTCAGAATTTCCTATAAAATAAGACTGGAAAGCATCCAGGTCTGGTGCCACATCCGCATTCAACTGCCAAGCTCTCTCATCCATCTCCTCATCTGTCAGTTCATGCCTGTCTTCAGTGGTGTCCAGCTTGCACACCATCTCTTGTGTCAATATTTGTCTGATCTGTTGATGCTCCTTGACATGCCTCTTGAACTCCAGAAGACGGCATCGAAACATAAACAACGTGATCCCCATTCACACAACAACATAGGCTTGCTTACTTGTACACAGTTTGAGAATTATTGCAACAAATTGTGCATTATTAATATACATGCTCCAGCTTAAAGGGGGTGGTAAGTGTTATTTTATAAACCCTAACCCCTAGGGGTATTCTAGTCGGCTCTTTATATAAGTCGCATCACATTGTAACCCTACCCTAAGTCTCACCTATATATGGAGCCCTAGGATTCTCATCTTAATATGAAAAACTCATCATAAGTTCCAACCTACAGGAACACCATGATTGTCGGTGCCTTCCTCGTTGGTCTTGATCCAATCTATGATGCAACATGTAGTCATCTTCTATCCAGTACCTCCATCTCTCATATGAAGGAAGCATACAGTCGCCTGAGCAGAATATCCATGCAATCAACATCTACATCTCAGATCTTAATGCATAAAGGATTTTAGGGTGGAAGAAATTTATGGAAGAGCAGCAGAAGAAGAAGGCACCTTTTACGTAGGGGTTAGTAAAAGAAACGCATAGATGTGTGAAGGAAAAGAGAGAGAAAGAGAGATAAGTTGGAGAAACTCCTATTTTAATTAGCCTGAACTCACTAATATAATGGCTACCATCCCTTTTATATAGGAGGGGAGGAATTACAAAATCAAAAAGTAAATAAAATTTAAAATAAATTATAAATCCTAAATGACTCCTAAAATGTATCAACCAACTAATTAATAAAAGATGACAAGTAGATCGGGCCAAAGTGTGGGTCGGGTCGGTCCATGGGCCGAGGGGAAAGGGTTGAAGTTCTAAAACCCCCTGTCCAGGGCCCGGGTCAGACCGGCCCATGGACCGAATGTCAGGAACTTTTCATTAATTTTTTTAAACTAATTTATAAAGATAATAAAAATGGTGAAGGCTTCTCCCACTTTAAGTAGGGTCGGCTACATGGATTCTTGCTCAAATCCATGTTGAAAGATCCGATTATTTTTTACGATGGTTGCCGGCTACCTAACGCAACGCCCCCAAGGGGGTAAATCCTGATCTTTTGGGTGGTAGACACACTGCACTACCACCACACCGTTGGAGTGGGTGCAAAATCTAATTTGTAGAGATCAATGAATTTTTTAAGTATCATATAAAACTTCCATATCTAAGTAACCAAAATATGTGTTACTTGACATGTAAACTATAAAAATAGATGTAATATTGATAATGTGAAACAAAACTTGAGGTATATTAAATTAAATCTATGTAAAATGTAATTTTTAAATACATGTTTTTATATCCACAGATCATGCCAAGTTTTGTGGCACATGTCCACAACCTGTTCAGTTGACGGGCAGACCAACAAGCAGGCCGGGTTGGGCCATCCCATTCATGGTTTCTCTTGGCCCAAGCCCAGCCCATAATAAGCAGATTGGACGGGCGGGCCCCCGACCCACTAGCCATGTCTAAACACAAGTAAGCTCATTATTTAAAGGGATTTTTACCCGGAAGACCCTATAATATTTGTCAATTACCTCCACGACCTTTTAAACAACCTAATTCCCCCCTCGACCTTGTAAACTTGCTTTGTTTTACCCACAGACCCTACTGTCATCTTTAACTTTATTGGAGTCAACTACTTGAGTTAAATTTGAGTTAATCAAACCAAAGAAAATCAATTGTGGATCTTCAATCTCCCTTTCTCCTTCCTTCTCATCCCCCTTCTTCATCCTCTTCTTTTACCCAATCAAACGGGAAGTTGGAGAGGACCTGGAGGGCGGCGGACCTGGAGAGGATGGGGAGAGTGGGGTTGGTGTGCTCGCAGTTCATGGAGGACCTGGAGGGTGTTGGAAGGGGAAGTCGAGATCGGGGATATGTATTGTGGAGGACTTGGAGGGCGCTGGGGGGGGAAGTCGAGATCGGGGATATGGTCGTGCAGTTTATGGACGTGACCGAGCTCGAGAGGATGCAGGAGGAGGCCTCCTTAAGCGCACCCTTCACACCCTTCAAGCTGTATGGTATAGTGGGACTAGTACGGTTCCATTGGCAATGCCATCTGTTGTCGTCTTGAGCACACCCTTCACACTCGGATCGATGTCGGAAACCGTAATGAGCAAGCTAGGATTATGGATCTTGATCAGACCCTTCAAGTTGGAATATATGGTCTCCACGACGGGCACCTCTGAATTGGAGACACCCATCATGGCGCCAACCTCCAGATCAAAGATCTTGAACCTACACTCAAGGTAAGGGCCACATAAGTAATGTGCATGCTTCCTGCAATCGGAACTTCTCAAGTAGAGGAGCAAGTGTAGATCTAATAGTGATATGTGCATCGAAACACTTCTCAGCGTTTTTTTAAGTGATGCTACATCAAGCTACATATACTAAACATCTACGTTACAGCTACCCTACCCCTAACATTGACATGTATAAAGAGTACATTCTTTTATCAATATAACAATGCATTCTTTTCCACATTACACATGTTTGGATCCTTGTCTCCCACTTTTTTTGAAACAAAAAAGCGGAAACACACTTAGGTGCCTGCCCCAGATATATTGAAACGAAGAGAGAAGGTTACAGAGGGACTTACAGAGTCCAGGACTCGAAAAGAGGCCTAGAGTGAAAGATTACATTCTCAAGATAGAAATGCTGAGATGAAAAAAAGTGCACCATTTCAGCCTAACAAGATAGTCTGGATTGTTGCCAGGGGGTCGGATTCCTTGTTTCCCACTTAAGAACACTTTAAGATAACTATAGCAAGCTAAGCATGTTATTGTTAGACATCCATCTTCCAGCTTAAGGAAGAATATTAATACTAAGTTCTAGCTCTTGGGGGGAGGGAGGGTTAAGCCTCTTGGAAGGTATTATATATTTTCTTTTCTATAGTGTATATCGTAACCCTACCCTACCATTTCACTCTATAAAGAAAACTAGGGCTCTTTTCCCGATGTAATGATTCTTTCTTCTTGTATTATGCGTGCTTGGACCGTTATCTCTACACCTAAGGTACGCCTTTGGATAATTTGTCCGAATTTTTTAAGGTTAATTGACGAGGTTTGAACATTGATCTTTTGAGTGCAAGGAGCCATAATGCTCAACTACGAAACCATTTCAGTGTATTCTTAACTATCCCAAATTCTAATATAAAATAAAGTCAATTCTTCCCATCGCTATGTTGTCATTAAGGATCATTTTTTGTAATGAGAAAGTTAGAAAAATCTAGTACATCAAGAAAGCATCAACAAGCATATTGCATTTCACCTAAATGAAAGAACACGCTTATGCAAGGGAAGTTGAATATACGGGAAGATGAATATATCCTACACAATCGCAAGTTCAAGTGCAAACCTTAAGATCTCCCGCTGGAACTTTTAAGGAGTAGTGGCAACCCTTGGGTTGAATTGTGCCTGCGAACTGGATTTCATTGTTCCTATAAGTGAAAATATAACATCAATTGCAAAGATACGTCAAATTAAACAAACACCATATATGTTAGAACGTTTTTCTGTCCCTCAGTCAGTGTCCCTCCGTTAACACAAGCAGAGGCATATTTATTGTTTTTAGCATAGGATACGGTATTTGTCCTAACATTGAGCAAAAGTAATCATCTATGAAATTGAGCATTAAAGCATCTATGAAATGGAGCATTTACGACTTGGTTAAGAATTCTTGCATATAAAGCATCAGAATGGCAGTTCGATTTTCTTAAAACAGTAAACACAGTCCCATCTTGCCAAAACATCCCTTCAGCCTGGAAGCACCGCAACACCAACAAACAAGAGGAAACAACAGTTGTTTACGAACCTTTCGCTGCAGTGAGGGCACTCGAATGCCATAAGAACAACCTGTTCGCTCACAAATAAATCAAAACCACGTCATCAAATATCACCACAGCGCCAAAGAAACGATCTTTTTCCTTTGGAGTTCCACCTCACCTCTCTGAAATGGGGAATCCTGGTCGTGAGGAACCGCGTCGTGCCCTATAAAAACAACCACAAGCAGCATAATGGACACGGAGAAGGAGAGAGACAGAAACATCGTAACATCCACGACTGCACAATTAGGTAGAGATCAAATGAGTGTGGAAGTGACGAACACGAGCTTACGTTCTCGCCGCAACGCATGCAGAGGCTCTCAACGGCGTAGAGGAAGGAAGTGGTGTCCCCCTCACCATAGACCGCGTCGGCGGCGGCGCCGACGTCTACTATGGGGTCGGAGGATTCGAGAGTGGAGGCCATTTGGTACGGAATGGCGGCGGAAGAGAAGGGCGGCGGAGGGACGCGGCTGCGGCGGTGTCTGGTTCCAAGCCAGGCTCCAGTGGAATGGCGGGTGGGGCTTCTTGTACTTCTCTCCCAGTGCCTTTTAGCCTTTGTTTCAAGCTTTTCCCCTGCAACCGCAAGCCCAATTCAAAAAAAACTCATTCCACTGCTTGTAACCAAGGATCCACGGATCAACGTTGGGGTATCGAATCAGACCTGTCTTGCCCTAATTGGGGCTGAACATTGGACCCAATCGGTCTGATTGATGTAAACACCGGCTCACATAACCCGACTTAAATCTGAATCCGAAATTAATTAGGCAGGCTTTGGTCCGTAATATAAGCTCATTTAGAATTTTTAATCGGGTCCAATATATGTACTCATCTTGCTACTATTAAAGCTCTTTGATGTTAGGGATTTTTGCTCCGTGAACCTTAAAACTTGTAAATTACTCTACGGCCTTTTGTACAATATAACTACCCCCATTGACCATGTAAATTTCCCCCAAAACCCTCACGGCCACGAGTTTCAAACAGGTTAACCGCAATGTTCATGGGGTAAGAGTTAGCAAATTTACGGGGTCAAGGGAGAATTACATTGATTCAAAGGTTGAGAAGGTAATTACAAGTTTATGGGATTCTTGGGATAAAAATTCATTGACATTATGCTATACAAGTTTTAATATTGTACTGCAACTGACATCAAGAGTTCACGCTAGTTAATCTGTTATTTGTATGCAATTATAGGTACAACTGATTGTCGTAGAAGACTAGTTCTCGAACCAGCATATGCAGCAAACTAAGTTCGTTATTATTTTACTTTTGAATTTCATACAAAATTTTTGACATCATGGGCATGGTAAAGGTTGCTTTCGTTCCTATCGAAGAAAACAAGCTTTTGACGCACACTCCAATTATAGCAATGGTTATCGATTTTGTTCTTAAGAATTTGTCAAATACCTTCATAAATTCAATATCCTCCCGGTTCGTTGTCTCATATTAGTAAGATTTAGGACTTTTTCTATAAATAGAAAATAATTTCAAATAAAAGTGATCAACATAATAAGAAATGTTTGAAATTATTTGCAAATTATATAAATAAAGTGTTTACACAATATCAATAAATACAATTTTGCAAATTAAAGAATGAATATATGTGTGTGTTTATGTATTCACTACATGTTCTTCTTGATTTTTGGATTCTAATCATTCATTTTTTTACATAACATGTATTAGATACTTTATTTTGTTATCAAATATTATAACTTATTATTAGAAATTTCTACTATTTTTATTTAACTTGATTTACTGGGTTAATTATTTGGTGCATGTTATACAACTTTTTTGGGTTTTCCATCCTCACATTTAGTATCATTATTGTTTTGCAAATTTTACAAGTTGGAATTTTAAGATTTTTCATGGATTAAGGTCATTATTATGCATACAATAAGTTAGTTCCATGTCATTTGGAATTAGAATGAATTTAACAAAAATGTTACAGGATTGCACAATATATACAAATGAATAATATATATATATACACACACACACACACACACATACATACACACACACATTTTTAGTTCTGCTTTTGTCATTGTTTTATGTGATTTTCTCCATACTTTCTGTAATGAGTTGATTATTTCAAATTGATGTTTTTGACAATTTGCAATGGATGTCGGTTGATGGGTCATTTAGAAGATACAATATTTTGGATGTTGAGTCAGTTAAGAGAGTGTAGGGATGACCCAAAAAGAGTTTGAATGCGAATATCTGAAGAGATCTTAGTCATTTAGATTTAAGCTTGCGAATGACCCAAAATAGATCTAAATTGAGGCAAAAAAATCCGTGTACCTGGCTTACTTAATTGTGGGAAAATGCTTTGTTGATGTAATCAACTTTGATGCGGTGATTTTTCTTATTTTTGTCATTTTATGTGGATTTTGTGATGTTTTGCTCGTGAATTTAGGATAAATTTTAAATATAAAAGAGATGAATCAAGGTTCATTACCTACAAAGGTGCACACAAACTTAATGAAACTAGGCTCATTGTCCTACAGCAAATATAAGAGTTATTCATGTTGGAAGACGAAGAAGGCATCAAAGATAGGTACACCAGTTTTACATGTATTATTAATGGCCTACTTAATCTTAGTGTAAAGATAGAAGAAACTTGCAGGTCAATAAAGGTTCTCATATCATTCAGGACTAATTGGAGGGTTATTACAAATGTCATTAAGGAAGCTAACGACTCCAACACTCTCCCAATGGGTGATTTTATTGGTGAGTTTCTAGCATGCGAACAACAAAAGAAGGAAGCCGAGATAAAGGTCAAGAAAAGAAGAGTATTGACCTGAAGGCAGAAGAAGTTACCTCAACCAATGAGAGATCAAAAGATGACATCGACATGTTTACTTGAGGATTCAAGAAACTCGTGAAAAAATATGATAAAAAAAGGAAAGTGAGATGTTCTGTTATAATTGAAAGAGGAAGGGTCATTTCAGGAAGGATTTTCCCTTATTTAAGAGAAGCCACAACAAACGTCACGAATCCAAGAATCATTACCCACACACGAAAAGGAAGGTGATAATGAAAAGAAGAACAAGGTTATGCAAAGCATCAACACAAGCATACAGAGGGAAATCTTTTCAAGCCATGTGGGACTCCTATGACTCAAGTGAAATCGACTCGGAGAACTCAGATAATGAAAAAGGTGTGCTAGGATTCATGGCCATAGAGGATAATGATATCATGTGAAACGAGCAAGGCAAGTGGATTGTGGACAGTGGATGCGTCAAAGCACATGACTAAAGACGAATATCTCTTCTTCAAGATAGACCCCAAGGAAGGCAGGATAATTACCATTGGCAACAACCACATAAATAAGATCATTAGCAAAGGTATGGCTGGCAACTAATGCATGTATTTTGAAGATGTTACTATTGCTAAAGGTTTGAAGCACAACTTACTTACTGTCTAAAGTAACCTTTTTCTAATAATTACTTTGAAGTTTTAAAAGAGAACACACTAGAAGTTTTTCTTCAAGAAAGTGGATTCGACTGGACCTGCAAATTCCCAAGAGCTTTGGTAGGTGGTATGAATACTAGATCTATGTCAAAGCAGTCTAGTAAATAGAAAGAAAAGGAAGTGTGGACTTCTCCGTAATCGAGTCGACATTCAAGGAGATAGGAACACAATTATCTGCACTCTTGGATTTGATGATTATTCATCATTAAATTGCCTTTTTATCTTCATAAGAAGATTTGTTACTCTAGTATATAAGAGTATGTCACATTCATATGAAAAGTAATCCACGAGTTTAGCAAACCTGACTTAGTTAAAGGACTTCCAAAGCTATTCTATAAGAAGGAAGATATTCTTTCGACATGTGAACTAGGATAAGTACATAATACCACCTTTAAAAGCAAGAAATTTATTGGTATACCATACCTTTATATATATGACGAATCAGTTTATATCACTTTTAATAATATTGAATTATGATGTCGTAGTAGAAAGAGATAAAATCCGATCAATAAAAAACCACAAATTATGTATAAGTTAATATGAAGTTATTTCTTTTAGTTGATGAAGTCTGAGGTCGAGCATAAGAGGTGATTGATGAATCTGTGATTCATCACTTTAAAAGTTGAAAATAGAGCTTCATTTCCCGAGCAATTAGCTGCATATTTCCTTTTATTATGCATTATTCGCATTCATGATTTAGAATTAATGTTAGCATTTTAGCATTCATATTTGCATTAAATAAGAAGCCAAATTCACTTGTACATATTCACCTGTATATTAGCCAAATTCACTTATTTGTACATATTTTATACTAACTCCAAATCTAATAAAAATCAACGTCATAGTGTACATATTATTATCACTAATAAAGAAAAATTATCAAAAAAATATTAACTTGTAAAATTGACCAATAAAACCCAAATCCAAGTTTGAGACTAAGAGCCTTAAAATGTGCTTATCTCTCTCATACAGTGTCCAATTTAGGTCTACTCGCTTTTAAAGTAATATACATTTAATGTAATATACATTCAAATACGTTTGTATGTGAAACTTGTGTTTTGAGCTTCTATTGTATATTGTACATATTGGCTAAAATGTCCTTCTTTTTATCTTTTAATTTTCTTAGTTATTTTCATTTCAAAAGATATTTTAATTACAAATTCAGGAGAGTTGAAATTTCATAAAAAAATATTCATGGATTTAATTAAAAATCATTTACAGAAATCACTCAACAATTTATTTTAGGCAAAAGACACATATATTTTTGATGAAATTTGGTCAATAATTAAAACACATTCATACACATCATGTCTATTGTTTTTACAATTTTTGTAGCAATATTTAATTAGGTGCGAATTTCATAGCATAAATGGGAAAAATAACACTGAATTTCAAACTCTAATTTTTAGTAAATTATCCAATGCTCGCAAAAATCCAAATAAATATCAAAGAGATAAAGAATTAAATGCTCTACAATCACTCTGATTTGAGTAAAAAAGCATAAAAAATCAGTGATGAAGATTTTAGTTATAACTTCAAAAAAATTTTGTGTCCAATTAATGTGTAAATATATTAATTAATACGTGATGGAATGGAATATTATATTTGAGGTTTAATTTTTATTATTATTATAATTTTATAAATGCTTACTTTTTAATGGAAAATAAATTTTTAAAAAAAATAAAATACCAGTATAAGGGAAATAAATATATTTATATATCAAATTGGGCCTTGAAAATCCACATATATGTTTCCCCTTAAACTTGTAGTGAGGAATCCATAACACATTTTTTGTAATTTTTCAATGAGTGGTGAATTAATTACGATGCATGAAATATTTTCCCGTCTCTTTTTAATTTTAAAATGAAAAGACAATATTTTAAAAACTAAAGATGTAATATATGATGAAATGAAGCTTTGTATTTTTTGGTATTTTCAGAGTTAAGATAAAATAAAATAAAATTGATTAATAAAAAACTCTGATTTTATGTTTATAACTTTTAAGAATAACAAACCTTGCCATTTATTTCATGAAAATTATTGGCAGTATAGCATTTGAAGGGTCTTTAAGAATATTTTTTATTTTGAGAAATGTTGCAATATCTATATTAGAAAGATTAGATAAAGGGTATCCAGAATAATTGATTTAAAGCATAATATCTAGTGATTTTGCAAAATACCTATGCAAAATATTTCCTTGTATTGTAAGCTTCATGACGAGTAATTGTGCATAATTTGATAAGAATGGATTTAAAATCAACGAACAAGCTCAAAGTCGATATGTTACTCTAAAGTTCTCATATAATTCAATATAGCTCCAGTCATGCCTCAATATGTCAAATGAAAGACTACTAAGTAAGCTACAAAAGGATATACAAATCACATTGTTATGATAAATAGTTTGTAAGTTATTAAATGATTTTGTATTTTGTATTTTTGTAATTTAAATAAATAAAAGAAACTTATAAAAGAGTTGTGGAGAACTTATCTTCCATTCCACATATAGGGTGTGTGTAATTGATGTGAATCACTAAAGGTGTGGACTTTCTTGTGGTAATTGGAAGGTGTATGGGCTTGATGGGAAAAAACCCAAGTCAGGTGAGTAAACTCATGTGACGAGGCCTATGATTGTGTGGCTAAGATGTGTCCTTCTCATCTTGATCTAATGGTTAGGAGAGCACCACCTGGTGAGATTTTCCATGTCGATGCACATGTCAATTCAATGGTTGAAGATGATTTGTGATTCAATGATCCGATAGAGGATTGCATTAGATCAAAAAACTGTTAATGGTTTGCTTCATCTACGATGAAGAAGGAGAAAGATGATTTGATTGTTAGATTTCCTCGAGAGGCAGATGACTTCGATTATGTCATGGCTTCATCAAATAGCTAATGTTGATGTTTTTATATGTGATCGAGAATAAGGCTCTAATGATAGACCTAAGATCCAAGAGTTGTTATATTGCGAGGATGTTAGTGTTCTCATCCGAAGATCATTCTCGAATATCACTTAACGATATTGGTTGTGTTGCTAATCTAACTCGTTAGATCTACAATCTAGCATCAACCTTTATGATCCAGCTCTTTAGATGAACAATTGCATTATATCAAGATGGTCACAGTACATTGCTCTAATCGTACTAAGGGATCTTTATTAAGTGCAAACATAAGTTTTATTGAGATAATGAAATAATGCAACAATTTTTATTGAACTACTGGGTTTCCAAGGGCTTACATGTCAAATAGTCCCCCACTAGCCCTTAGAGTCATTCATGCACAACTCTCAAACACACACTTATGTGCTAATCATTTGAATATTAGTCTAATTAGTCACTCTGACATCAGAGACTATGCCAAATTCTGTTACAAACTTGCATAACTCGTGGAAAATAGCGGTTGTATCAAATGCAACGATACTCGACATTGTCAAAATAGTTTGTAATGTCCCGCTTCTTACTTTTGTTAGCTCACAACATCATCGTTCAATGGAAAAACATGAATACGAGGTTGACTTCCTTGAAAGTCTGAATTAGCATATCCTAAGACATAGAGATCGCATGTCCATAAACCAAAGACATAGTCTTGAGTGCTTAGGTACTTGAAAATGTTTCACTACGCTCCGATATTTTTCTCCATAGCAATGGAGGGAGGCAATTATGCCCTACGCATCACATAAGCGTGAGAGTATGATAATATCCAACAAAAACAAGACTTATCATATAAGTCACAACAGTAGTTGAATTTAGAAAAATCGATGGAAGCACATGACTTTGGAGACTTTCCCAATCCTTATCTCTTGAAATGTGAATGTGATTTTTTAGTCTCTTAGCAAAAAGACATCCTACCTCAAGTCCTACCTGACGGAGACGACACTTGCAAGCACATGGATGAGCCATATGACTCCTGTAATCCATGAAGATGATCTAAGTTATAAAGAGCATGATTTCGTTGTACGAAGTCCGTCTCCTTCTTCAAGAACATGAGGCCTCGAAGAAGAAGAACCTCCACGTCAGATCGATCGAATCGATCCGGTAGCATGACGACAACACGATGACTGTTGTAGACTCCAAAACCCTAAGGCCAAGGGATGACCATGGAGAGAGAGTGTGTGAGAGAGGGAGAGGATATGTGGTATAGAGAGAAAGAGAGTTATTGTTGTTGTTGCAACAACTGCATGAAGTAAAGAGATCTAGGGTTAGCCTCTCTTTTATAATTAATTTGATGGATATGATGTACTCCTGATGTACTCCTAATAGGAATCGATGGTTGATATTAGATTGAAATCTCCAAGATTACATGTAATCTTCATTATTGCAAGTTGAGAGACAATCTCTAACCATTGCAATCAAGTAACAACACACATACACAAAAGGAATAGGAGTAGCCTTCTTCCCATTATGGTGTGGACGATCACCATGGTGGGATCCACCACCGTCGTCCACCCATATTAGAAGAAGAAGTCTTCTACTTTTCCTAATATCTTGTGCAATCTTGTATTGATTTAATTTATGTCGCTTTCTTGTAATTGATTTATCACCAAAATAATTCTAATTTAGTTGTGACAATTACAATTAGCCCAATGATTTTTATTAATCATATTCAACCATATAAAACTAAATGTAAATCACATTTACATTTAATTGTATAATGTGAATCTAATTCACATTAATATTTATATTATGAATCATATTCACATTTTACTCCTTCTATGATTTTGTGGATCATATCCAATTAATCAATAATTATTGTGGATAATATTATCCAAATTAGTTTCAAATATAATAATTAACTCTAATTTAATTTTCTAGGATGTCTCTCTACACATGTCAAGATGATGTGAATTTAATCCATATTATTTATGATAATTAAATCCAATTTAATCTTCATTATTTCTCTTTACTTTGCAATGCATGTATATTATCTAATGGAACTATTTGTTGAGCTCTTTCAATGATAGTGCGCCTTCTTGTCAGATACTTGAAGATAAGGACAGAGGATTGTATAAGCCATATATAGTGACATGGAATATGTAATCTCATTTCTAGATCAAGAGGACCTCTCAGAGATGTCTGATCATGTCAGACATGGTACCTAATATTCTCATTTCATATGAATCTAATTTAAATCAATATCTAAAATTTGGAGTAATGTTGGATGACAAGACTAATGAGTGGAGTCACTAAATCAAAGCCTGTTTAATCACTCCCTTGGAATGGAAGCCTGTGATGGTATATAATAATTTAAGATCACGTCAACCTTGAATATTCTCAATACCCGTACATCGTGCATACTGAATGACTGATAAAACCTGAAGTTCTATCCCATTTTGGATTGCCTCCTTTAGGATTTTATTGGTAAGTTTCTCATTTAATCATTGGGAGTTAGTATCGATCATATGCTTTCCAAAAGCATATATCATACATTCAAATCTCGTCTTATTTCCGAAATAATATGACCACCATTCGAATTTCGTTTGACCCAATGTCTAATGAATGTCTTCCTATTCAGTGAACATATATGATCCCTTTGAGAGATCATATTACTCATATGCCCTTATATGCATACAAACTCGTTGCTATACATACCTTGATTAGGTCATCAAACCAATGGTCTACATGATGTGCATATTTAGACATATTGACGAATCTCCATTTTATTACCTTTATTCTATCATTTTGGCCTTAAAAACCTAGCTAAATGCATGTAAATGTCATTAATTTGTACAAAACAACATTCTTTATTTGCTTTATTTAGTGTATATAAAATTTTGTATTTAGAGCAAAATAATAGAATAAAGAAAGAAAAGAAAAATAAATAAAATGGTAAAGGTATTTTATGACCCTAAACCCAGAGATGAAGTCAAGAATTGACTTGGTCGACAATGAACAAAATAGGGAGAGATAAGGGCAAAAAATACAGTGAAATTCCCCTTCATTTATTCTTCAATAATTCATTTTGGGACTTATTCTATTCTTTATTATTTATACATCAAACTAATAAAACTTTAAACATGGAAGTTGTAAATAAAAATACATTAAAAAGTAAAAAATTTATTTCACACAAAAATAATGCATATTATACATCATATACTCAGAATAAAAACCCAAAATTCGAAATTTTCAATCCTGTATCTTCTCCATATGAACTCAAAATGCACCAAAATCACCTCTAATTGTATATAACTTTTAATTATCTAATTAATGAAATTTCATTTAATTTGGAGTTAAGATGCCAAAAATTAGGTTTTGAACCCCTATTATATATTTTACCTAGACAAAATAATATTTTTATTTATTATTTATATTTTCATTATTTAATATTTCAATAATTT
The DNA here is from genome assembly GCA_037367405.1 of Ottelia alismoides. Classification (NCBI taxonomy): domain Eukaryota; kingdom Viridiplantae; phylum Streptophyta; class Magnoliopsida; order Alismatales; family Hydrocharitaceae; genus Ottelia; species Ottelia alismoides. The sequence continues at coordinate 301,316 of JAZKJV010000392.1, forward strand.
CATAAATATTATTTATAAAAATAAAATAATCCATAAAAATACATTAAAATAATATATATAAATACATAGATGAATTACCTATACTTATACCTCTGTACTTAATACCTCTATTTAATTAAGTGTACATATTATATCAAAAAATATAATAAAAATATATAGGTATATTTAAACAAGTTATAAATTATATAGATAAAATAATAAAATTTAAAATGCAAAATAAAAACTAAAAACCTAATACACAGGTAAATATACCTATAACTACACATGTAAATAGTAACCTATAATAACTAATCTCAAAAAAATAAATAAAAATAGAAATTAAATACTAAATAAAATAGTAAACATTTTTTATATTATAACCATAATTTAGTTAATTCTTTTATTAATTACTGGTGATATTTTTTTGATCTCCTTTTTCTGGTTGGTCCACGTGGACCAACCAGGAGCGAGCCTTAGTTGATTGTGGTCAACTCCCCTACCTCCAGCCTCCTAGTGTGTCAGACGTCAATCAAGCCATCTCCTCCCATTTTCCCCTTTCGATATGTTGATTTTCTCTTCTCGGTTCCATCACGACAAATCCTCTGTCGATCTACTCTCAATCACGCCAAAACTTTTTCGAAGTCAAAGGTTCATTGATTCAAGCAAAAACCCTAATCGAATAAGTCCTCCTTGCGGTGTCTATAACATCTTCCTCCTTCCTTCCCTCCCGATTTTGATCCCTCTTTACGCCCTTAATTCCTCAACCTTTTGCGCAAGTGTGTTCTTGGTGACAGTGAGGATACCCCCAAGGTGTTGGAGCGGAGCAAGGAGGAGGAGAGGCAGTCCAAGGCATCGCTCCGGCAAGGTCTTCGCTCGTTGGTGCAAACTAGGTATGAGTTGTGCATTTATCCATTCTTATATAGATTTAGTCTTAGTTTTAAGTTTCATGTCCTTTATTTCATCCTTAGATCATTAGTTTAGCTTAAATCATAAAATCAAAGATTGTCGGAGCTCTCTGCTCCAACCTTGTTTTGTCGTGACTCCATCTGTTTTGCCCTGCTAATTCATGCCCAATTCACTCCCCAATGCATGCCCCATCTTTTACCCCATCTGGACCAACTTGATCCTCTCTGGATTAGCAAAGTCAGAGCATCCCCTTCACCTTACACTGGAGCTCCTCCTTTCACCTACATCCTCGTGCTATACAACTTTAAATCAGGTCGAAGCTAATCACCTTGAGTCTAGGAACCTTCTTCTGCAGGAACTAGGCGCTAAGGACCCGGGTAGGGTCGATTTTGGGGCAGGAGAAGGCTTCCAAGTACCGCGAGCTTCATCGAGCTCCAGGCCTCTCCTTAGTGAGGTCAGGACCTTCTTGCCGGTACCATTTGACACGGGACACTCCCAGGAAGATCAGAACCCTTCAACGAAGCAGCATGTGGCCTAAGTGAGGAGTAGTGCACGATCGAAGGGAGCATAAGGAGCCGTTCTTCCCCATTCTTCCTTTTCCCTTTAGTTCGTCGGATTCCACGCATGGCCCAAATCTAATCTGGACCATTGATTTCAAGCAAATAGATATCTCGCCTCAGCTTCCCGATGCTCATAAGTGTTCCTACGTAGCGCACTCCCGACCGTCCGACCGCACGTGATATAGAGGTAATATCATCTGAACCCCTCTGCCTTTTAATTTTTTTATTATAGTCTTGTAAATAATTTTTGTAGTGTAAAAATGTGTAAGAATTATAATGAACCCCTCAAGCTTTCATGTAATTATGTTTTAACCCTTGTCAGGTCACCTCAATTGGACCTCTATGTGAGGGGGCATTTTGCATATATGCCCTTGTGAGTTTTTGTAATTGTAATGTAAAAATAAAAATTTGAAATGTAGTTATATAGTTTTAGGATATTTGCATGTGACTCAATGAAATTTATTTTATTTACAAACGCGCTCCTTAGTATATTTGCATGTAACTCCATGCAATTTATTTTATTTGCAAACGTGCTCCTACCAATTCAGTTTATTGTTGTACTTATTTTCTATTTTATTTAAATATCATCCGAGCTCCAAAAAATTATGCAAAAATAGGATAATATACATGCTTGATCTTTTATGATATACTTTTATTTTGCATTTTTTGCATATTCAGTAATTATTAAAATTCAAAAGAGCATGCTTTATTCCATGTCTAAATAGAAAAGTCCTCCAAAAATTAAAACGTTGCCGAACATTCCAAAAAATTACCTATACTATGTTATTGTATTCTACAATTTTAGATCAACAATCCCTAAAAATAGAAAAAGAAAAATTAAACAAATAAAAAGCTCTAAAATCCTATAAAAATATAAAAATTCTTCAAAAATGCCAAAAAAGTTTGATAATTTTATTTATACATATTACTCTATATTAAAATTAGCTTTAAGAATTTTGACACTTATTTAGTATTTTTAAATCTCAAAACAATTCGACCTATTTATTAAATCCCTATTTTGGGATATTTTTAACTTTAAAATACCAAAAATTAATAAAATACTTGAAAAATCACAAAAAAACATTAGAAAATATGAAATTTACAAAAACATTCTATTTTTTAAATTTTTATTATTTTATACTATATCTATAAATATACTACCCTAAATTATATAAATACATATATATAGTTTGTATTATCACTAATTATAAATATATTATAAATACTTTAACCCCCTAAACGAGATATATATATATATATATAAAGATCTATACTTATTAATTTTTTTCTGATTTGTGTATATTTACTATTTATATATTACATATATAAACCTTATATCATATATATTCTCTTATATATCTACATAATATTATAACTAAATTAAAAAGAAACAAAAAATCATAAAAATTAAACATTATTTTTTTAATATATAAAAGAAAATTCAAATAAAAAATTGAAACTAAAAACCCACACAAAAAGACTAAAAGGACACTTGTGCAGATAATCCATTTTATTAGAATTAATCATTAAGATACCATGTTTGCTCTCTGTAGTTTGATCTCCACATGTTTGCACACTATTGATAAACCCCAAAATCGGCCCTTTAATAGTGTTGGATTAGCACTTAAAATAGTCATCGCAGTCAGGCCAATTCGGTTCATCAAAAGACCATCTGATTTAAATTTGTCAATCAAATGAGATGGTCGTATATTTATTTTTATTTTACTTGGCAAGAAACCAAGGTCGAACTCAGGGACACGAGCCTCTCTCGTATTAATCGGATTTTTATCTATTTAATTAAGCGTTGAGTTGAAGCATCATAGTAAACATGCACATTTTTATCTATGCAAAAAGACACAACAATGCATTAAGAAAAAGTAAACATGCATTTTTTATAAATTTTTATCATGCAAATAAATGCAAGGAAATGCAATGCAAATATGCCCTAAGTCAGAATAAATATGATGAGCAAATTAAATAGGAGTCAATTTCAGATTTGCTTAAAGTGTCAAACTTGATCGATAATGTGGACAAGGCATAAGTTAATAATAAGAGACACATGGAGAATAAAATAATACATAAAATTTCAAGTGTCCAAAATGAGAAATTTAATATGCCATTAAGAATTACATCAAACAAGCTTCGAAATGAAACTGAAATCAACTGAAACAGAAACATGATGTCAAGTTATGCAACAATGAAGATAAGGGCATAAATGCAAGAAAACATAAAAAGATAACTACAAACAGGTCCCTAGGAAGGACTAAAATGCAATAAAAATAAAAAGCGGGCCTTCCTTGTAAATAACCCACATGCACAGGGGCATTTTTGCAAATTTGAAAACCCGCGAGGGTTTCAATGCAAATTACCCCCATGCGCACAAGGTCTGTACGTGACGAGGACCTGGATGCAAAATGGAGAAGATGGCAGGGCGTCTCTGCAATTTTTCCAGATACGCACGTGCCAGGCACGTGCTATCCAGGCTCGGAGGTCGGGTCAGGCTAGGCAGAGGCTCGGACTTGCTTCGGACTCTGGCTCGTGCAGGCTCGTGGGCATCCAAGCCTGGAGGCTCAGACACTAGGCTCGGGGAGGCTCTGGTGTCGCCACGTGGTTCATTATGAATCATCTGATCCTGATGATCAGATGGCTACTGTGCGCTCCTGGAGAGACGACGTGGCTGCATGGGTACCGTCGGATCTGGGGTGATCCAACGGTACCTGGAATAGGCTCTTGATTGGCGACGTGGATGTTCTTGGACCGTTGGATGATCCCCTGGAGAGGAACATCCAACGGTGACTACTTCTCCTTCCCCATCAGCAGCTGGCGGCGCGTTCGAGTCTCCGGCGATGGGGGCTCTCCTCCGCCTCTCGTTCTCTGACGACTTGGACCTCCCCGAAGCTCCATAAACAGTCGTCGATGAAGCGGGGAGTTCGGGGAAGACGTCTGGCATCGTAGCTCAGGCCATCGGAGCTCCGAAGTCAAGGGCGGCTGTGACGAAGTGGGCTCCGGCGAGGTTCCGGCCATTGCGAGTTTGAGGGACCTGCGTGGTTAGTAGCACATAGCCGAAGCCTAAGAGGTGCGTGCGTGAGCGAAGTGAGAGCTTATGTGGGGCGAAGAACGTGAAAGCTCGGAGCTCCTCCGACGTGGGTGGCGGAGGAGATGGGTGACGGTGGGGGAGGTATGGAAGAGGGAGAATGTGGTTGTCGGAGGCCGCGCGTGAAAGGGGGGTGCTTGGCGGAGCTCTAGGAGCGATCAATGGAGTGAGAGAGGGGGTAAAACGGCCTAGAAAATTACGAATCTAAGGAAGAAAAATTACAAAAAGGATGTCGGAGTTCTTACCTGAGGTCGGGCAGTGCGGAGGCTTGTGCGCGAGCTCCGAGGAGGAGCCCTGGTCTTCGCTGGATCCCTGCAGCCACTAGGGACAGCTCGAGCAGACGCAAGGCGTCGCGACACCGCCGTGATCGGCGGAGGGTCGACACCTGGGAAGATGGTCGTCATTGCTTGATCCTTCCGCCTCCCCCTGTCACAGGGAGGCGGAGGAGGGCTGGGCCACTCCCCTCGTAAAGGTTGACAAGGGACAGTGGAGGCGGAGGCGAGGTATTTGAAGCTCGATGACGGCGGTTCCGGTGGTGTAATCGTGGATTTCGACGAAGAAATGGGGCGAGTGGAGAGGCATTCGAGGGGTAATGGATGACTGGCGAGGACGAGGGATGACTGGAGATGGTCTTGGAGCTTCCAGATAGTGGAGGAGGTGGCTGGAGACGCGGAAAAAATGGAAAGGGGCAAGTGACTTCGCGAGATGGAGAACGTGGGTACGAGGGGCTTCGAGAGGTTGACGATGAACGATGGACGTTGGATCTGGAGATCCAACGGCTGATGATTGGGCGCGGAGCGACGGTCTTGATTAGAGCTGGAGGCGATGCGATCAAAGGCAGATGACTGCCCCACGTATCATGCTCAAGGATCGACGGAAGCGAGCGGCCGAGATTGATTCTTGAGGCTGATCAAAAGGCTGGAAAATGGTCATGAGGACAACGACGGAGATGGAAAGGCCGGGATGTGATCGAAGGGCGCAGCAGCATGACACGTGGCGCAAGGAGGTTAAGGCGCGAATGTGCGGTGAAGATGAGAACTGAGGGCCGATCGGATGGTGGTTATCAAAGAGTGGCGTGGAGGCGACTTAGCCGTTGGATCAAGAGAAGATCCAACGGCCCTGGTCAAGGGCAGATGAGACAAGGGGCGGGCCACGTGGCTCACCCAGATTGGGCCACGTGGCCCAATCAGATTATTTAGAGAGTATTTTTGATTTTTGAGGGATAATTTTGCCGAATTTGAGAAAACTCAAAACATGAAAATTGTAGATCTTGACGAGATCTACAAGTTTCATGTTGACCAAAACTGGAGATGAGATCAAATGAAGACTCAAAATATTTTTAAGGATATTTTTAAGCCTAAAAATACCACGAATTTTTATTTTTGTCATTTTTTGTGATTTTTAATTTATTAAGGACTCAACTGGGTTTTATTGACATATATTTAAGCAAGGGGGATAATAATTGGAAATAAAGATGATGAAATCGGGTTTCATCACCCCCTATACTTAAACTATGCTCGTCCTCGAGCATCAAAGAGAATGACTAAGTTGGATTAACCCCCTTGTGCATGTGAGTGCAAGATCCAATCCGATCAAGTCAACTCGACTTTAGAGGTCCAAAATTCTAGAGTTCAACCCAGCCTTAATCAAGAGGTACCCAATTCCTCTAATTCTCTAGACTCTCTCTGATGTACATATAATCTAAAGGATATGAATTTTAGTGTTGACTGTAATTTCGAGAGTAGAGTCAAATCGTCACCCAAAGTCTTGGTCCAAGAAATCCTCCTAAGGACCCAATCCTCAACACTAGGGAATAAATCCAATCTTGCATTCAGTCCACCGTCTCTTTAATTGTCAGACTTAGAAAATGTAGATGGCAGGCCAGTAATGGAGGGTATGGGTTTGTGTCATTTCTTATCTCCCTCTCATTGTAACAAGGATTCTCTCTAGTGCCTTTTACGTAACACACATTTTTTTGGTGTTGATCAGTGCGTCCATCAAGAGAAGTTGGAGCCGTCTGCACTTGTTTTCCTGGGAGTACACCGGGGTGTGTCTTTCTTGAGTATCTGTTATACCTTCTACACCCAGACTTGTAGCATTTACGATGCAGAGCCTTTTTTTGGTGCAAGCCCGACTCCTGGTCCTAACAGCGGTGGTCCAAGTGGACACTTTGAAAAGTTTGGGAGCGCTCGCCTTTGGTGGAAGCTCTTTGATATGTAACTTTGTGGAATGAGCTTTTCTTTGGAATTTCATTGCTTTGTAATATTTTTGGCTAGCTCCACTGCTTTTACCAAGAGTTGGCGCACACTGATCAACATTTTTTATTTATATCACACCCTGGCACTTAGGTCAATATCAAGAGATTAGTATAAGAATCAAGTTCTCATACTGGCTAATATTGCTGACACTCGGGTTTCATGAAGCCTTCAAAGATTTTATCCCATCCTCGAGCATCATTAGATCAAATCCAGACTCGACTTCCTCGTCCCAATCCCTCGGGTGAAAATTCAACTCATCTCATCAAAACCGCAGTCGTGCATGTGATGTGCTGATCATATTCTTTATGTTTGAGACTAAGCATGGAATATAGCATGCAAATCTAGAGACCTAGGGAAATGTGGATGATTAAGTCTATGACCCTGATGGCTAAGGCTGGTTAACCTAAGATCTCAAAGACCTCATAAAACTAAGTTTCCTTGATCATTTCAGATCCTGGGTGGAAGTGTAAGTGTAGAGGATTAATCCAACTCCTTCATTCAAAAACACATTTTTTTCTTTTCTTCTTTTCTTATTATTTTATTTTATTTTATTTTATATTTTTTTATGGATTTTAATTAAAGGTTAAAATACAGGTTAGACTCAACTTTCCTTGAGAAGAGATAAAAGATTTTCAAAACCATGTCACACAAATAAAAGATTTTCAAAACATTTTCAAAAAGTTTTTTCAAAAACAAGAAAATCTCATTTTTAAAATCATTTTCAAAAATGTTTTTATCAAAATAATGTAACATAGTATAGAAAAAGCCGTGAAAAACATTTGAGTCCTCTTGGTTCAAAAGATTTTACTTTAGCCAAAAAGTTTTAAAATTTTCAATTTTTTCAGATTACAGCTAAAGTAAGTATACATTATATTCGGTATACCCCCCTATCCTTAAACTTTGTATGTCCTCATAGCACTAGATGATACAAGTCCATAGGTCCATTTAAGTATAGAGAAATATACGGGAGCTAAGAGGGGCTCCCCCTATACTTAGGTTAGAAATAACCTAAGTATAAAGGCAAGGAAAGATTAGTAGAGAAATCACAGGGACTCGGGTCCCCCCTATACTTAGGCTGAGATTAGCCTAAGTATAAAGATGGAAATTGATGTTGGGGTTGACCCAAGGTGAACGAAGAAGAGGAATGGACTTACAAGTGAGCGGGTTGAATCTGCGGAGATGAATAGAGTGACTAAGGTTTTAGGGTGTGTATCGTAGCAAACATGGCTCAATCAAGCAAGCAAGACCCTCAATTTCACCAACTCACACATGAAACCAACCGAAGTTGATTTATTATCTTGTCGGTTTTATTGGTGATAAAACATTAGATATTTACGCGGAGAAAAAATGTGAAGTGAAAATCAATGCGTACGCGAGGGTATTGCTCTCCCAAAACCAAAGTTTTACTCCATTTTATGTTAACTTGCAATTAACAGTCCCAATTATTCTTAAGGTTGTCACTGAATTAAGGTTAGCACATAAATCAAGAAATCATCATCTACCATTCATTTCCTTTTTCCAGTAACCTAGGTGATCAAGCTAGGAGAGAGAAATCGAGAAAAAGCCGTGCATTCGATGAAAAATCGCGATCTAGGCTAAGCGAGAAATCATGCAGTGATTTGGCGAGAAATACGTAAAAACTTGGACTGTTTTAAAAACAAAGTCAATATATATGCAAGTGGATAAAAGCCGCACCTAATCATGCATCTATTAGCAGGGAATGATATCCATTAAATTTGGCTAAGTGAGGCGAGATTATGTGCGTCTATAATTTAGTGTGTCCTACCTACGAGCAAGCACATAAAAATATGGAAAATAAAAACGCTCAAAGAGCCATGTGCCTGGTCCTAGGTCGACACTCAAGTGGGGACGATCCCCACACAACCACGATCCTTCAATTACACTCGCGAGTCTTCGATCGAAGACTGCTGTAAAAGACGAATTATTACAAGTTCATGCATGGAAATAAAAATGCAAGATATTTTTTTCTTTCTTCTCGACGTACTCCAAGCGTACTTCTGCAGCTCCTCATAGCGGGTAGCATCCTGCTCCTCGCCTCCTTGAACCATCAAGGGCCCTGCCACAAAAACAATGGTTAGAGATCCATAGAGAAGAAAATTTTATGATGCAAGACACATTGACAAAATGACCTATATAAAAGAAACACTGCATTAAATAAACAAAAATAAAAAAATATAAGAAATAAGCCGTGTCCCCAGCAACAATGCCATTTGATAAACCACAAAATCGTCCCTTTTATAGTGCTGGATTAGCACTTAAAATAGTCATCACAGTCAGGCCAATTCGGGTCATCAAAAGACCATCTGATTTAAATTTTTCAATCAAATGAGATGGTCGTATATTTATTTTTATTTTACTTGGCAAGAAACCAAGGTCGAACTCAGGGACACGAGCCTCTCTCGTATTAATCGGATTTTTATCTATTTAATTAAGCGTTGAGTTGAAGCATCATAGGTCAAAGTATGCAAAAAGACACAACAATGCATTAAGAAAAAGTAAACATGCATTTTTTTATAAATTTTTATCATGCAAATAAATGCAACGAAATGCAATGCAAATATGCCCTAAGTCAGAATAAATATGATGAGCAAATTAAATAGGAGTCAATTTCATATTTGCTTAAAGTGTCAAACCTGATCGATAATGTGGACAAGGTATAAATTAATAATAAGAGACACATGGCGAATAAAATAATACATAAAATTTCAAGTGTCCAGAATGAGAAGTTTAATATGCCATTAAGAAGTACATCAAACAAGCTTCGAAATGAAACTGAAATCAACTGAAACGGAAACATGATGCTCAAGTTATGCAACAATGAAGATAAGGGCATAAATGCAAGAAAACATAAAAATATAACTACAAACATCTCCCTGGGAAGGACTAAAATGCAATAAAAATAAAAAGCGGGCCTTCCTTGTAAATAACCCACACGCACAGGGGCATTTTTGTAAATTTGAAAACCCACGAGGGTTTCAATGCAAATTACCCCCATGCGCACGAGGTCTGTACGTGACGAGGACCTGGATGCAAAATGGAGAAGATGGCGGGGCGTCTCTGCAATTTTTCCAGATACGCACGTGCCAGGCACGTGCTATCCAGGCTCGGAGGTCGGGTCAGGCTCGACAGAGGCTCGGACTTGCTTCGGACTCTGGCTCGTGTAGGCTCGTGGGCATCCAAGCCTGGAGGCTCGGACGCTAGGCTCGGGGAGGCTCTGGCGTTGCCACGTGGTTCATTGTGAATCATCCGATCCTGATGATCGGATGGCTACTGTGCGCTCCTGGAGAGACGACGTGGCTGCATGGGTACCGTCAGATCTGGGGTGATCCAACGGTACCTGGAAGAGGCTCTTGATTGGCGATGTGGACGTTCTTGGACCGTTGGATGATCCCCTGGAGAGGGACATCCAATGGTGACTGCTTCTCCTTCCCCATCAGCAGCTGGCGGCACGTTCGGGTCTTCGGCGATGGGGTCTCTCCTCCGTCTCTCGTTCTCTGTCGACTTGGACCTCCCCGAAGCTCCATAAACATTCGTCGATGAAGCGGGGAGCTCGGGGAAGACGTCTGGCATCGTAGCTCCGGCCATCGGATCTCCGAAGTCGAGGGCGGCTGCGACGAAGTGGGCTCCGACGAGGTTCCGGCCATTGCGAGTTTGAGGGACCTGCGTGGTTAGTAGCACATAGCCGAAGCCTAAAAGGTGCGTGCGTGAGCGAAGTGAGAGCTTATGTGGGGCGAAGAACGTGAAAGCTCGGAGCTCCTCCGCCGTGGGTGGCGGAGGAGATGGGTGACGGTGGGGGAGGTATGGAAGAGGGAGAATGTGGTTGTCGGAGGCGGCGCGTGAAAGCGGGGTGCTTGGCGGAGCTCTAGGAGCGATCAATGGAGCGAGAGAGGGGGTAAAACGACCTAGAAAATTACGAATCTAAGGAAGAAAAATTACAAAAAGGATGTCAGAGATCTTACCTGAGGTCGAGTGGCGCGAGGCTTGTGCGCGAGCTCCGAGGAGGAGCCCTGGTCTTTGCTGGATCCCTGCAACCACTAGGGACAGCTCGAGCAGACTCGAGGCACCGCGACACTGCCGTGATCGGCGGAGGGTCGACACTGGGGAAGGAGGTCGTCATTGCTCGATCCTTCTGCCTCCCCCTGTCACAGGGAGGCGGAGGAGGGCTGGGCCACTCCCCTCATAAAGGTGGACAAGGGATAGTGGAGGGGGAGGCGAGGTATTTGAAGCTCGACGACGGCGGTTCCGGTGGTGGAATCGTGGATTTTGACAAAGAAATGGGGCGAGTGGAGAGGCATTCGTGGGGTAATGGATGACTGGCGAGGACGAGGGATGACAGGCGAGGTCTTGGAGCTTCCAAATAGTGGAGGAGGTGGCTGGAGATGCGGGAAAAAAATGGAAAGGGGCAAGTGACTTCGCGAGATGGAGAACGTGGGTACGAGGGGCTTCGGGAGGTTGACGATGAACGATGGCTGCTGGATCTGGAGATCCAACGGCTGATGATTAGGCGCGGAGCGACGGTCCTGATTAGAGTTGGAGGCGATGCGATCAAAGGCAGATGACTGCCCCGCGTGTCATGCTCAAGGGTCGGTGGAAGCGAGCGGCCGAGATTGATTCTTGAGGCTGATCGAAAGGCTGGAAAATGGTCATGAGGACAACGGTGGAGATGGAAAGGCTGGGATGTGATCGAAGGGCGCAGCAGCATGACACGTGGTGCAAGGAGGTTAAGGCGTGAATGTGCAGTGCAGATGAGAGCTGAGGGCCGATCGGATGGTGGTTATCAAAGAGTGGCGTGGAGGCGACTTAGCCGTTGGATCAAGAGAAGATCCAACGGCCCTGGTCAAGGGCGGATGAGACAAGGGCGGGCCACGTGGCTCACCCAGATTGGGCCACGTGGCCCAATCAGATTATTTAGAGAGTAATTTTGATTTTTGAGGGATAATTTTGCCGAATTTGAGAAAACTCAAAACATGAAAGTTGTAGATCTTGACGAGATCTACAAGTTTCATGTTGACCAAAACTGGAGATGAGATCAAATGAAGTCTCGAAATATTTTTAAGGGTATTTTTAAGGCTAAAAATACCACGAATTTTTATTTTGTCATTTTTTGTGGTTTTTAATTTATTAAGGACTCTGATAATTACAGGACATTAACTAGGTTTTATTGACATATATTTAAGCAAGGGGGTTAATAATTGGAAATAAAGATGATCAAATCGGGTTTCATCATCTATGCAAATGTTTTTGTAGAGTAAAATAAATTGTAACTCACATTTTTGGTTATTCAATGATTATTCATATGTTGTGGGTACTTGTTATTTTAGTTCAGGTTTCATGAGCGGGCGCCTCAATGACAATATATCTTCGCCCTCCATAAGGATATTGTTTTAGACCTTCGCCAAATCCGATTAAACAAATGGCGCCATTGCCAGGTACGTGTTGTACCCTAGTTTTGTACATAATTTTCTTTTATTTTTCATTTATTTTATTGTGCGTATTTTTCTACCTTTTTCTGACTTGTACGTAACTCATCTCTTATTTCTTTAAATTCATTGTTTGACTATCTCTGCTAATACATCTCTTTGTTGTGTTTGATGTGAGGGCCCGCTATGTGAGGACGATTTCTTAGGAGGTCAATACATCCAAGCTTGGTGGAGACTGGCCTTCTTGCCCTAGCCAGTAGGAAAGGCAGCTATACATGGCCAAAATGCAGACCGTGTTGAATGGGTCGAGGTTCAAAAACCTATGTCCGAAGCCATCCCATTGGCCGACCCAACCCATTTTGCTCTTTATCCATTGAATTTTCTAATGAAATTTAATATGTACAAATGATTTCATTAATACAATTTATACTTTATATAACTAATATAAGTAGTTTACATGTTACTTGACTTATTATTTTTTATTTAGAACTAGTGTCACATATGAAAATTTTGAAGTGTATTATATTAATACATGTATTACTCAAATTATATTTATATATTTGTTATTTTTTGCAGCCCAGACCGGGCCGACCCATTCCCAGATCTCCTAGCCCAAGCCCGACCCATGAGCGGGCTGGGCGGGCAGGCCCCCAGCCCATTGGACGGGTCTAGAGGTAACAAGCATAGCAAGGAGACTACTTAGCATAGATCTTAACCTACCTTTTTATTTGTTTTGTCAAGAGAGTGATTCTTTATTCGTTATTAATTGTAATAATTTTCGACTTGGACACTACTTCACCAACGAGGTCCATTGCCCGGGTGTCTGTTCACCTGGGGGCCTCATCGCGACTTTTTGAGTTTTTATCGCTTTTCTTTTATTTTTTTGATGTTTTGAGTTTAAAGCCTTTGTTTTTAGTTGTTTTGTGTGAGTGGATCCTCTAGATATAAGACTGCTTGTATCGGTAATTAGGTCCAAACCCTAATAAGAATCATGTTCCTATAGTCTTCTCCGTTTGGATCTAGTCAAATTAATAATTGCCAACTATTTAGAATTGAACCCACGTGCCAAGAGAGACACCATACAATGCTAGCATGACCTGTTGTGGCGGGCACTGAGGTGTCTCCAAGATCGGACTCTCAAATTCATTTCTAAATAATTTACATTTGGTTCTTCATGACTAATAACGATTTATGTTTAGGGTGATTTTTTCGATTGCACACTGATGAATACACGATTCACAATCTCAATAGATTAATCTCAACAAAATATCTGAGATAAATCTCAAATAAATGTTCATAAAATCTATAAATTAATAAAATGATCATTGTAAATAAAATACATTACTTATTGTAATACAAAATAATTAACAATAAAAAGCCATAAAATAAAGGAGTCACCTATAAATAGCCAAAATTTCATGTATTTTTAATAATTCCATATCAAATCCTTTTGGTTAATTCTTTCTAGAAGTTGCATATATACAAACAAAAATATAAAAATAAATTCTGTCATCAATAATTACTCATAGATCTCAAAGACAAAAGGTTGTAAAATCCAACTTCTCGGCCACATTCCTGCTCCACATGAATTCCAAATTCACAAACTCACTTTTAAAGTTCAAGTTAGAAAAATATCTATCCAATGAAAGTGGTTTCATTAAAATCGGAGTTCGTTTGCAAAGTATAGGTTTTGGGACCTAATTGTATATCATATATAATGTAATAATTTGATTAACATTTTTATTTAATTTCTATTTCTATTAATTTATTTGTTGTATTTTTTAATAAAATAAATATTATAAAAATAAAAATGAATTATTTTGTCGTTGAAAATAATGTAATGTGACTTTGTATATAGTGTAAATATTGTTCTTTTCTTACATTTTCTTTTGCTTTTTATTATTTATCAAAAATATCAAAAAATGTATTTGTATTTTATTTTATCTCTATTATTTTATTTTTAATTTTTTTGTAAATATTTTTTATTAAAAATAAAAAAATTAAAAAAGAAAAGCCCACAAAATTGTGTAGATATTGTTTGTTTTATTTTGTTGATTGAGTTTCCCAATTTCTCCATTCTCTTTTTTTTCTCTTTATTTTTATTTTCTCTTTTAGTAACTTTATTTTATTTTATCATTTTCCTTTTACGAATTCTCTACACCAACTTCCATCCTTCTCCATTTCCCCCACTCCTTTTCTAACTTCCCCTTCTTCTTCTTCCTTTTATTTTCTTCACCTCCCCTCAATTTTCCTTCATCTTCCATTCCATGTTTCAATGAGAAAGGGAGCGAGCTTCGAGTGTTCCATCAGTGACAACAATATAGAATCCTCCTCGAGCAATGACCTCTCCTAGGCGAGATCCAAGGTGGTCCCAACCACTTCGTCGCAACCATCCCTCCTTGCAGGAAGCTGCTTCCGCTTCAAAGGATTCTGCCAGCCTCCTTGAGGCCATGACAGTAGTTGCAGCATAACTGCTCCACAATCCAGGCAAACCACTGATGAACCCGTGATTCATTAACATTCTTTATGCATTTTGTCGTAAAACCCTTAACAAATACATGTAAATATTCATAATTCAAATCTTTTAACAAAACCAAACTCATGAATAAAAATGCACTTTTATGCATCCAAAACATGTAAATAAATAAAAGAATAAAAAAAGAGAAGAAGGCAGATTATAAATATGAATATATGTACAATTTGACTTATAAAATATAAATATACCTGCAAGATATATTTATATCCTAACTCTCGAGACTAAGTCCACATGAATTGGTCGATAAACAAATAAGTAGGAGGAGATAAGGAAATAAAACAATAAAAAAATAATTAAATATACACTCTATACGTCCTTCACAATTTACCCAATAATTATCAAACATCATTGATTTTTAATTGATTCATATGAATATATTTTTCACCAAACTCTTTTCTTAAGTATTTCTAAAAATGTATAAAAAATATAAAAATAAGTTAAAAATATTATCTTGTACACATGCCAAGAAATCTAATATGTAAATTGTCAAATTTTCAACTTCCGAACATCATAACTTTCTCATACGAACTCCAATTTCACTCTGCTCACCTTTAAATTTATAGAATAATATTCTCTAATTAATAGAGGTGATTTCACTAAAATCGAAGTTCGTTTGCAAAAAGTCAATTTTGGGACCTAATGACAACTTGGTTTCTAAGCTATTTATTTTATCAAGACCACATTATTTATAGTTTTATTATTTTATAATTTTCAATTATTTTTATGATCTTGTATTTTTAACCACATTTTATCTTGGAATTTTCTGACTTTATTTATTATTTTAAATAAATTTAAAACACTAATTTATAGATAAATTTGAACTATGTAACTTATATTCATATTTATTAATTTATTTAAATTAATTTATTAAAATCCACAAAAATTCAAACATACTTTATTTATTATTCTAATATTTAATAAAATATAAAACTAAGGTATTATTTATTAATTTATTAATTTAAAAATCAAATACATATTAAGTATTATTTATACCTCTTTATTAATATAATAATTAATTATTTATTATTTTATAAAAATTAATTATTCCATAATTTATATTAATTAATTATTTATAAATTTTGTTTTTGTACTTATTTAAAATAGCATCATTCATGATGTCATTGCATAATTTAGACTACATTTAACACATCTGGCCAACTAGGTGCACACACTTGTCAGCACCTGCCCGTATAAGGGGAAGCTCTGCTGAAATTTCAAGAGAAAATATGTTTTTGGCGTTCTTCGTGTTCTTCATGTTCTTCGTGTTCTTTGTGTTCTTCGTTCGTTCTTCGCGTTCTTGACACGTTCTTAGCGTTTTTGAAACGAAAAATGAAATTCGATCTCTTCAGGAGCCTTAAAAACATCCTTTCTGAAAACGAAACACGATAAAGCCTTGCATACGCGAGAGAGAGGTCGATTAGGTAACGAAATCTTTCCTTTTGCTGTTGGGTTTTCATACGAGATTATTGAAATTCTTGATTTTATGTTCTTTGCTATAAAGAACCCTAATTTTGGCTATTTTTGAAAAAGTATTAAGAGTTGCTTTGTGATTTCCACTAAAATAAGGTTTTAAGCATCAAATTGATGCGGTAGTTTTGAAAGTTAGGGTTTGGGAGTTAAAATAGGCATAGATACAAGTATATATGCATATGAATAATATATATGTGAGTCTACACTAAGTGTTGCTGGTTATACAAATCGAAGACTTAACAAAAGAATTATATCATGGGAATTGATGTGGTTTGAGTTGGATCCTGAAAAAGATCATGTGTCACGTTAAGGATGACTGGGAGTAGAACTACAGGTCGGTCATGCAACCTGTAGGTTTGTCAGAAGGAACCCATATTGGTGTTTCCCTGTTATGATAAGTGCACATGAAATGAATGATTTGCAACGTGTGGTATCAGGAGCCAATATCTTCAGGTTGAATGATGAAAGATGTGGTCGTGCCATGTGGAGGCACGTGTAGTTCAATAGCGGCTCGGTCACGGTAATATGTATTTAAAGCCGATAGGTTATATGATTAAATGTTAGCCTGAGGTTTTAAGCAACCGAGTCCTCGAGGACGGTGTGCTCATTTGTTTTCCAGGCCGAGGGTTTGAGACCCTGTTTAATAAAAGAAAAGGAAAAATTGTCAGGGTATATCGGAGGATTGGTTGAGGCGATGTGCGGCGGCATAAGCTTACCAAGATCAACGTAATCTCCAATCCCGAAGTGTCCACAGCTTCGGAGTTCAAGAATGGTGGGGTTCCCCTGGACTAATTCCTGACGTGGAATAGAAAGGAATAGGACTTAAATTAACAAGAAGGCATGAAACCTTTTGTGATAACAACTTTTGCAAAATTACACAATTTTTTGCTTTTCTCTTCTTCGTTACTTAGCATTCGCTAATTTTTATCCTATGATTTATGGAAAACCCAATAGGTGTCGGTGAATCATCGCAAGGACTTTAAAAATCCAGCCAGCTTACGTACTAGACATCCAGCCAGCCACAGTAGCTTTTCTTTGTAAGGTAGTTAGTAATATTTATGTATATTTCCTTCCAGCTGATGTACATGTAAAGGGTTGTAGTGGGACAATGGATCATGTAAACTTTATTATGTGAATGTCTAAGTGTTGAAATACTTCCTTCTGAGTATTTTTATTTGCAGTCCGTTTCTGAATGTTAGTTGTGACTGCTGAATAAATTATTGATGAGTAACCTGATCCGGATATGGGAGGATCCGACGACCCGAAATTGGGGTCGTGACAGATTGGTCCATTCTGTTCCAATACCCCATCTTCACCACAATTTCTTGCATCCCTCGTGTATCCTAAAACCCATGTAATCCCTTGATTCTCTTCTTCTAACCACCTACTTCCACACCTACCCTCGATCTCTGCCTAACTAACCTTCCATTTCATTATAAATCTCTCCAAACTTCGTCTAGTCCAATCTAACTCTCCTAAACTCTCACTTTCTCCAGAACACACTGGCCAACCACCCATCTTCATCCTTAGATTCTAGTCACACAAGGAGGTGACAACTCCTCATGTCCGACTCGCGTGGAAGGAGGGTGGTCGGAAGAGGTTCCAAGGTCCAAGCTTGGCCTTGCATCACGCCACCACATGTGTTCAGCTCCGAGAACCACCGCCCGTAGAAGCAAAGACCTGAGGTCATACACCTCATTTCCCAAGCGATTTCATCCCCTTTGCAAATTCTTCAATTGTCGAGCCACAATTAGTTGAGTTAATTACACCTTTAGGTCCTTTTAATTAACATATTTGAGTCCACATCAGAATTCAATTTATTCAACGCCAAACTTCTTTGAATTCTACCTTACCTTCTTCATTAGTGGAGACCTTATATAAACTGCGAAGAACCATTTATATTTGGGCTGATTCATCTTCGAATCAAGCATAAAAATGTAATTTGTAGGTTCCTATATATCTTATGGAGCATCAATTAATCATCTCGAGGTATTCTTCTTAGACATTCAATTGTAAGAGCAACATGATGTCATCTAGTCCTTCAAACCCTAGTCGGCCAGAACTCCTAATGTCACCACTGTCTATCTTGACTTCGCCCACTACAGGCGAGCTCGGAGGAGGTAGGAGACCTCCTCCTGGCCCATCAGGAGCTCGCCACTACGCTCTTAACATTGGAGATTGCCTAGAGAGGAGAAATCTGCCACTGTCCACCCCAGAAATGGGGAAGAACGCCAAGAGCAGAGAACTAGCAAAGTTCAAGTACAGGGGGTTGATGAATCCATGATTCATTAACATTCTTTCTGCATGTTCTCTTAAAATCCTTGACAAATACATGTAAATATTCATTAATTTCCATCTTTTAATAGAATCATACTCATGAATAAAAATGTACTTTTATGCATCCAAAACATGTAAATAAATAAAAGAATAAAAAATAAAGAAAAGAAAAGAAGATTGTAAATATGTATATCTGTACAATATGACATAAAGTATAAATGTAGCTGCAAGATATATTTATAACCTAACCCCTGAGACCAAGTTAGCATGAATTGGT
Organism: Ottelia alismoides; assembly: GCA_037367405.1. Classification (NCBI taxonomy): domain Eukaryota; kingdom Viridiplantae; phylum Streptophyta; class Magnoliopsida; order Alismatales; family Hydrocharitaceae; genus Ottelia; species Ottelia alismoides. The sequence continues at coordinate 320,114 of JAZKJV010000392.1, forward strand.
CGACAAACAAATAAGTGGAGATAAGGAAAGAAAATAATAAAAAACAATTAATTATACACTATACATCCTTCACTATTTACCCAATAATTACCAAATCTTCATTGATCTTTAATTTATTCATATGAGCATATTCTTCGCCAAACTCTTTTCCTAATTATTTTAAAAATGTTTAGAAAATTTAAAAATAAATTAAAAATATTATCATGCACATATGCCAAGAAATCCAACTTGTATATTGTTAAATTCTCAACTTCCGAACATCACAACATTTCATACGAACTCTAATTTCACTCTACTCACTTTTAATGTTCATAAAACATTATTTTCTAATTAATAGAGGTGATTTCACTAAAATGAGAGTCTGTTTGCAAGAAGTCGGTTTTGGGACCTAATGGCAACTAGGTTTCTAGGCTATTTATTTTAGCTGGACACATCATTTATAGTTTTATTAATTTTATAATTTCTAATGATTTTCATGATCTTTTATTTTAACCATGATTTTTAGATTTTTTGATATTATTTATTACAATAAATAAATCAAAAACTCTAATTTAAAGACACATTAGAATTGTATAACTTATATCCATATTTATTAATCTATTTAAATTAATTTATTAAAATCCATAAAAATTCACACATACTCTATTGATTGTTATAATAACTAATAACATATAAAATTAAGGTATTATTTATTAATTTATTATTTTAAAAAGCAAATACATATTTATTAAGTATTATTTATACCTCTTTATTAATATAATATTTATATCTCATAAATTATTTATTATTTACAAAAACTAATTATTCCATAATTTAGATAAATTAATTACTTATACTTTTGTTTTTATACCTATTTTAAAATAGTGTCATTTATGATTTATTACATAATTTAGACTACATTTAACACATCTGGCCAACCAAGTTATGACACGTGTCAACACCTAGTTTTTTTATGGAATCTCCCATTGCGAATCGGTGGACAAATTGCATAGTAAGACCCAACTCCTTCCAGGCTTTAATCGCACCTCTAGAAGTTCCCTTAATTACATTTAGGTCCTACGTAGGGACTTAAGTGTAAGGCTCCAGATTCTTTTCTTGCAAATAGGTCCCCAACTAGGGACCTATTTGAAAGAAGAGTCCTTTATATTTTTTGTGTATTTGTTTCTTTATATTCTCATTAAATCTTGAACATTGCAGACCTTAGACATAATTCTATCATCATATTTTTTACATTTTCTTTTCGAGCTGAATTTCGAGGATTTCATCGTCTTTTTCTCGAGATTTAATGCTTTGCCTTTTGACTCGCTTTGATTTGTTTTCATATGATTTCTCGAGCCCGTTGTTGGAGTGGTTTTATCTACTATGTAATATCACCTATATATGATATTTTTCACATACTATATTGTAGATAAATTGATTGAAAAATATTCATTTGAAAATTAAATAAAAATTGCAAAAGAAAATAAATAAAAAATTCAAAAAAGAAATCGAAAAAGATTTTCCTTCGAGTTCTTGCCTTTTTCAAGAAAGATATAAAAATCACAAAAATAACATTTTTGCCCAAAAATTGGATTATTGCTATTTAGCCTCCTTGTGTTCGACCCAAGGAAACTTACAAGGATAAATAATTAGTTTAAGATATGCATTTTTTTTTTATTTTTCAAATTTGTTAAAAATGCTTAAAGAATGTTCAAATGAAATCTTCTTGTATTTTTGATGAATTTTTACTATTTTTGTTATTTTTCAAAGATTCATAGATTTTTTAGGATTTTAAAATGAATAAAAACAGGAGAAAATGCAAACAGTGAGCACACATGATTATTTCGTAATATAAAAATATGAAATGAAATCTAAAATCACAATAATTATTTTTCTTAAAAACTAGAGAAAATTATCTACAAACAAGAACTCAAAACACATTTTTTGATTTTTCTACAAAGTTTTTAATTTTTTAATATTTTTAATATTTTGTATTTTTTGGGTTTTATGATAATTAATGCAGGAAAATTGGAAAAGATTAAAGAATAATGAAATATACCTAACCTATTTTTGAAATTTTTATGCAATATTTGAATATTTATGATTTTTTAAAGTACAAACAGTAAAAGAAATGATGTTTTAATTTTTTTAATAATAACAAACGATGATAAATGCAATAAAAAATTACTACAGATATAACAACTAAGCAGGAAATAACATTATTTTTTATAGAACTTATTGAGCACAAATGCTATTTATTTTAATGAGAAAAGCAAGAAAACATGTCTGGATAATAGGATTAAAATGCAAATGTTTATTGTTTTTGCATGAAAATGTAACAAAAATATTTTATAGAAGGAATTTGGCAAATTACCCAATAAACATGCAAAGCATGTGTTGTATGGATCTGACAGGGGCTTCTGCGTAGTTTGAGAAACTTATGGAGGCGTAGTTGCGATTTACCTAATTTTTTTTAAAGAATCTAGGGTTCATGGGTCTTGTCCTTCGTTCCTTTTTCACGCCCAAGGGGAAATGGGCAAAGGGATGCCACCCCCTTTTCTTCTCGCGAAAGCAAGAATGATCAACGGGTTGGAGGACGACAATCAAAGATCTGTAGACGGTAAGTTGAAGTTGGCAGGGCTCGATGGAGATGGCGAATGGCGGTGAAGGTGGAGGACCGTGGTCGATTATGGAGCTCGTGGCGGTGGAAATCTGGGCGGCTTGCACGAGCAACAGCGGTGGCTTTGTTCAAAGAAGGTCGGCAGGGACGATGAGCAGCAAAGATATGGCGAGATGGCGAAGGGGGCAGATGCGGTGAGGAGCAGGCTCTAAGCAGGGCGGTGGTCGCTGTCATCTTCGTACAGTGGAGCCGAGGTCAGCTGCTGGTGCTGGTAGACGACGCACGCGCGCTCGGGGGGCGCAGTGGACTACGGGCGTTTCTGCAGCAAGGCTTCAACAAAGAGTCGGCGATGGGCTCACCGGGGTGGCTGACAATGAGGCGAGTGGTGACAACGACATGAGCGGAGGGTTGATCCTACTGAGGTGCGGAGGCATGGAGGGGCGACGCTTACGCAACCGTGACCTTTTTCTACCAGTAGCTTATTATTTTTTTAAAAAATAGTTGCTGTAGTATTTATATTTTTTGTATTATTTTTTTCAAATTCCTGTGAACCTGCAATAAAACAAAGATATATGACTGGAGCACGAAGGCTCGGTCAAAAGTTATTGAATAAAATAAAAGGAGAGAAATGTGAATGTTATGGATCCGGTGAAATGAGAGATGATCCGGGTCTCCGACCACTATACGCACCCGAAGTTGGATGGTCGTGTGAGGTAGAACGTGAACATGGAGAGACCGACTTCTTCTCTATGAGTCTATTGCAGAGGAGCGAAACTAGTTAGCCATTTTTTTGTACTTAGATTTTTTGTATTTTGCGAGAGAGGAAGGGACACTTGCCCATTTTTGACATTTTGTAGATGGGGTTGACTAAGGACGTCCTGATTTGTACTCAGACTTGATCACTTTCTTTGGGGTCTGTTTCGCCAGTTGCCGGTGCACTTAGGGGACCTCACCGCGAGTTTTTGGTTTTACTAATTTTTATTTGTTTCATGTGATTTCATGGAGCTTAGGGATGTATGCGTGATTTACTAGATGAATAAAGTAAAACCTACTACCCTAATACACACTTAGGCATAATTCACAGATTTGAAAAATCATTTCATTCTTACATTAGAGCTGTTGGTTTAGGACTCAATTTTTTCTAGACTTTTCATGCATAAGCATAGGGTTTTAAATTCTGCATGGATCACTTGCATATAGACGGCTGGAGTCAGGTATGATCTTTATCTCTGCATGCATCATGATTTTCCAATGCATTCGATGATTCTCCCTCCATGAGATATACTTTTGAAAATTTAAAAAGAACTGACCTCCCACTATATATTATTGAAAGTATACAAAAAAATGAAATTCATAAAAATTTGAAAATTAAGAAAAACTTGAAAATTAAAAAATACATGGACTAAAAATTTGTTGGGAGAGAAATCCCCTCATTGTTTGTAGGTACTCTCCAGATAGAGCGAGGTACATGTACTTAAGGAATAGAGCCCAAATCCCTGGACATGTGCCCTAAGTGCTTGGACTCACTCTCAGGTCTTGTTACTTACTTCAAGCACTTGCCTCAGATGTTAGTAGAAGTAGTCTTTGTTTAAGTCGACGTGCACCGTCAGCTTAAACACGAACTACCCAAGGAGAATACACATGTGATCTTGATAAATGACTACTTTATCACCTAACTTTAAAATTGAAAAGATAAAAGACCGAACTTTTACGATCATTATTGTGTGAAGTTGGTGAACTTGGGGTTGCGTTGTGTTTGTATGCGAGGTGTGCATTGTACTGCATCTCATACGCCTTCACACTCGTATTTTTGACTTGACATTGTGCTCTCATCCATACTCCTTTTGACATCGAAGATGACAACTCGACAAATTTTGCACTCAAACTCCGTGAGCATTCGACGATCCATCATTCGTCGTACATCTTCATAGACTCGAGATGACCCTCTTCCCGAGTTGATCCCATCTAGTCACGGGGAGAGTCAGACCCATACTCCCTCGCCTCCCAGCCCTTCTGTCGGGGCAGACCCATGCCTCAAATTTTTGTCTATTTCTCCTACACATTTTTCACTGAGTTCTTATGAGACTTTTTCCTTCCCAGAGGATCCAAATATCATGGCTAGAGGGAAGGAACCAGTTGAGGACAAAGCCACTGAGGACAGAAAGACCGTGGAGAGACATACAGATGAGAGATTGTATCCAGCCTCAGATATTACTACGGGGATTCTCGACACACTGCAACAGATGAGTTTACAGATTAGAGATCGGTGTAGAGTCCATGATGAGTTGAGATAACTGCACTGAGAGCCGGAGCTGGGAACCCACCATCACCTATCATGGTTCCCGCTACGTTGAGAGATGAGTATAACCCAGGAGCCAGGACATTACAGTATTGGATTCGGTTGCCACCGAATCAAGGGTCATATGAACTGAGACCGTCTTTCATTTCTTTGTTTCCCAAGTACTACAAGAATGCTATAGAGGAGCCATTTACCTTTTTACACCAGTTCGAGATGATTTGTGGTACGAATAACTATCCATGAGTTACGTAGGAGGCCATACGCCTCAAGGCCTTCCCCCTTGCCTTAGCAGATAAGGTACTTTACTGGTTGAATCATTTGGGGAGGGAGATCTATACATGGGACGATCTGAAGTCCACATTCATGCGTAAGTATTTTCCTCTAGGATATATGAACATGATGAGGAGTCAGATCTCTAATTTCACACATCTACCACATGAATCATTCCATGAGGCATGGGATCGATTCAAGGATCTTACAGAGAGATGCCCACATCATGAGGTACCTATGAAGGTGTTTGTGCGGCATTACTTTGGAGGACTCTAGTCGGATGTACAGGGCCTAGTAAGCATCGCATGTGGCAGCAGTTATCTGAATTGGGATGCCCAATCAGTTTGGTCCATCTTTGTGGGGATGGTGGAGAATTCACACGTCATTTATTCAACTCGGGCGTTCCAGAAGGGCCCACAACCACCACACAACAAAGAGAAACATAAGGTGGCACCTGTTTCAAAGTCTGAGTCACGATCTGACATGGGATTCATTAGTGAGAATCTTACATTAATCGACATGATTCAGAAGAAGTTCAGGATTTATAATCGCTACGAGAGTTGGATAAACTCTCATCAGTTCCCCAGCAGTTGAGCAATCTTATGAAGAAGATGACCGAGTTGCAGCTTCAGTACCATCAGGCACACACTCCTTCTTCTACTTCCCAGCATGATCAGAGATCTTTACTCGCTCCTCACACCCATCAAATACAATATGTTCAGAGCAAGCCAATTTAGCCTACTGAGACTCCACAGATTGATTGGCATGAAGATCCGTCCAATGCCGATTCGAGCCAGATCACTACCCCTGGAGATGTTGATGTTGATTCTCATACCAAGCTTGAGATCAACGGGATATGGTACGCTCATGTTCAGCCTTCACCACACTTTACTCCTCAGAGCGTACACCATCAGCAGCAATACTATAGTCATCCGCAACATGGACGCTCAAATTCCCAGCACCGCCAGCACTACACGCAACAATAGTCTCACCAGCATGCATATCAAAGACCACATTCTTTTTAGCACCCTACTACACATTCACAACCGCATCATTACCACCACCAGCAACAATCTTTTACACCATAGAGATCTCCTCAACCATATGCATCACAACAACACACTCCTAGGCAAGAGAGAGTAGGTAGACAGGGTCACCACACTGAGTCTGAGATGTCTTCACAGGCCCTGACACTAAACCAGATCATGGATATGCTGAGAATGCTCTAGACAACACATATAATAGAGATGGAACGGGTTAACCATCTTCTGGATGAGTTAACCACACCCAAGACCACTCTCCCAGCCCAGTCTCAGATGAACCCAAATAACAAGAGGAGGCACACAGATCAGGTAGACACCACCATGGGTACAATCTCTTTTCCTGAATTTTTATCTCACTTCATTCGTCTCAGGAGTGGTAGATCACCACGAGCACATGGTAGAGTAGAGGAGAGTGCACGTGATGAGGAGCGAGAGCATATCCATGATGATGATACACATATTGATGCTGAGGAGGAGGATTTTCATGATGATGAGGATCGACATGATGTTCATCCTAATGATCAGAGGGAGGGGAGCGATGCTGAGACAGTTGACATGGACATGAGCGAGTCAGACGATGATATCGCGCCAGCCATGCAGACACTCCTGATGCAGATTTTCTTCCCCCATTTTAGAGAGTTTTGTACATACTTCCGAGACTCTCGATGTGCATGTTGATTCCACTTTAGATGAAAATAAAAAGAATTTTGTTGTTCCTGAGATTGTTCCTTTTCTCGATGCTTTGATGGAAAAGGAAAGTAAAATGCCAAAAAGAATGTTGTCACTCCAAAAACTGAATGATTATTGAAAGATCACATTTTTTTGAAGATTCCACTTCACGATACCTTGGATCACTTTCCTACGCTCAAGAATTAATTGAGGAATAGATGCACAACACATAGGAAAAAGAGATCACAAGTTGAAAAGCATGTATTGATCAAGACCACTTCATGTGTGATTCAGAACAAGGTACCCGGGAAGAAGAGAGATTCTGGAGCTCATTATGTCACTTGCCAGATTGCAGATGCTACGTTCCATTGTACTCTCTTAGATAATGGTTCCTTGATAAATTTAATTTCATCTTCTTTGCTTGATAAGCTCAAGTTAGGTCCTTTTTACAAACCACGAGCGATACTTCAGTTTGCATATCGATCTGTGAAGAGACGTAGGGGCGTGTTGAGGAACATTATCGTGACCATTCAGGGCTTGCAGTTTCCATTGGACTTTACTGTCCTAGATATGATGTGCCCTATGTAGGTACACCTTGCTCCAGTCATTCTCAAGAGACCCTTCTTGCAGACATCGAGAGCACTCTTTGATTATGACGCTAGGAGAATATCATTCTGCATAGATAGTGAAGAGATACAATTGATATGGCAAGAGGATGTTGCAGTCCAAGATCAGTATTGCCATTCACATCAGAGAACACCAGTCTTGTAGATGATGCCAGCACATAGATGAGACGTAACCTCTTGATCTTGAGAGTGTTTATTTTGATACCCACGATATCCTACATGAGGATGGGGTAGATCACGTGGTACCTAGTTCTTCGGATAGTTGTTCACATACAGATACATAGTTCACATCAGATCCAAATGAGTTAGTTGCAACATACGTCTTAGTGCCGCAGATTGAGAGTACATATTTCAGCACAAGATTCAGTTGATTATATTTTACAGATCATACAATCTATTCAGCATAGAGAGTCGGATGGTGTGATGGTTACACATAGAGACACCTTATGTAATCCAACTCCAGAGATGCATATTACAGTAGAGAGACCTATGCCATGCACATAGTTCACTTACAGAGGCAGCTCTACTCAGACAACCAGGGACCAATACGCACATGTAAAACAGATGATTCCATATGACCCAGGTTGAGATGATCTACTTTGTACAGGATGCATGACCACTCTTTCACTTCTTTTCATCCTATACAGAGACCTACGAGCCTTTCAGTATTCCGGAGTGCACCACCTGTATATTCTTCGTAGACCATAATCGTCTCCATTTTTTGCTTGTCTTATATGCTTAGAATATTAGATCCTAAGTATAGGGGGGACCAATTGCCCGTTGATTTGCATCGTTCGATTTTGATCTTTTTATTTTCTCTTGTATATCCTTTCCTTTACACCAATCACTGACCAATTTTTGGCCACATTCTTTTCTATACTTAGGATGCCTTATCTTAAGTATAGGGGGACCGAGTGATTTCATTGATTTCGTCTTCATTTTGTTCCTTCGTTGTATATTCTTTTTCCTCAGTCACCTCATTTTTGTCTTCCACTATACTTACGATGGCTTGATCTTATGTATAGGGTGATCAACTGACTTCTATTATTTTATTCTTCTTCAGCCATGTGTACTTAGCACGAGTTATGTCCTCCTTTTTCTCTTTTGATGCTATGAGGACATAACACAAGCTATGTAGAGGGGGGTGCATATATAATCTATATATACTTGCGTACATAACTCGTACTTTTATGTATTTTCTATATCTATAAAATCCATAAAAAGTGGGTTAGGGTTAATTTAAAATCCATCTATTTATTTATTATTTATAAAATCCTTGTAAATAAGTAAAATACATATAAAATATTTATTTAAAATTCTTAATTTAAAATATGTATTCAAACTATGTATTTAATATGTTTAACACTTATTTAAAATACTATTTATTAAAATATGTGTAAAGTTCATTTAATCCTTGAAATTCTTTGTATATAATTTTGTAAAATACATTGGTTACTTAATCTAAATAAAATATAGGTAATTTATCTTATAAAATTCTTATACACAGACTTGTTTACAAAAATTAAAAAATCCATAAAAAATGTAAAGTCCTAAAATTGATAAAAAATTACAAAATCCTTAAAATCCATAAAATGAGTAAAATTCAGAAAATATACTTCACAAAAATATGGTTGCATTTGCATCATCATTTTTCAGAATAAGTTTGATTTCTAGAACTAAAGATTGAGAATAGTATAAAGGATGGAGCTTGATTATGATCTTTAACTTTCATTGTAAGGAGCCTAGTTAGGAACTGAAATTTAGACTCTTCGGGTCCTTGACTTAAATCTTTGTGTTTCATAATACCATGTTTGGGAAGTTAACTTGAAAGTGCATAAGTAGAACACTTGATGCCATCCATTTAACTCTTCATCAGTGAACCAATCTTGGACACATGAACTTTGCACTTAGCTCAACTTGCTTGGGGCTATGAAGGGCAATCCATCTCGGTGGTGCTTTTCTATCCTTGTCTATTAGCATGGACGTCTAAAGACGGGAGAGATTGGGGTTGAAATAATGATTCAGATGAGGGAAGGATCTGCTGGAACAATTTTTCCAAGACCTCAAAAAATGGACGGAATAAAAAGATGTTATATCTGTTGAGGCACAAAAATATTGATGTAGTTCAAGAAACATTACAAAGACAATTCAAAGAAGAAGCCACCAAATACAAATATGACCAAAATGATCCAATCTTCCACCAAAAGGCCTGCACATCATTGTGGAGACTTAGCCACTAGCCGGGCTTCACAAGGAGATGCATCTACATTGGTCGCACTCTAGTCTCTTCTAATTCTTCTACTTTCTCTCTCTATTCGATTGTGGACCCAACACTTCCTAAACTTAGAAGAAAATACCCTCTCCACAAGGAAAGAGTAGCTGGATGATGAACCAATGGGAGTGTATTATTGAGATGGCCGGTTTCTTCGCTTCTTTGAGCGGGAAGATCTAAAACAATCCACACACAGTACAAAATTGAATTCCAGGTCGATAGAGTTAGCGATGTGGATGAGTGGATCTAAGATGGCTGTTGATTTGAACCTAAACAAGGATTGTGGAACTTGAGGGCTGTTGAAACTAAAATCCTATCCTAGTTAAGGCTCCGACAAAATGCTTGTTTTAGGCCCGATCGAGTTCTGTCCTTTATCTGTTTCTCATGAATTGGTTTAGGGAAACGAATTCATTCTAACTTTCTTTCCTTTTCTCTTATTTTTCAAATAAGTGTTTGCTAAGGGACTAGCAAAGTTCAAGTACAGGGGGTTGATGAATCCATGATTCATTAACATTCTTTCTGCATGTTCTCTTAAAACCCTTGACAAATACATGTAAATATTCATTAATTTCCATCTTTTAATAAAATCATACTCATGAATAAAAATGTACTTTTATGCATCCAAAACATGTAAATAAATAAAAGAATAAAAAATAAAGAAAAGAAAAGAAGATTGTAAATATGTATATCTGTACAATATGACATAAAGTACAAATGTAGCTGCAAGATATATTTATAACCTAACCCCTGAGACCAAGTTAGCATGAATTGGTCGACAAACAAATAAGTAAGTGGAGATAAGGAAAGAAAATAATAAAAAACAATTAATTATACACTATACATCCTTCACTATTTACCCAATAATTACCAAATCTTCATTAATCTTTAATTTATTCATATGAGCATATTCTTCGCCAAACTCTTTTCCTAATTATTTTTAAAAATGTTTAGAAAATTTAAAAATAAATTAAAAATATTATCATGCACATATGCCAAGAAATCCAACTTTTATATTGTTAAATTCTCAGCTTCCGAACATCATAACTTTTCATACGAACTCTAATTTCACTCTACTCACTTTTAAAGTTCATAAAACATTATTTTATAATTAATAGAGGTGATTTCACTAAAATGAGAGTCTGTTTGCAAGAAGTCGGTTTTGGGACCTAATGGCAACTAGGTTTCTAGGCTATTTATTTTAGCTGGACACATCATTTATAGTTTTATTAATTTTATAATTTCTAATGATTTTCATGATCTTTTATTTTAACCATGATTTTTAGATTTTTTGATATTATTTATTACAATAAATAAATCAAAAACTCTAATTTAAAGACACATTAGAAATGTATAACTTATATCCATATTGATTAATCTATTTAAATTAATTTATTAAAATCCATAAAAATTCACATATACTCTATTGATTATTATAATAATAATAAAATATAAAATTAAGGTATTATTTATTAATTTATTATTTTAAAAAGCAAATACATATTAATTAAGTATTATTTATACCTCTTTATTAATATAATATTTATATCTCATAAATTATTTATTATTTACAAAAACTAATTATTCCATAATTTAGATAAATTAATTATTTATACTTTTGTTTTTATACCTATTTTAAAATAGTGTCATTTATTATTTATTACATAATTTAGACTACATTTAACACATCTGGCCAACCAAGTTATGACACGTGTCAACACCTAGTTTTTTTATATTCCAGGCCTCCCATTGCGAATCGGTGGACAAATTGCATAGTAAGACTCAACTCCTTCCAGGCTTCAATCGCACCTCTACAAGTTCCCTTAATTACATTTACGTCCAACGTAGGGACTTAAGTGTAAGGCTCCAGATTCTTTTCTTGTAAATAGGTCCCCAACTAGGGACCTATTTGAAAGAAGAGTCCTTTATATTTTTTGTATATTTGTTTCTTTATATTCTCATTAAATCTTGAACATTGCAGACCTTAGACATAATTCTATCATCATAATTTTTTACATTTTCTTTTCGAGCTGAATTTCGAGGATTTCATCGTCTTTTTCTTGAGATTTAATGCTTTGCCTTTTGACTCGCTTTGATTTGTTTTCATATGATTTCTCGAGCCCGTTGCTGGAGTGATTTTATCTACTATGTAATATCACCTATATATGATATTTTTCACATACTATATTGTAGATAAATTGATTGAAAAATATTCATTTGAAAATTAAATAAAAATTGCAAAAGAAAATAAATAAAAAATTCAAAAAAGAAATCGAAAAAGATTTTCCTTCGAGTTCTTGCCTTTTTCAAGAAAGATACAAAAATCACAAAAATAACATTTTTTGCCCAAAAATTGGATTATTGCTATTTAGCCTCCTTGTGTTCGACCCAAGGAAACTTACAAGGATAAATAATTAGTTTAAGATATGCATTTTTTTATTTTTCAAATTTGTTAAAAATGCTTAAAGAATGTTCAAATGAAATCTTCTTGTATTTTTGATGAATTTTTACTATTTTTGTTATTTATCAAAGATTCATAGTTTTTTTAGGATTTTAAAATGAATAAAAACAGGAGAAAATGCAAACAGTGAGCACACATGATTATTTCGTAATTTAAAAATACGAAATGAAATCTAAAATCACAATAATTATTTTTCTTAAAAACTAGAGAAAATTATCTACAAACAAGAACTCAAAACACATTTTTTGATTTTTTACAAATTTTTTAATTTTTTAATATTTTGTATCTTTGGGTTTTATGATAATTAATGCAGGAAAATTGGAAAAGATTAAAGAATAATGAAATATACCTAACCTATTTTTGAAATTTTTACGCAATATTTGAATATTTATGACTTTTTAAAGTACAAACAGTAAAAGAAATGATGTTTTAATTTTTTTAATAATAACAAGCGATGATAAATGCAATAAAAAATTACTACAAATATAACAACTAAGCAGGAAATAACACTATTTTTTATAGAACTTATTGAGCACAAATGCTATTTATTTTAATGAGAAAAGCAAGCAAACATGAGTCTGGATAATAAGATTAAAATGCAAATGTTTAATGTTTTCGCGTGAAAATGTAACAAAAATATTCTATAGGAGGAATTTGGCAAATTACCCAATACACATGCAAAGCATGTGTTGTATGGATCTGACAGGGGCTTCTGCGTAGTTTGAGAAACTTATGGGGGCGTAGTTGCAATTTACCTAATTTTTTTTAAAGAATCTAGGGTTCATGGGTCTTGTCCTTCGTTCCTTTTTCACGCCCAAGGGGAAATGGGCAAAGGGATGCCACCCCCTTTTCTTCTCGCGCAAGCAAGAATGATCAATGGGGTTGGAGGACGACCATCAAAGATCTGTAGATGGTAAGTTGAAGTTGGCAGGGCTCGGTGGAGATGGCGAATGGCGGTGAAGGTGGAGGACCGTGGTCGATTATGGAGCTCGTGGCGATGGAAATCTGGGCGGCTTGCACGAGCAACAGCGATGGCTTTGTTCAAAGAAGGTCGGCGGGGAAGATGAGCAGCAAAGAGATGGCGAGATGGCGAAGGGGGCAGATGCGGTGAGGAGCAGGCTCTAAGAAGGGCGGTGGTCGCTGTCATCTTCGTACAGTGGAGCCGAGGTCAGCTGCTGGTGCCGGTAGACGACGCACGCGCGCTCGGGGGGCGCAGTGGACTACGGGCGTTTCTGCAGCAAGGCTTCAACAGAGAGTCGGCGATGGGCTCACCGGGGTGGCTGACAATGAGGCGAGTGGTGACAACGACATGAGCGGAGGGTTGATCCTACTGAGGTGCGGAGGCGTGGAGGGGCGACGCTTACGCAACCGTGACCTTTTTCTACCAGTAGCTTATTATTTTTTTAAAAAATAGTTGCTGTAGTATTTATATTTTTTGTATTATTTTTTTCAAATTCCTGTGACCTGCAATAAAAGAAAGATATACGACTGGAGCACGAAGGCTCGGTCAAAAGTTATTGAATAAAATAAAAGGAGAGAAATGCGAATGTTATGGATCCGGGTCTTCGACCACCATACGCAGCTGAAGTTGGATGGTCGTGTGAGTTTTTAAAACGTAACATCTTCCTCATTATAACTCAGCCATGACTGGTCCCAAGCCTGGGTAAATAAGGAGGGTTGCGTTAGGTAGCTGACAACCAACGTAAAATAGTTTGAGACAGCTTCCTAAATAGTATTTTTTTGAAAGTACTATTTTAGGAAGCTACCTCATGACAACGAAATCTTTTCAACATGGATTTGACCAAACATATAGATTTCTTTGCGACTTTCTCTACTTTTGACGTGTTGCATCGTCCAAATGCAATGAAAAATTGGCAAGGGCCGCTACATCACATCCTGGATGCAGTTCAAAATTTACAAGGGTTCTCACATAAGGAATGTGTACGAGTAAATAACTAGTTTCATTGCATCACCGCCCGGATGCAGTCCAAAATTTGCAAGGGTTCTCGTATAATGGACGCATGCGAGTAAAGAAATTAATCCAAAAGTGATTGCAACGGAAGTTGCATATTGGTAGTTGGAATATTTGCACTTTAAATGGAAAATTGATGAATATATTGGTTACGATGGAAAGAAGGAAGATTCATATACCATGTCTTCCAGACTAAATGGGTTGGAGAGAAAGCAAGAGAGATCGAGAAGACATGCTTAAACTTTGGTATTCAGGTAACGATAACGGCAGAAAACAATGCTGGAGTGGTTGTTCATAAGGATTTGAAGGATTATGTGGTTGAGGTGCAAAGATTCAAGTATCAGATTATTTTGCTAAAATTGGTGCTTGAAGAAGAAATTATAAATACTATCTCAGTTTATGCACCACAAGTTGGTTTAGATGAAAGAACTAAACAAGCTTTTTGGGAGGATCTGAATAATATTTTACAAGGAATCCTACAAAGAGATGATTTGCATAGGTGGATATCTTAATGGACACGTAGGAAAAGATGCTTCAAGATTTGCTAGTGTTCATGGAGGATATGATTTTAGGGATATAAATGAAGAGAGAAAAGTCATTCTGGATTTTTGTAATAGCATATGATATTTTCATATCAAACACTCTCTACAAGAAGAGGGAGGAGCATTTAATTACTTATAAGAGTGGACCAACTAGAACACAGATATATTACTTTGTATTGAGGAGAAGAGATCATTTGTGTTGTAAAGACTACAAAGTAATCCCAGGAGAGAGTTTGATAACCCAACATTGCTTGTTAGTCTTGGATGTGCAAATACAAGGGCTTGTAAAGAAAAGGAGGGTTCCTAAGATCACTAGAACTAGATGGTGGAATCTTCTACGGAAGCAATTGAGCTTTAGAGAGAAGGTTTTAGAAGACATATCCTGGGATTGTAGCGGAAGTGCAAACGAGGTGTGGGATGCAGTACGATCTTGTAGAAAGGTAGCCAAAGATATGCTAGGCGAGTCAAAAGGAGGAGATCCAAGTCAAAAGGAGGCTTGGTGGTGGAGTGAAGGGGTGCAAGAGAAGCTAAAAATTAAAAGAGCATGCTTTAAAGCTATGTCTAAGGATACGACAAAGGAAACTATCACAAACTACAAAACAACGAAGAAGGAAGCAAAGAAGGCTGTAAGCGAAGCTAAGTCAAAAGCTTATGAAGTTATGTATAAAAATCTCGACTCTATGGAGGGCCAGGAGGATATATTCAGGCTGGACAAAGCAAGAGAAAGAAACACCAAAGACCTTTCTCAAGTGAGATGCATTAAGGATGAGGAAGGTCGCGTGCTTGTTACTTAGAAGGATATTGAGACTATATGGGAGCAATACTTCCATAAAATTTTCAGTGGGGAAGGAAACAAAGAGATCACTTTGGGTGATCTAGCTAGTAGTGAAAGTTACTTGAATCGTGCAGGTTATAGACGAATACACAGAAAGGAAGTAGAGGAGGCTTTGATGGTTAAGAGACATGGGAAAGGTTAGGACCAGATGACATCCCTGTAGAAGTATGGAGAGTTTTAGGTGAGCTTAGTTTGACTTGGCTTACAAATCTATTCAATGTTATTTGTTGAAGCAAGAAAATGCCTAAAGATTGGAGGAGGAGTATCGTGGTGACTCTTTATAAGAATAAATGAGACATTCAAAATTGTTCAAATTACAGAGATATCGTGCTGATGAGTCACACAATGAAAATTTGGGAACATGTGATCAAAACAAGGTTGAGGCATGTTTCCAAAATACAAGGAAATCAATTCGGATTCATGTCAGGTCGCTCAACTATTGAAGCCATCCATTTGCTGAGGAGAACAATGGATATTTATAGAGCTAAACGGAAGAACCTCCATATGATCTTTATTGATTTGGAGAAGGCTTATGATTCTGTCCCACGAGATATATTGTGGAGAGTTTTGGAGAAGAGATAAGTACATGCCCTACATATTAATCTCATAAAGAATATGTATGATAGGGCTTTATATTGTGTAAGGACCCCGTATGGGAAGACTGACTATTTTGACATCAACATTGGTTTACATCAAGGTTCAACTTGAGTCCATTTCTTTATACTTTGATTATGAACGAGTTGAAAAGTCACGTTCATGATGAGTTACATTGGTGCATGTTATTTGCTGATGATATTGTGTTGATTGATGAGACTATAGATGGAGTAATCTGGAGACATGCATTTGAGACTAAAGGATTTCATATAAGTAGGGATAAGATGGAATATATGGAGTGCACCTTTGATGGAAGAAATGGTGAAGGAATCAATAAGAAGATTGATGACAATAACATTCAGAAGAGAGGTTCTTTTAGATATATGGGATCTATTTTTCAACATGATGGGGGAATTGATGGAGATGTTACTAATAGAAAAATGCATGTTGGCTAAAGTGGAGAGGAGCCTCCTCTATTCTCTGTGATAAGAAAATTCCTTTAAAAATTAAAGGAAAGTTTTACAAAGCAGCCACGAGACCTGCTATGCTCTATGGATCTGAATGTTGTCTTGTGAACCACAGACATGGGCAAAGAATGGTTGTAGCAGAAATGAAAATGGTTAGGTAGATGAATGGACACACACATAAAGATCGGATTCAAAATGATGCAATCAGAAAGAAAGTTGGTGTAGCTCTGATCGAGGATAAGATGCGAGAAAACCACCTAAGATGGTTTGGTCATTTGCAAAGAAGGTCAGCTGATGCACCAGTTAGGAGATGCAAGTGTTGGGAAGTTGAGCCGGCTAAGAGAGAGCGAGTATGACCCAAGAAGTGTTGGAAAGAGACCGTGCGGAGGGATCTTAGTTTTTTGGATATAAGCCCGAGATTGATCTAAGATAGATCTGAATGGAGATGAAGAATCCATGTAGCCGACCCTATTTAATTGTGGGAAAAGGATTTTTTGTTGTGGTTGTATACCATCTTCTTCATCGTCCCAAACCACATCATCACCATCATCATATCACTACATTATCACCATCACTTTTGATTAACTGTTTGAAAAAAATAAAAAATTCAAAATAAAAAAAAATTCTATCGTGCCCCCACTAAGGCACCTCTCCAGCCGTGGCCACCTTGCCTCCAACGTGAAGCAGCCGTGCCCTCCACCTCCGGCCACTGCACCTTGCCACTGCATGCTGCCCCAACAACCACCACTACCACAGCTCTGCCTCCGGTTGCTCCCCTCGCATCCTACAGGTTCACTCTCTGCCCCTGCCTTCAGGACTCTCCTCCACGCCCATGTCCCACCCATATGCGGTTGTGCCATCCTCTGCCACCATGCCAGCGACTACCGCCCATGCCCTCCTTGAAGGATATGGTTAGATCCTCAAGCGCATCACGGAAATGTGAGCATCGTATCGAATACGACGAAGAACGACTAGTTGCACTAGTTGTTCAAAGCAGCGGAAATTAAAAAAATTTTCATGCGACGAAACCACATGATCCAAGAACACTTCTCAGATCGTTTCGTCTAAACCACAAACAAATAATAGGATTACCTCTTAAAGCGTGGTTGCGATCGAGTCTCTAAATGAAGAGACCCCTGCCTCAAGTTTGATCCGATGGAGGAGATGCCTGCGAGCGTGGGGATGAATCGCGTGAAGGATATGGTTAGATCCTCAAGCGCATCACGGAAGCGTGAACATCATATCGAATACGACGAAGAACGACTAGTCGAACTAGTTGTTCTATGCAGCGAAAATTAAAATTTTTTTATGCGATGAAACCACATGATCCAAGAACACTTCTCGGATCGTTTCGTCTAAACCACAAACAAGTAATAGGATCACCTCTTAAAGCGTGGTTGCGATCGAGTCTCTAAATGAAGAGACCTCCTGTCTCAAGTCCGATCCGACGGAGGAGACACTTGCGAGCACGGGGATGAACCACGTGCTTCTCTCAATCCATGTTGATGATCCAAGCGGCGGATCTCCTGATCTCGACACACGAGATCTGATGTCTTCTTCATGAGCGCGGCACACCGAAGGAGACGGAGATCCACGAGCAAAGGATCGGGCAACATAACGATGACGCTGCGGCGATGGAGAACCTCTCTAGGGCATCCATGGTGGACGGCCACACGAGAGGGATAGAGAGGGCTGACGTATAGAGAGAAAGAGAGAGACAGAGGGATGTGCTTCTCAAGCATGTGTCTAGAAGAGCAATGGGGTGCCTCTCCTTTTTTAACATTTTGGGATCCATGGATCTCAATCCATGGGACAATACAAATCCAATGGCTCCCATTGATTTGTGTTTCTTTTAATGGCCAAGATTGTTGTTGGTTAAAAATACAACAACTAATTTAATTTAGATTAAATATATTTGATAAATCAAATATTATTCAATCCTAAATTAAATCACTAAATTGGAGATAATGGAGATGAGAATCTCCACATTCCATGTAGAGCCATGGACGGCCACCAATTCCAATTTGGAATGGCTAGCCATCCACATTCCAATTAGGAATGTGAGATTCTCCAATGAAATCCAAGATTTCATGGTTATTTATATCTCCAATTACAACAAAAATTGTTGTAAAATATTCTACAACAATAATTCATAATTATTTTGTGAATATTGCAATCTTGCCATTGGAAAATTGTGAATCATATTCACAACCTAAAATAAAATGTAAATTACATTTTTAATTTAATGTCCAATGTGAATCCAATTCACATCAACATTTAATTAACAAATGTAAATTACAAATTGCTCTCTCTTATATATTATAAATCACATTTATAATATATATATGATTAATATGGATAGGGTTATCCACATTATTCATATCCACGATAATTAAATCACATTTAATCACCTTGGATCTCTATTCTCATGTGCCCAAATAATATGAATTACATTCACATTATTTACATCTTTGATAATCAAATCACATTTAATTATCTAAGATAGCTCTATTTATAATATGAATCGAATTCATATTAATCATGATAATTAAATCACATTTAATTATCCATTTCTCAATGTTCGGATAAATTTATTAACCATAGAATTATCCATGAACTCTTTCAAGGATAATGCGCTTTATCCGCGAATACTTGGAGATAAGGACAGGACGATTGTATTATTCCACATATAGTGACTCGGATATTGAGATCATATCTCAAATCCAGATCGCGGGCCTCCCATAGATGCTTGATTAAATCAAGACTGCAAATCTAATCTTCTCATTGCATCTGAATCACATTCAGATCAATGTCCAACATTTGGACCAAGATCAGATTACTTCTCTACTGAGAGGAGTCACTAAAATCCAGACCCGTTTCATCACTCCCTAGGAATGGAAGCGTCATGGTTATACAATCGTTTATGATCACATCACCCTCAGGTATTCCCAATACCTATACATCCTGCATACTGGAAGACTCAGAATAAACCCGAAGTATTGGATCAACTTTATACTATCTACTTAATGGTTTTATCAGTAAGTTTCTCATTCGATCATTGGGAGTTGGTATCTATCATATGCTTTCCAAAAGCATATATCATACCTAGGTCTTGATCATATACTTTCCAAAAGTATACATATCAAACCTACAAATTCAGTCAAGCTTCCAAAGCGAGACGACCGTGCGCACGGAATTTGATTCTTCCCAATATCTCATGAGTGAGCTCATGCCTTCCGGTTCAATAAATGAACCTGTATTATCCCTTTGAGAGATCGTATTACTCATATGCCCTTATATGCACACCAGCGCGCTGGTGTATAGACCTTGGTTAGGTCATCAACCTATTGATCTGTGAAATGTACATACTCAAACATATAGTAACACAACTGTCTCCGGTCAGAGGATGCATGCTTGTATCGTGACAGCATACAATATAGGACTTTGGTTATCTCGATCTCATTAAGTCAACTCTTTAACCTAAGTAATCTGACACTTCTGAATCTCTATTCCTATGTAGAGGACCTGCATCAAGAGGTCGATCAGATATTATCCTAAATGAGAAAGGATTGCCATCTCTTACTCAGGCTGGAGATCATCTCTTAACAATCATTTGACGGTGCTAGATGAGTCCTCAATCTAACCCTTTAGATATTCATCCAAGCACCAGCCTCTATGATTCAATAGTTGAATCAACAACTGTATGATTATTAAGATGGCCATGGTACATAACACTAATTGTACTAAGGGACCTTTTTTGCAAATTATTCATTCTTCATTTCAGATTAGGGAATGATATCCACAATAACATTTATTGCATAATGGCTCGCCATGGGCTCGCATGTCGAAAAATCTCCCACTAGCCTAAAGAGCCATTAATGGGCTAATCATTTAAACCCACACTCTTATGACAATCATAGGATATTAAGAAAATAGCTAGGTAAGCTGATCAGTCACTCTGTTCCCGCGAGACTACACCAAGTCCTTTTACGGCACTTGCATATCCCCAGTAACAGTGCTCGCATCTAATGCGAATGTTGCATCTTATACAAACAATACTCAATCTTGTTAGCTACAGTATCCTTGACACTACAACTTAACAATTATCATAACCAATGTTTCCATAATCCTTATCAGAATACCCTTATTCATGGAGATCACTATCTCTTAAGGTATCCATAGTTAAGACCTTTTAGATCTCTGTCTATAAAGTCTTATGTTTTTGAAGATAAGACTTTGAGATCACTATCTCAAAAATCTTGTCATCTATGAAGATTTTGTTATTACTGCAATCAAGTGTTTTATCTCTATAGTAGGATTAGTAATAGTTTACTACTCCCACTGCATGGCAGACATCTGGTATTCGTACACATCTAGTATACACTCAGCTTCTCGTTACTGATGCACAAGTGCAAGCAATTCTAGTATTCACTTCCTCAACTCTTTGAGGTGCTATCCCTTTAGATAGGTCAGTACCATATCTTAAGGGATGGAAGCCTTTCTTGAAATTTTCCATAAAATGGAATATGTCCAAGGCGTACTCTAATGTGACAGTCCCAATACCCTCTTCTCTTTGTTCCTTAACACCTTCATAACTAAGATCCAAGAGGTATCCTTATCTCAAGTTATGGAACAACCAAATTATGAAACACTTATTATTATCCTTATATTATTTTAGGATATCATCTACATTTAACATGATGAACACAAAGGCACTCCCACTAAGCTTCACATGGCTCATCAAGATTCTATCTGAAATCATAACATTTATAACTTCATCAAATCTTATGGTCCAACTTCAAGAAGCTTATTTGAGTCCATAGATGGATTCCTCAGCTTGCACACATTGCTTTCCTCAACCATGAACCCCTGGGGATACTTCATGTGAATATCCTTCGAGAGTTATTCATAGAGGAGTGAAATCTTGACTTACATCTAGAAGATGCAATAGTCAAGTTGTGTAGCTAAGGTTAGCAATATTCTGATGGTTTTAAGCATGGTCACCAAAGAGCAAGTCTCATCGCAAGCAATGTCTTCTCTTCCGGTGTGTAGCTCATGGCTACGAACCGTGCTTTGAAGGTCTCTACCTTCTCATCAGGTTCCCTTCTTCTTGAAAATCCATTTACACCTTTACGGATCTTACCCACGTAGGTGGATCCTCGAGGGTCCATATACAACACTTGTATATGAAGTCTACATTAGACTTTTATTGCTAACATCCATCTATCCATGCTATGATCTTCAGAAGCTTCATCACATGAAGTTCGATCATTGTCATATTTCTCTAACACATGGGATCCATCCTCAAACTCATTTGAAGAGGTATTAGTGTTTCATCTTCAATTGTCCTTTTAGTTTCTAATTTTAGGAGCGTCATTATCTTCTCAAAATTAAATGAGTTCCTACACTTCATTTTCATCTTGATTCTTAAGAGTCTCAACCTTTAAGAATCACATTCTCAGAGATGAGATATTTCAAGAATCTCAAGGTCATAAAGTAGGTATCCAATACCATCCTTTATTTTCCTAATGAAGCAGCACTCTCAAGTGCTAGATTCCAGCATGCATGGAACCTTATTAAGGATATACATTGTAGTCTCTACTACACATATATATACTTGGAAACTAAGGGATAATTATAATTATGCTAAAATTTATCATTGAAAAGATCATGTCACACATGATCCAATTGTATCTCCCTTTAACTCTATTGAGTTAAGGTGTGTTAGGAGGAATGAGATAGAAATGATATTCATATCTCCATAAGGTATCCTTTGAATTCATGTAATAGGTACAAGCTACCTAGATTAGATCAAATTCATTTTATCTTCCTTCAGACTTTGGTTTGAAACCAAAATTATGAAATCTTTGAACATTTCAAAGGTTTCTAATGGTGAAGGGAATAAATCTCACATCATACATAATCATCAATAGATATCATATATCCATAATGTTTACTATGATATAGATGATCCACATACATCAATGTGTATGAGATCCTGAATACCTTGACATCTTACACCATTCCCAAAGAAGGGTGTATTGGACATTTTTCTTTGAATACAATATTCCTAAGTATGTAAGATTTGAACCTTTAGACAATCTAAAGTTTCATCTCTCACTAGTTTATTGATCAAATCAACAGACAAATGTCCAAGGCTCGATGCTAGATCATTATCAAATGATCTTTATCCTCCTATTGATCTTTTAAGGTTTAATTTCATTATTAGAAATGTTAATGAACCATTTATTAATTTTATAATTTAGTGAAGTCCACTAGATTTTAGATTACTATCTGAAATATCTCCATCATAACTCTATGATAGATTTATTACAGAATTCATGTTTATTTCCAACATTTAGAAATAAACAATAAGTGTATTCTAATATCTAGGTCATAGAGACATTCTCTAAGACTAAGGGCCCTCCCACTGAAATTATGAAGCCTTTCAATCCAATAGAGATTGTTGCAACAACTGCATCAATATCCATGTGGATGACTATTAAACCTTTAAGATCAAATTTCTAATTTTCTAATACATATGCAACTAGTAAGTGTCATTAGAAGATTGAGATACAATTATTAGACTTTATCTTATTCAATAAGCAAGTCAATATCAATGATTTATGTAGATTATTCTGATGTTCTATCCGAGTCCTTCTCTAAGGATTCTAGACAGACTTGATAGTCAAACTATCAACATATCAATTTATTGCAGTATTGGCATTCATCCAACTCTTTGAATGTCATATAGAAGTCACAGAAGTACGGTCAACTCTTTGACTATCCTTCTCACTTGGGTCCAACCCATGCTTCCACTATGCTCCCTTTATCTATAAGCAACCATTGCTCAGGATAGAGGATCTCTTACTTTAAATTCAAAAGAATTCAATGTAAGAGCATTTCAACATTTATATATGCTTTATTAAAATCATACAATATGAATATTATGAAGCTTCATGAATGACTATATTATAGACAGTAGAATGATGATACTCATCATGTCTACATCCATCTTAAAGTCTTAAAACATAGGTTCAGGTAGGTACTCAAACAATTTGAATACATCATCTCTTATAGAGCTACCATTCTACATGATGCAGAGAACCATGTCACTCATGATTAAATGTCAAGAGCACATATGTATGACTGAATATCTTCATTGATTTTATAAGGATTATTTGACAATTGCGATCATCATCGACGTGTCACTTCCAAAGTACATTCGATGAGAGATCAAGACTATAGAGACATACAAACCCTAGGGTTGTAGTCCTATTATCTATTTAATTGTCATTCCTCAATATTATGAGGAAACTTGCACATTGCAACCGCATACATTATGTATCCAATGCAAGTATAATATCTGGATCATGAGTCCAATCCATGATATTTTACTGGTTATTATTGAGTATAACATTGAGTGGGTGTAATGAAGGATTATCTGAAATAAGATATTTGCATAAGTATATAAATATATATTTTACTTTGATTTAGGAATTTTCATATCAAAGTTATCTTGCCTTGACAACACTGAAAGTTCATTCCCTTAATCACTTTCAATGTAAGAGATATACTTACCATCATATCTCAGCAATATCTGGGATCTCCTTCCTTATCTTTGTTACATCCCAATAATATGAGAATCTGCAACTCGGATAAAAAGAAGCAGGAACACATTCCGCCTTGCTAGTCCAACTTGCATTCCCAATTCGGTCTTTAACACCCGGGCCCACCACCCCTAAGGTGATGTTGACCCGTCATTAATTGAACCAACCATCAACATGAATAGTACTCGCTATGCGCAATCTAATATCACCCCAATAATATGAGGATCCGATATTGGGATCACTACGCATACGGCCTTACTCTTTTGAGAAGCAAAGAGCCCGATCCAGATGCGCTTGCATGCAGGAGCTGTCACTTCGGACAGGCGTCTCCCACATGCAATCCCTGGCGACGGAACTCTTCGCCTTGACGGGAGACCATGGATGTCACTTATGTAATCCTCCACCTCATATTCAAATTTTAATTAATTATCATGAATCATATTCATATAATTAATTCTTCCAAGGGAAATAACAACTCTATTCATAATAGAGTGTCTCAATTGGACATAATCAATTTAATCATATTAAATTAATCATCAATCCAATTCAATCAACAAATTTGATTAATTTACTTGAATATATATGGTAATATCTCAAAGTACGTATTAATTTGAATTTTAATAATTAGAAAATACACCTTGATTTTCTTCGACCTTATCGAGTCCCTACCCGCTGTCATGGCCAGTACCGACGAGAGTGGGACGGACCACATACGTTGCAACTCGCAACCCCAATGCTCTCCCGACTAGACACCATATCCACCTCAGGAAAGGATAATGCCAAATATATCAATTTGTACTTGAGATGATCATCAGTTCTTCAACCGAAATTATACCATATAGTAATAATCAAAATATTTTTTGATCATAAGGAAATTTTCTACACAAATTCCCAATCCTATTCAAGCATCAAGTTTGATGATTATATTTCCAATTATGATGTAGATCAAATGTAATCAATTAATTGGTTGAGGCCAAGTCAATTAAGGAAATAATCATCTTCCAATATTTCACAAATATTTTCCATAATAATTTCATGAAATTAACAATTAATTTCACTAATTGACAATCACATGGTTCTTGATTAGGACTGTAATTTCAGCAGTGACCCCTACTCACTAAACATAACATATCTCAATCAATTTGAATCCAAATTAAACAAAATAAATTTTCAAAAATTGCTAACTTGATTTAGGACAAAATCCAAGTGATGTTTTACGCATTTCGAGGCAGATCAAAATAGTAATTAACTCATTAATCATGTTAAGATTCGCAGTTCCCGCAACAGTACATACATGTTCATTAAAACAACCATATCTCGAGAAAATGGAATCCGAATTACGTAAACTCAGATCCTATGGCTTTCTTATTTAATGAGGAACAAAATACAATTATTATTTTCGTATTTAAACAACAGTGCCTAAAATAATCTCAAAACAGAGATGCGAAATTGAAATGTAAGAAAAAAAACTTTCGCAAACCCTAATGAACCCAAGTCATCCTCGGTTAATGGATTGCATCCAAAACCACCGACCTAAGGCTCTGATACCACTTGAAGGATATGGTTAGATCCTCAAGCGCATCACGGAAGCATGAGCATCGTATCGAATACGACGAAGAATGACTAGTCGGACTAGTTGTTCTATGCAGCGAAAATTAAAATTTTTTTATGCGACGAAACCACATGATTCAAGAACACTTCTCGGATCGTTTCGTCTAAACCACAGACAAGTAATAGGATTACCTCTTGAAGCGTGGTTGCGATCGAGTCTTTAAACGAAGAGACCTCCTGTCTCAAGTCCGATCCGACGGAGGAGACGCTTGCGAGCGCGGGGATGAACCACGTGCTTCTCGCAATCCATGTTGATGATCCAAGCGGCGGATCTCCTAATCTCGACGCACGAGATCCGATGTTTTCTTCACGAGCGTGGCGCACCAAATGAGATGGAGATCCACGAGCAAATGATCGGTCAGCATAACGACGACACTGCGGCGTGGAGAACCTCTCTAGGGCATCATTGGTGGACGGCCACATGAGAGGGATAAAGAGGGCTGACGTGTAGAGAGAAGAGAGAGAGAGAGATGTGCTTCTCAAGCATGTGTCTAGAAGAGCAATGGGGTGCCTCTCCTTTTATAACATTTTGGGATCCATGGATCTCAATCCATGGGACAACACAAATCCAATGGCTCCCATTGATTTGTGTTTCTTTTAATGGCTAAGATTGTTGTTGGTTAAAAACACAACAACTAATTTAATTTAGATTAAATATATTTGATAAATCAAATATTATTCAATCCTAAATTAAATCACAAAATTGGAGATAATGGAGATGGGAATCTCCACATTCCATGGAGAGCCATGGACGGCCACCAATTCCAATTTGGAATGGCTAGCCATCAACATTCCAATTAGGAATGTGAGATTCTCCAATGAAATCCAAGATTTCATGGTTATTTATATCTCCAATTACAACAAAAATTGTTGTAAAATATTCTACAACAATAAATCAAAATTATTTTGTGAATATTGCAATCTTGCCATTGGAAATTTGTGAATCGTATTCACAACCCAAAATAAAATGTAAATTACATTTTCAATTTAATGTCCAATGTGAATCCAATTCACATCAACATTTAATTAACAAATGTAAATTACAAATTGCTCTCTTTTATATATTATAAATTACATTTATAATATATATGATTAATATGGATAGGGTTATACACATTATTCATATCCACGATAATTAAATCATATTTAATCATGTTGGATCTCTATTCTCATGTGCCCAAATAATATGAATCACATTCACATTATTTACATCTTTGATAATCAAATCACATTTAATTATCTAAGATAGCTCTCTTTATAATATGAATCAAATTCATATTAATCATGATAATTAAATCACATTTAGTTATCCATTTCTCAATGCTCGGATAAATCTATCGACAATATAATTATCCATGAACTCTTTCAAGGATAATGCGCTTTCTCCGCGAATACTTGGAGATAAGGACAGGGCGATTGTATTGTTCCACGTATAGTGACTCGGATATTGAGATCATATCTCAAATCCAGATCGGGTGCCTCTCATAGATGCTTGATTAAATCAAGACCGCAAATCTAATCTTCTCTTTGCATCTGAATCACATTCAGATCAATGTCCAACATTTGGACCAAGATCAGATTACTTCTCTACTGAGAGGAGTCACTAAAATCCAGAACCGTTTCATCACTCCCTAGGAATGGAAGCATCATGGTTATACAATCATTTATGATCACATTACCCTCAGTTATTCCTAATACCTGTACATCCTGCATACTGGAAGACTCAGAATAAACCCGAAGTATTGGATCAACTTTTTACTGTCTACTTCATAGTTTTATCAATAAGTTTCTCATTCGATCATTGGGAGTCGGTATCGATCATATACTTTCCAAAAAGCATATATCATACCTAGATCTTGATCATGTACTTTCCAAAAGTATATATCAAACCTACAAGTTCAGTCAAGCTTCCAAAGCGAGACGACCGTGCACGGAATTTGATTCTTCCCAATATCTCATGAGTGAGCTCATGCCTTCCGGTTCAGTAAATGAACCTGTATGATTCCTTTGAGAGATCGTATTACTCATATGACCTTATATGCACACCAGCGCGTCGGTGTATATACCTTGGTTAGGTCATCAACCTATTGGTCTGCCAAATGTACATACTCAGACATATAGTAACACATCTGTTTCTGGTCAGAGGATGCATGCCTGCATCGTGGCAGCATACGATATAGGACTTTGGTTATCTCAATCTCGTTAAGTCAACTCTTTGACCTAACTAATCTGACACCTCCGAATCTCTATTCCTATGCAGAGGATCTGCATCAAGAGGTCGGTCAGATATCATCCTAATTGAGAAAGGATTGCCATCTCCTACTCAGGCTAGAGATCATCTCTTAACAATCATTTGACGGTGCTTGATGAGTCCTCAATCTAACTCTTTAGATATTCATCCAAGCACCAACCTCTATGATTCAATTATTGAATCAGCTGTATGATCATTAAGATGGCCATGGTACATAACCCTAATTGTACTAAGGGACCTATTATGCAAATTATTTATTCTTTATTTCAGATCAGGGAATTATATGTGCAATAACATTTATTGCATAATGGCTCATCGTGGGCTCGCATGTACAACACTCCTGCACACACTGCTTCTCCTCTGTAGCCACGCCCCACCACACGCACAGGAGCACCACATACTTCTCCTCCACTACAAAAACTCCCCCACAGTTGCCCCCTAGACCAGCAGCCGCCCTCCTGTGCGACCCCTCCTCCCACAGCAGGTGGCCTCCAGCCTCACACCAACGTGGCCATACGCACGCCTCCAACACGCAGATTGCCCTCCTGCCTGCGACCGTGCAACCACCGCCATCTCACATTCTCCGCTCCAGAACTGCTCCTCCCTCACACGCTACATGCCTCTCCAACAGGTCTCCTACTCTTCCATTGCACGCCATCCACCCTCCACTTGTGACCGGCAACTAGGGATGCAAACGGTTACGTATATATCCGTATTCGATCCGTCACCGTATCCGTTTTATACAGATTTCCTATCTGTATCTGTTTTAAAATGGATAAGTATATGGATATAGTTTTGATATCCGCAAACATCCATATCCGTATATCCATTTTCGTATACAAATATAGTCATATATATTTTCAACCCTATATAATATAATTCTATACCTTCTTTTACCAGATTTGTATAATTTTTATGATATAAACACATTTAGTAAATTAATATCTTATGTTTTCCATCAAATTCTTATATATTTAAGTTGATTCTATAGAGTATTTCTAACATTATTCGTTTGCGATCAACATCTATTTTACATCTGTATCCGTTTTTAAGGATATGAGAATATAGTTTTAATATCCATCAATATCTGTATCCGCATCGGTATTCGTATTAAAAAATGTATAAGAATATGGTAATACCTCTATCCGTATCCGTATCCGACCGTTTGCATCCATACTAGCAACCACCATCATCGCACGTGCCTCCGTCATGTGCCTCTTCAACACCCCCCTCGTTCGCATTGTGGGTTTCCATTTCTTCAAACCCACGATAGAAAAGGAAGAAGAAGGCTCTCATGTGGAGAACAACTTTTTATTTGGGCAAATTGCAAAAACATCCCAAAGGTATATGCTATTAAAGAAATGCCCTTAGGCATAACTTTTTTTGTTGAATTTTTATTTCTGCATTGCACAAACATCTGCATTTGAGCAATAATTTGAACATCCATTTTGCGCCATTTCTTTAATACAAACTTTGCATGTTGTGGAGCATATAATTATTTGTCTCTTAGATATTTATTTTTAATTTTGTAAGCAATGGTTAATTAACTAAAATTATTTTGGTGAAAACTTACATATTTTATCTAATTCATGATATTATATTCATATTAAATTAATGGTTCCTTTAAAAATTTCGAAAAATTGTAAAATGATACGTCTAAATGTGTTTTATTATATATCCAAATTTTATTGCAATTGGATTTATCTTTTACCGAAAATAAATTGTAGAGTGATTTCTATAATTGATTTTTAGTTAAATCCATGCATTATATTTTTTTATGAAATTTCAAGTCTCTTGGATTTATCATTGAAGTATCTATCTGAGATCAATTGATTGCTGCATAATTTGATTTTATTGATATATTGGAAATTAATTAGTCACACTCCCTTTGTTTCACTTAACTTCATAAAAAATCATACATTGTCAGAAAATTCCAAAGAAATTAGGGTAGATTCATTTCATCATATTTAAATTCCCATTCAAAATTTATAATTTTTGATTTCTGTTTGCATGAATAATTTCATAAAATTCCTTAAAAAGTTTGCATTTTTCATTGTTGGTTTTAAACCCGAAATTATAAAAAAAATACATTTTGCATTCTTCATCGGAGTACATTTTGTAGGAAAAATATAATTTGTTAAAGTTGGATCAATTTCACATTAAAATTTATTTTGTTAAGTTGTTTAAGAACCTGATTCAATCGCATATTTGCATTTGCATTCATATTGCATACTGTGCATTAATTGATCTAATTTGAATCCCAAGTTGTCCCTCTGCCTCTTTGAGTCGACCCTGGGGCTTGCTCAGTTAAAATTACATAAATCACACTTGCTTGTTTGATAAATTATTCATTCGTGTGGTTATTTTTGATTGACTCCGATTACCCGACTACAACAAAAATTCGACACAATTAATTAGGGCATTTACGGGATTATCAATGGCATCATTGATGGGGTTGGAAACAACTTAGGATTTTACACAATGGAGTTGATTTTATTTTATTTGGAGTTAATGAAAAATGATTAAAAATAGAGGAAGTTGTATTAGTATACGTATGATAATACACACACAAATGTTGTTTTCTTATTATTGCAATTATGAATGCTAACATATGGATATTATATACGCATGCAAATGCAATATAAATGGATAAATGCAATTAATCTCTTGAGAAAGGAGCCCCATTATTATCTTTTAGAGTGATGAATCATATATTCATCAATCATATGATTTTCAGAAAGCATATATCATATGTTCACATCTTGTCTTGTTTCCAAAACAAGACAATCAACATTAGAATTCGGTTTATCCCAATATCTCGTGAGTGAGCTTACGTCTTATGATTCGATAGCGAACTTGTAAGATCCCTGTTAGAGATCCTAATAGTCATATACCTGATGAATCTCGAATTCATCACTCTAAATCTCATTTATTAAGCTCAAATCCCTCAAAATCAACACCATTTCTGCATCTATTCTACATAATTAGCATTCATTCATGTTTTCATAAGAATTGCATTTTAGCATTAATTTCTGCACAAAATAAGAAGCCAAAAATCCAAGCCAAAATTGACCTGTAAATAGCCTAACTTTCCTGATTTTTAATTAATTCATGCTAACTCTGAATACACCAAAACCACCTCCACTGTGTACATATCACTCACGAGAATAAATGAAAAATACAAAAAAATAACCCAAATAAGTGGACCAAAAATCCAAACCCTAGTTTCAGAATTTCCAGATTAAAAACCTCATATTTTCCCCATCCAGTGTCCGTTTTAATCTTACTTACTTTTTAACTAATGTACATTCAATTACCTTCAAAACATGACCAAGTTCAAGTGAATCAGAGCTCATATATGAAAGTTGGGTTTTGGGCCTCTTTTGTACATTTTTTATTTTAGCGGTTTTTGACCTATTATTTTATGTACATATTTAACCTATTAATAAAAATCCAAAAAAATAGATTAAGGAGTAAAAATTTATCTTTTATTTTACCATTTTTTCCAGTTTTTTATCTGGTTTAAAAAAACGACACAAAAGTTATAAAACCCAAAACTCAAGGTATTCTATATACATGAGATACCTCAAAAATATCACTTTGTGCAATTGATCGATTTTGATTTTGATGTCTCCTTGAAAGTTGTATATCTCATCGAGACGAGCAATTTTCGTGAAGAAACTTTTTCGATCCGAGGTCGTTTGCTATTTATTATCTATTTTAGAAAATCATTATTTTTGGAAATTTCTGGTGTTGACACGTGGCCGCCCCTAGGGCCGCCACGTGTCGGCCATTTTTGGTATTATTATATATTCGTTTTTATAAAAAAAACAAAAACACCCCACACACGTGCGAGGCACGTACCACCCAGGCACGCGCCAAGCACGTGCGCTGCCATCCCTCTTCCCTTCGGCCGCCACGTGGTAGATGCTGGGCCGTCCGATCTTGGCCGATCGAACGGCCTCTGGCCATCTTCCCCAAATCGCAACTTTCCCAATTCCAAGCCGTCGCGAATTTTGTCGCGCCGCCGTTCCCCGATTTCACCGCCGCATATCTCGCCACTGCCTCCATCTCCGATCCTCTCCGATCATCCCTCGAGCCAATCAAATCTCGGTCGACCTCCAGCGAATCTCCCCTTCCGTGATCTCCTTCCATATCCGATGAAGAATCGCCTCCGTATTTAAGCAACTGCACCACCCCTCAAGAAGGATTATCCTCCAATAACCAACAACTGAGGAGGGCGGCGACAACGCCCCCCTCGTTCATCGACGAGGTCTGGTCGCCCTCACGGTCGTCGCAACGCCGCGCATCGCCGCGTGGTTGCTCCGCTCCAGGCAGTCTGTTGAGCCTACGACGACTCTGCCTCTCCATCGTCAACGACGACTTTCGCCCACGACCACACTGCTTCGCCGCCACCGATCTCCACCGACAACGTTCACCTGATTCATCTTCTTCGGCCATCTTTTCCACCATAGCCGCCTGGAACTTCACGCCCATCGACAACACCCTCGAAGCCCCCGTCGTCGCACAACCTTCGCCTCTTGACGCAACACCCTCCTACGCCTTGATCTACCGCTACCGCAGGAGCAGGCCGGTCACAACCTTGCCCTCTTCCGCAGCCAAGGCTCCAGGCGTCACCGAGCCCCGCCCAGTCACCGTCTTCTGCCAACAAGCCACCGGGGGCTGACCTGAGGCCCTCCCACGTGCACCTCACGTGCGGAGGGATCACGTGAGCTGCGTCATCCCCTCGGGTCACGTGCGTCGCACATGACCTTGGGAAAACTGCAGAAGAAATCCACCGAAGATTCTCGTTATTGCAATTCAGTCCAACCACCCCAAGGGTCACGTGTGATGCATGTGACCTGCTGGAAAATTTGCGGAAAAACCCCCAACTTTTCGGTAATTGCATCTAGGCCCCCCTGCACATTTTATTTATATTATTTTGCAGTTATACCTCTGTGTTCCCCTATATTTTCTGACTCTTCTTTATATTATTTTATTAATCCAAAAATAGCATGATGTTTGTCATTTAATTCTCTACATTTTGACATATTGTGGATATTTTTGTAATTGATGGTTAATTAATAATTAATTATTTTGTGGAAAATTGCATATTTTACCAGTTTGTGCTCTTAAATTAATATTTGATTAACCATTGCTATAAAAATTCCCGAAAAATCACATGCTTAACATTGTCTCCAAAAAGATTTGCATTTGTATGCATAATTTGCCCTGTAAAAATCATTTTACATATTTCAGTGTTTGATTTTTAATAGGTATTAAATCTCACATTTTAAAGATTTAGCATTTTCTAAGATCAATCACCTAGTGATAGATCTTAGATAATTTTGGTCCTTGAAAATAATTAGGCTTAATATCTATTATAATTAAAAATTGAAATTCATTCCGTTTGCATTTGAAAATTCATAAAAAATTCATATTGCATCCAAAAATTCCAAAAAAAATTACAATGCATTCATTTCATCATATTTTGCATTGACGCCAAGTTTCATATTTTTCGGACATCGTTTGAACATAATTGACATTATAGTCCCTAAAATAGGACAAAATTGCGTATTGCACCTGCATTGCATTAAAAATTTCAAGAAAAAGACCTCTTCGAAAATCGTGCACGAATTTTGATAGACATAATTCTAGGTTGTTCCTTTGCCTCCTTATGTTCGACCTTGGGACTTGCTCAAGTAAAATAAACATAAAACTGCATTGTTTAAAATCGACAAATATTTTGTGTGGTTATTTTCTTGACCGATTCCGATTTACACCTACAACGAACACGGCAATAAATAAACATCTTTTAACATGCGAATTTTGGACTCGTCAGATGGCGCCGTTGTTGGGGAGGCAAACGACTTAATTTTGTGTTTTGAAAATTTTCGTTCGGTTTTCCGTATTCGGGTAGTCTGACCCCCGAATTTTTCATTGTAAATACCATAATTTTTCCTGCATTTATTTCCAACATTTATTTTCTTATTTATTTTATTATTTTGAGTCACTCTCTTACATTCTCTCTCTTTGCTTTTTCTTACGAGGTACCCGGCGTACGTGGAGTGGTTTTTCAAGAACCGACGTAACTTCACCGACTTCCAAAAAGACGCAATTAAATTAAAATCGAGTCGAGTCATGAGAGAGCGTAGAGTATAGGTTTTTAATTTCTACAAATTTTAGATTTTTGTAATTAGTTGCTCATTTACAGCGGTGTCCGATTGGACTTTCACGTGTGTAGAAAGACCTTGAACTATTCTTGTGGTGTGTCGTGGCCTGTTTCACTCTCCGATGAGTGTGAGGCCCGACTTGAGTAGCGATTAGGCTAGACCTGCACATACGGCTCTCTGAGCATTTTAATTTTTGATTGTGCTCGTAGGAATTAAGCCACACTTCACTTTAACTGAGACGCACATAGATCGTTCAATTTAGCCAAAAATTTAACTCAATTCTTCCCCGCTAATAGAACTTTCTGCTTAGGTGCAGTTTTTCATCGGCTTGCATTCATATAGATTAATTTTTCAATTTCTGTACTGCATCCCACATGGAGATTGCGAGGATTCACTGTAAGTCTTCTAACTGAGCATACATCATTGTTTTCACGTGCATCAGCTTTTCCCGAATTTCTCCCTCCTATTTTGTCACATAAATTTAAAGGAAATTGGGACTGGACGGTTAAAATCAAGAATTTTTGCGGGAGAGCAACCCCGACCATGGATGCTTTTATTTTTTTGAGTAAGAGATAGACGACACTTAGGTTAGAACCAAGCTCCGTTATTTTTATTGAGACTACTGATTTTAAAAACGATTAGCTACTTCTCAGTAAGAAACACTGGTAGCCGGTAATCGGTCCGGACTTCCTTAGCAGAGTGGGTGGTTTAAAGGACACCGCGTAAGGCTCCATCCTTAAGTAACATGGGTAGCCATTTTACGGTCCATACTTACACCTATACTGGCTGAAAGTAGATGCAACTAGTCGTACGAACTTGGGACCGTCTTTAAGAAAATTTCGGCACCTAACAACTCGCTAAATTCTTTCCAAGATTGATTCATTACCAACTTAAAATTGAAAAGATAATTGCCGAACTCTTACAGCTTCATTGTGTGAGTTGGTGAACCCTGGGTTTGATTTGTGTTTGCATTGGTGTGCGTAAACCGATTTTGAAGATCAAAAGCCGCACATTTGATAAATTCTTTTGACTATCCCGTGCAATCATCTCTCTCATCTCTTGATTTAAATCTCATCATGGAACTTTTTCCAAATTGCAGATCCATCCCATCATTTCTTTCAACTCTTTCCAAAATGGCCGAACATTTATCTGAAAATCCATCAGACATATACTATGAAAATGAACTTGTCTCGGTTAGGCCCAAATCAACTATATCCCCTCCAATATTTGCGGGAGACTTTGAACCGCGGATGAATTCATCCCCCTCATTGAATTCCTACTCGAATCATCCGACCGCACATAACTACCTACCATCTTGGAGTGAACTGTCTTATTCTTGATTTCTTGCTGGTATACCATTTCAATATCAAAATACCTTTGAGTCTCATGACTGGCCAAGAAACCAAATCCAGGTGGAAAGACCCGCACTTAATGATAATCAGCGTTGGATTGATCGCAACAATCAAATCCCTATTGACCAACCTGAATATCACTCATTTGATCAGCCTATACATACAGAGGACCACATGGATGAGATCGACACATATGCACCCTGTATGACCCCAATATTCGAGGATACGATCAATCATGACCATAGAAGTAGACTCTACTCAAATCAGTATGACATGCCCGAGTCACGACATGTTGAGTATGAGACCTACACATTCCCGCAAAACCCTTCCACTGAGCAGTCTCCTTCCATAATTGTTGAGGAGAAAATTTTATAAAATAATGATCATATATTGAATATTCAAAGAAACCCTCCTCATAGCACATACATGAAAATGGAAGATGAAATTATTAAAAATAAAAAACACACAATGACTGCTCTCATGATTGATCATGAACATGATTTTGAGAGTGATATTTTGAGGATAAATAAAAAATTGAATTAATGGAGGATAGATGTCAAAAATTCGCCGATCGACTAATTTCATTATATGGTGGTTCAGACATAAAAATGAATGAGGAAATGATTGGATGTCATGCTGAAAATTTTGAGGATATTCAGAAACCTAGGAACGATTCTGACAGCAACACCTCTGCATACTACTCCCCTAGGAATGTCTATGCTTCTAACTCTTACTCGGAATATCGAGGCCCCTTCTCATCTACATAAGACACCACACCCCCACACCACACATAAAATACTAAAAAAATCAGAATATTTGAAAACCACAAATAAATGAAAATCCAGAAATGTTCATAAAAAATGAGACTGAAGAAGATCTAAGGAATTTGGATCCGACTGTACTAGAAGCACTGGAGAAACACTTGATTTTTGAACTTCCCTTTATAAAGACCATTGAACACTTCCCCGAACTTAAAGGATTTGTAATGGACAAATTAATGATCAAAAAGTCGGGCAGGATTAGAACAAAGACTGAAAGACATATCTTGTCAATGGCCTCCTCCTTGGTGTTGAGGAGAAAAATCAAGAGCCGCATAGTGAAGCGGTTGCCCAGATTTGATTGTATGATCAAAGTCACAATTTTCACCCATGCTCGGATTGATGACGATTCACCGATCAATATCCTCCCGACCTCTGTGTTTCACGACCTCAAACTCGGACCGATCAGGAAGATACGAGAGATTGTTCATTTGGCTGATCGATCGATAAAGCAACCGAGAGGAATCATTTCTGTCATCATGAAATTCCAAGGTGCTCTGCTCAAAGTGGAATTCACGATCATTGATATTGAGCATCAAGGAGAATTCATCCAGTCTCCAATTATTCTCGGAAAGCCATTCTTAGCATTGGCTAAGGCAATTATTGATTATGAGACTCGACAAATAAATTTTACAGCATTGGAAGCACTTCGATCTAACACAGTCTTTGAGGAACCACGATTTTCTGAGGCAACCCACGAAGTCCCCAACAACTGTAACAATGAAACGGTAGAAGAGCCCTACCCCGTTGATACACCTGAGATAGCGTTGTTGATGAGACTATTGGTTTAGAGAATCTCCCCCCCCCCCCCCCGCTTCATTCCCAGCTGCTCTCACCATGGAGAATCATGTATATGAATCATATGATCCGGAGACTTATGCATGGGCACACCATGGGTCAACCTACTCTGACTACGTGGATTATATCAACTCAACACAGGAATGCTCCAACATCGAATCAATTAAGAACGAACATGCAAAGACTCCTCCCAGTATTTCAATTCCCACGGATTTCAAAATAGACAAAAATTTCTTCTATGATCCTGAGACATATGCATGGTCGCACCCATGGGCAACATTCTCTGAATATCTTGACTAAATCATCCCAAATCGAGAGTGTACCAACATTCAGGAGACTAAGAACAAACACGCAAGCTGCACATCGACCAAGAAGAAGAATTCCAATGGCTATTCATCTGGATACTCAATTGAACCGACACCTTCACGAAACAAGAGAAAGAAGTCACCTTTGACCTTTTGGAAGAGGAATCGACTGATGATCCCTCATCATGTCCGGAAAAGGTAGTCTACATGAGTGAAGTCTGTTCGGCAGCTCTAAAGTCATATCTTCGCAAGGATCCAAAATTCGATTCTCGTTGGACAACTCCCATTCCTAACTATTATTCATCCAAAGCTGATGCTCCTGTCCTCTACAAGTACACCGGAATCATTTCTTACGAGCTGACTGAGACCGGTGCTTCTGAGTATTCATCCGAGGACAAACCACTTGATCCCAAAAAGGAAAAAATTCTGAGGAAACAATCGAAGAAACAAAAAGACATGAATATCTGGAGTGTGTCCACTTTCAAATACTATTCCTCTGAGGATAACTCTGATGATGGCTACCTTTCATCTGATCAAATATTTCATCTACTATCCATCATGATTTTTCTGAGGATGACACTGATAATAGTTGGGAATCATATGTTTCATCTCCATCTCATCATTACGATCTCCCACCACAGGCTCACAAGAAGATCAGCCAAGAACCGCCTTAATCATAGGCTACCCACCCTCCCTCCCGACCACATCGGTCTCCTTGTACAGCTTCTTCCTCTACTTAGGCCAAGGCTTAAGTATAGGGGGGAACCGATGCCATTTGTATATACCATTTCACTCATCACACTTTTCCTTCTCAATCACTCCATTTCCACCCTTCTCCTATACTTAGGTTGATCAGAGCCTAAGTATAGGGGGAACCGACGCTCACATGTATATACTCTCTTCATCCACATATTCCGACCGCTTCATTTTTTCCGCTCTTCTTCTATACTTAGACTGTTCACAGTCTAAGTATAGGGGGGCGGACTTGTATATCTTATACTTTTTCTTTTCCTTTTTACTCTCTTACGCTTAGCTGGAGCTATGTCTTCTTTACGCTTCTTATGCTCTGAGGACACAACACTCGCTAAGTATAGGGGGGGTCTGTATATATACTATGTATATATTTTAATCATACCTCATACTTTTGCATAAGTCTATATGTATTTACGGGGTGGGTAATTAATAAAAAAACAACAAAAGAATAGAAAAAGAAAAAGAGTTTTGCTACTAACACTGACTGTGCCCAAAATTTTTGAAAAAATGGCTTCTTATTGATTTTTGAATTAAAAAAATCCCTTGCAAAAAAAAATCAAAAGAAAAAATGTGTCTGTGTTTCACACACCTTCACTTCATCCAACATCACATTCATTTGCATCTGTGAAAAGTCTTTGGGTTTTGAACCGAGTTATGAGCAGAAACCGAGAGTGGTCTGGACTTGACCTTAATCCACCTAATTTTAGAGGAACTTCACCGAGAAATAGGATTTTGGAATCTTCAGGTCTTTGACTTAATTCTTTGAGTTCCACATGACAATGTGCAGCGTTTGACTCTTAGTGTCTAACCTTGTCTCTTCATTTCGGGTACAGCTCTAGAATAGGGAATTAATTTGTACTCTCGCACTATGCACTTAGCTCAACTCAGACGGGATGTTGGAAAACTGTGTGAGTTTCTTTTCTGGTAGCGTGGAAATCTAAAGACCGGAGTACGGATTGAAATAAAGCTTTGGAAAAGGGATGGACGTATGGGCACAATTTTTTCTAATACCCCAAAAAATGTACGGAAATAAAAAGATTCTATATCCGTAGGGGCACAACAAGATCCAAGCACTACCACCAAAAATTCCAAATACAAAGAAGCATTCTACCAAATAAATATCTGACCAAAAAGGTCCAAGCTTCCAGAAAACCTGCAGATCTTGGTGAAGATTCGGCTACACTGGCCAGCTTCACAAGGAGAGGTGACTACATTGGCCATCCTCCAGTTCTTTTCTCCTTCTTCTAACTTCTCCCCCCAATTCGATTGTGAACACAACGTGACAGACCTTAGAAGGAAATACCTGACTCCCCGAGGATGAGTTACTGGAGAGGAGGTTTGTGCAGTAGTCCGGCATTCTGGGTGGGAAGAGATAAAACCTTTCACACACATGAGTTGATTGTTCAATGTTCATAGGGTATGCTTTAGGAAGAGGATTGATCTAAGATGACTTCTGAGCCGAAACTGTTACAATGATGTGTAGAACTTGAGGGCTGTTGATTTTAAAATTCTAAGTCTCACAGAAGTTCCGCTGCACTAATAATCCAAAGTTCGAGTTTAGTTTCATTTTCACCTTCAGCTCATGGTCTTGGTATGTAACCCAATCTCATTTCACTTCATGGCATTTCTTTTTGATGCTCAGGGACGAGCATGCTTTAAGTATAGGGGGATGATGAATCTCGGATTCATCACTCTAAATCTCATTTATTAAGCTCAAATCCCTCAAAATCAACACCATTTCTGCATCTATTCTACATAATTAGCATTCATTCATGTTTTCATAAAAAATGCATTTTAGCACTAATTTCTGCACAAAATAAGAAGCCAAAAATCCAAGCCAAAATTGACCTGTAAATACCCTAACTTTCCCTATTTTTAATTAATTCATGCTAACTCTGAATACACCAAAACTGCCTACACTATGTATATCACTCACAAGAATAAATTAAAAATACAAAAAATAACTAACCCAAATAAGTGGACCAAAAATCCAAACCCTAGTTTCAGGATTTCCGGACTAAAAACCTCATATTTTCCCCATCCAGTGTCCGTTTTAATCCTACTCACTTTTGAACTAATATACATTCAATTACCTTCAAAACAAGACCAAGTTCAAGTAAATCGGAGCTCATATGTGAAAGTTGGGTTTTGGGCCTCTTTTGTATATTTTGTATTTTAGCAGTTTTTGACCTATTATTTTATGTACATATTTAACCTATTAATAAAAATCCAAAAAAATTAGATTAAGGTGTAAAAATTTACCTTTTATTTTACCATATTTTTTCTAGATTTTTATCTGATTTAAAAAAATGACACAAAAATTATAAAACCCCAAAATTAAGGTATTCTATGTATACGGGATACCCCAAAAATATCACTTTGTGCAATTGATCGATTTTGATTTTGATATATTCTTGAAAGTTGTAGATCTCATTGAGACGAGAAATTTTCGTGAAGAAACTTTTTCGATCCGAGTCCTTTGCTATTTTTTATGCATTTTAGAAAATCATTTTTTTTGGAATTTTCTCGTTTTTATAAAAAAAATAAAAACACCCCACGTACATGCGAGGCACGTGCCACCCAGGCACGCGCCAAGCACGTGCGCTGCCGCCCCTCTTCCCTTCGGCCGCCACGTGGCATATGTTGGGCCGTCCGATCTCGGCCGATCGGACGACCGCTTGCTATCTTCCCCAAATCGCAACTTTCCCAATTCTAAGCCGCCGCGGATTTCGCCGCACCGCCGTTCCCCGATTTCACCGCCGCATATCTAGCCACCGCCTCCATCTCTGATCCTCTCCGATCATCCCTCGAGCCAGTCAAATCTCGGCCGACCTCCATAGAATCTCCCCTTCCGTGATCTCCTTCCATAGCCGACGAAAAATCGCCTCCCTATTTAAGCACCTGCACCGCCCCTCAAGAAGGATTATCCGTCGATAGCCAACAACTGAGGAGGGCGGTGACAGCGCCCCCCTTGTTCATCGGCGAGGTCCGGTCGCCCTCACGGCCATGGCAATGCCACTCATCGCTGCGTGGTTGCTCCGCTAAGGCAACTCTATTGAGCCTACGACGACTCCGCCTCTCCATCGTCAACGACGACTTTCGCCCGCGACCACACTGCTTCGCCGCCACCGATCTCCACCAACAACGTTCACCTAATTCATCTTCTTCGGCCATCTTCTCCGTTATAGCCGCCTGGAACTTCACGCCCATCGACAACACCCTCGAAGCCCCCAGCGTCGCACAACCTTCGCCCCCTGACGCAGCACCCTCCTACGCCTTGCTCTACCGCTACCGTAGGAGCATGCCAGTCACATCCCCGTCCTCTTCCGCAGCCAAGGCTCCAGGCGTCACCGGAGCCCCGCCCAGTCACCGCCTTTTTAAAAGAAATCCTCCGAAGATACTCATTATTGCAATCCAGTCCAACCACCCCAGGGGTCACGTGCGGTGCACGTGACCTGCTGAAAAATTTGCGGAAAAACCCCCAACTTTTTGGTAATTACATCTAGGTCCCCTGCATATTTTATTTATATTATTTTGCAGTTATACTCCTGTGTTCCCCTATATTTCTGAATCTTCTTTACATTATTTTATCAATCCAAAAATAGCATGATGTTTGCCATTTAATTCTCTACATTTTGACATATTGTGGACATTTTTGTGATTGATGGATAATTAATAATTGATTATTTTGTGGAAAATTGCATATTTTTCTCAGTTTATGCTCTTAAATTTATATTTGAATAATCATTGCTCTAAAAAATCTCAAAAAATCATATATTGTAGAGTTAATTGTGCTTAACATTGTATCCAAAAAGATTTGCATTTGCATGCATAGTTTGCCATGTAAAAATCATTTTGCATATTTCACTCTTTGATTTTTAATAGGTATTAAATCTCACATTTTCAAGGTTTAGGATTTTTCTGAGATCAATCACCTAGTAAAAGATCTTAGATAATTTTAGTCCTTGAATATAATTAGGTTTAATATTTATTATAATTAAAAATTGAAATTCATTCTGTTTATATTTGAAAATTCATAAAAAAATCATATTGCATCCAAAAATTCTAAAAAATTACAGTGCATTCATTTCATCATATTTTTCATCGAGGCCAAGTTTCATATTTTTCGGACATCGTTTGATTGCAATTGATATTTTAGTCCCTAAAATAGGCTAAAGTTGCATACTGCACCCTGAGTTGCATTAAAAATTCCAAAAAAAAGACCGCCTCGAAAATCATGCACGAATTGATAGACATAATTCTAGATTGTTCCTTTGCTCCCTTGTTTTCGACCTTGGGACTTTCCCAAGTAAAATAAACATAAAACCACATTGTTTGAAATCGACAAATATTTTGTGTGGTTATTTTCTTGACCGATTTCGATTGCCGCCTACAACGAACACGACAATAAATAAACATCTTTTAACATGAGAATTTCGGACTCGTCAATTCCCTCATATGCATTCCAGCTCATTTGTGTGTGGACCTTGATTAGGTCATCAACCTAATGGTTTACCTAATTTACATATTTAGACATATAGTAACACATCCGCCTCTAATGAATCCCATACTCATCTGCATTATTATCTCATATTATCTCTCTAGCTTAAGAAAACCAATAAAAATAATTTAACATTTAACACTAATTACTTAAAAATATGTTGTAAATAATTACTTATAATTAGTGTGTAATAAAACCCCTATTATTATTCTATTATTTTATGTGTTTATTATTTATTAAATTTAATAAAAATTAGAATAATATCGTATTTAATTATTTTAACCTAGTTTATAAAATAAAATTCCATAAAAATAAGAAAAGATATTAAAAATAAGCAATTTAATACATTAAATTACTTGAGAAAATATTCTATTTATATAGATGACTTTATTTCTCTTTGAGTTGAGATCTACAACTTTCATGCTTTCATTTTGTCTAATCCATTTTCCTTTTATTTATTTTCTATTTATTTACTATTTTTTGTATTTATCTCAATTTCCATTGGGCCGCGTGATGCCATTTCAGTGAACCACATGGCCTCTCGTCTTCTTGTATTCTCGCCATCCTCAACCATAGGATCATCAGATCCAACGGTTAGGAGCTTGTCGTCAACCTTCAATCATCTTATGAAGCGATACAACCCCTCACACGCCTCCAATTTCCAATAATTTTCCGTCAACCTCCGACAACCTCGCTTCCAAATCCCGTCGTCATTCTCTTCCCCAATCATTGGTCATTCTTGTGTAACCTTCCTTTCCTCCTCATCTACCTCACGTGCTCCATTAATCGCTAGTTGAAACCGCTCTCCTAACAACATGGAACCACCACACATTCTCCATTAAAATCCCTCCTCCATTGTGAGCAACTGCTATCCGCCATCTCGGAGAAAGTTCCCCAGTCTCGATCTTCACTTTGATAAAGAGTGAGTGCATCTCAAGAGAGATTACGATATCTTCTTCTCTGACGAGATCCATGGGATTTCTTCTCATGCTTTAACAATTATCCCATTGCTCAAGCTCAGTTTCATATCCAAAAACTTCAAGCGATGACCAGAGTTCTTTGATCTCCACTCAAGGCCCGTTTCTATACTTCTCTCCATCTTCTCGGTCCATCCCCATTTCCAGGTAACCCCTTGACCGTAGTTTCGTTTGTGTTTCTCTATTTTCTCCTCATGCATTCTTGCACTAATTTTACATTCTAAGAATACACACATCATCGGTTATTACCCTAATTTTCGTGCAATCATCATCATCATCTCTCACGTTCTCCATGAT
The DNA here is from genome assembly GCA_037367405.1 of Ottelia alismoides. Taxonomy (NCBI): domain Eukaryota; kingdom Viridiplantae; phylum Streptophyta; class Magnoliopsida; order Alismatales; family Hydrocharitaceae; genus Ottelia; species Ottelia alismoides. The sequence goes on from JAZKJV010000392.1 coordinate 364,206, forward strand.
TTGTTCCTATCGACCCAATTATCAAGCTCGTAAAGCTTGAGAACCCACCTAGGACTATCTTCCTTCATTTGCTAAAAGTGCTCCATTCCGTCTCCTGTTCATCCCAATAGATTCCCAGATTCTTGGGCTTTGTCTTCTAATACTACAGGTGCTTAATGATAGGAAAATCATCGAGCTCTGATCTCACCCTTCGTCTCCGGTGACACTCCACCAGGCTACCTTTTTGTGCTTCATCAGGTCTCCCTTGGGTACCACCATCCTCGCAAGGCCTTTGCAGAGGTTTCACAATCTGTGAATTTCACAAAGGAGCGTAGAGGGGGAGCACGGGCCTCGCTGGATCTTCGCCTGAGCGTCGCCTTCCATGGAGGAGAGGGTAGAACCTTTATATATAACTACCGTTAGATATGATCCTCTTGATCAGATCCATTGTCAATATTATCCTCTTTCCAAGAACCGAAGCTTCACTTAAGTTCTAAGGGACAGATCACCCCAACCTACCATGAATCGAAAGCATCTGACACATGGATCGAGCCACTCCACTGAGCCTCCTTCCAGTCACATGCAAGAAGCACATGCATCTGGTGAAATTCTAGAGAAGCCCAAGAAAGATAAAAACTGCAGATAAGTCCCACCTTTTGGAAAAAATGTAAATATGCCTGAGAAGGATTATGTATTTACATTTTGTCCAATTTGGACCTTATTGTAATAAAATAATTCATGTTTTCTTATATTTATGCCCCTACATTGTTTTATTAATAACTTGTGAACCATTTATCTATTTTTAATGAAATTGATGCCATTGGAATGTTCATTTTTATGCACTTTAATTTAGTGCAATTTAATTTCTGATGTGTTATATATTTCACACACTAAATCTTGGAGTAGCATATGAGGGTAGTACATCTAGGCGGAACCTCTCATCTTCCTCTAGGGAGGGATGTGCATCTCAACCTGATCTAGTAGCATTGATGTCTAAAGATAGGATGTTGTGGGGTTACAATAATGCTTCAAAAGAGGGATAGTCTACTAACTCAAGAAGAAAAACTCCTTATGTACATGATGCACATTGTATATATTTTTTTAGAAAAAAAGAGAAAGAAAAAATACAGAATCTCCAAAAGTGGGCAAGCCTGATTGAAAAGTAAAATGCCAGCCGGAGTGTATATACAAGTGAAAAAAAAGAATAAGAGCTTCAAAGTCAAAATTTTGTAAGCTTGCAGCTGGATGACTTGGTTACACTGGTCATGCATCCAAGGATAGGTAGCTACACTGATTACTGTTGATTCTTTTCTCCATCTCCTCTTCTTGAGCTGGTTGTACTTGAACTTAGAAGGTAATATCTCCACTCCTTGAGGAAAGAGTGCTAGATCGGGGGACTAGAGTTACCTCATTGTGGGAGGATGTTTCTATGCTACTTTTGAGATGTGGAGCTATATTTCACTTACACCGTACAAGTAAAGATTCATAGTCATAAGAATTTGTGTATGTAGACTTGTTCTAACCTGACTATTGAGGAGACCTGAATAGGAGTCTTGTGGAATTTAGAGGTTGTTAGGTTTTAAATCCATTTCCTATTAAGGTTTTGCCATACTATTAATCCAAAGGTCTGGGAAAGCTCCATACTACAATTTTATGAGGATAAGTTTAATACTCAGTATTGTCCTAATTTCTTTATTTTCCTTTTATTTTTCTTTTCTTCACTTATTCTTTCAAATAAGTATTTGCTAAGGGACTAGTAAATGTAAAGCATATGGGGATGATGAATCTGCAGTTCATCATCTTTATTCATTTATTTTATCTTAAAATCCCTTAAAAAATACATGTATATAATACTAACTTCATAATCTTACTAACTTGCATCTATGCGTAAATATTGTATATTAATTATTATATAAACCTAAAATAAATAAATAAAGAAATAAAGGAAAAATAAAGAAAAGAAAATACTGTATATATGTAATAGATACAGGCTAACCCAAACCCCGAGAGAAGGTCAAGACTTGACCTGATCGATCAGGAATAAAGTAGGGGAGATAGGGTCCTTAATCAGAAAATAAAAAAATATGTGTTGTGTATATTTGTATAAAACTTACACTATTTTATTTGTCTATAAATTGAACTCAAATAAAATAATTTTATAAATAAAAATTGTTCATAAAAATGATTTGTAAATGATAAAAAATAATTACAAAATAAAATCATGTAAAGATTAAAAGTATCCACACCTAGAAAAGCCGTTAAGCGATAATTCAAAGACCAATTCCGGCTCCATAGAAATATAAATTAAATCAAACTCACTTCCATCTTTAAAATGATTGTGGTTTTATAAATTTTGAAGTTACAGTTGAAAAGTCGGTTTTCTAGGATGCTTTTTGCAATTTTACCATTTATTTATTGTATATATTAATTCATATTTTGTATACATAATGTAAATAATTGTCAAACTTTTTTATTCATTATAAAAATAAAATAAAAATAAAATTGAAAAAATAAATAATAATAATAATAATAATTTCCTTATTTGTACATGTATATAATGTACTATATGTGTATATTACTCGTATATAACTAATTTCCTTATATAAAAATCACCAAAAATTGATATCTAACATTAATAAATTAAATGAATAAATTACGAAAATTTAATTTATTTATTTCATTATTTGATTTGAAAATCTACCATGTATATAATATTTGATTTTATACCTTAAATAACCACCATTAAGGTGGCTAATTAATTTTTGTAAATTAAGTAATTTAGTTATTTTATTTAATTATGTATTTTATTTTTAATTAATTAAATAAATAATTAATTAATTAACCACTAAACACATTCCTTATTTGTAATTATTTCCTTTTTGATTTTTTTCACCTTTTTATTGAGCTCATCCTCCCTGATTCCCTCTTGATACAATCCTTTGAGAGAGGAGTTCAATCTCTGAGAGAAATTTTATCGTAGAAGGGTGCCCAGCCTCTAAGTCATTCGGTGACAACGAGGCAATCTTCGTCAAGGCCATCACAGTGTTTTTCTGCTCCTAAGGTGAGATCCATCATTTTCTCTTATTTTTAGTCTAGGTTAATCTTTGTTTAATTTTCCGTATTAGTTTTATTCCAATGCCATTTTTTATCTAGATCTTAGAATCATACACCACGATATGATCCCGAATCCGATTCGATATTTCATCTCTTTTCCTTGATCACATCGCTTCACGTTCTACCTCCGTGATCTCTCACTTCTGACCATGCATGATAGTCTGAGACTCGTTCCATCCACCATTTTTCTCGGAACTGCACCCGCTCACATATCTCGATTTTATTTTTTTTTCCCGAGTCATCATGCTAGCGTCCTAATTTGTTTATAAATAAAAAACAAAAAAATATATAGCTTTTCTTTCTAACATTTGTTTTGCAGGAATAAAAGAAAATTATAAAAAATATAAAAAATATCTCTGTAGTTCTGTTTTAAAATATATATATATATAATTTCCTTCTGTTTCTGTTTTTATAAAAAAATAAAAATAATAAAGAATCCGCTGCTCCCGCCCGTGTGAGCCATCGCCTGGCAGCAGCCCTCGCGCCACCAACCGCAGCGGCGCCCGCGGCCCGCAGCCCGACCATAACCGCAGCCACCTGCGGTACTGTCCTTCTTGGAGCCACCGCCGCACCATTCAGCCGCCGATCCGAAGTTGCGCCACATTCTGGACCCTCCGTCCTCCATCGCCTAGATTGCCAGCACCGTGATCGGTCGTGCCGCCCTTCACTACGGCCCACTACCGCGCCCTCCTCCGCCTTGGGCAGAGTTGCATCCTTCCAGATCGGGTTGCGCCACCCCACGAAGCCGCTTCGCCAACGCCCCAATGCTGCCGCCATAGCCGCCTAAAATGTTGCCCAGCACCACCTCGCCGATCTCCCACCTTGCTTCTCCGCAGCCCGAAGGTTACGCCTCCGCCATCGGCGGCGCACGCCGCTCCTCGCCCCCTTCCACCACCAACCCCTGCGTTCATCTTCGTCGCCGTGCCCGCCACTGCCAGCCGCTGCCGCCCCACGGCTTGGGCGTGAAGAGAGGGGGCGGCACCCTGTTGTTTGGAAGGAAAGAACGAAAAGCAGAACAGAAGCTCTAGGAGGAATTAAAAAAAACTGGAAACTTTCATTAAATCTCTCGCCATTTCCTGATAACACAAAGAGGCCCCTGTCAATATAAAGTCGCATGCATCGTATGCACTGTTTGGGTAATTTACAATATCCTTGCTGTTGTTTATTATTGTTATATTTTATGGAAAACTTTTAATATTTACGTTTCAGTCCCTGTAATTTCCAAACTAGGTTTTGCATGATCTTTTCATTGAAAATAAATATTTTTGTTAGTCAATAAATTCCCCAAAAATCAAGTTAGACTCTTGTTCTATGCATATTCATTGTATAAAATTTTCATTACATTTTATCATTATTTGTTATTATTAAATTATAAAAAATAGTGTCATTTTCTCTTTCTGAAATCCAAAAATTCATAAAACTTTGAATATTGCTATGAAAATTTCAAAAAAAAGATTAGTGTTATTTTATTTTCTTTTAATTCCTATCCAAATTTCATGCATTAATTCTTTCCAAGACAAAAAATTGAAAAATATCAAACATCTTAGAAAAATCACAGAATATTCGACAAAAATAAAAAATCATGATTTCACTTCCTGTTTGTAGACATTTGTCTATTTTTTGTATAAAAATAATTCCAGGAGTTTTGGACACTTAAAATATTTGTAAGTTGCAAATTACTCCACGCTATCTACTTTTTGTCATTTTTGTCACTGTTTGATTTTTAGAAAAATACAAAACATCTGAAAATTCTACAAAAAATCCCAAAAATATTTCAAAGCCTTTAAAATCCAAAAATATTTTCTCTATAATTTTATGGACATTTATGACTATTTTGAATATTTCTCAGCTTGTTTCATCTAAATCACTATAGGTATTAAGGTTACCTCTTGAAGCATGATTGCGATCGAGTCTCTAAATGAAGAGACATCATGTCTCAAGTCCGATCCGACGGAGGAGACACTTGCGAGCGCATTGATGAGATGCGTGCTCCTCGTAATCCATGTTGATGATCCAAGCGGTGAATATCCTGATCTCGTCACATGAGATCCGATGTCTTCTTCATGAGCAAGGTGTATCGAAGGAGATGAAGATTCACAAGAAGTCGTTTCAGCAGCATAACGGTAATTCAATGACGACGACGATCTCTCTCTAGGGCATCAAGGTAGACGGCCACAAGAGAGAGAGAGGCAGAGAGCATTCTTTGATGTTAATGTAACTTGAAGAGCAAAGGGAGCCTCTTCTTATATAGAGTTTTGAGATCCATGGATCTCAATCCATGGACTACACTTAGTCAATGGATTAGATTGATTTGTGTTTCTTTCAATGGGTATGATCTTGTTGTGAAAACACAACAACAATTAATTTCATTCAAATTACTATATAATGATAAATCAATATAACTTAATTTCAAATAAAATCAATTGACTAGTCTTAGAGATAATGAGAAGATTGACCATATCCCCTAAAAGGGGGGACGACCACTTAGTCATCTCATGAGATCTCATCATCCGATGAGATCTCATTATCTCATGAGATCTCTCCATATCATTATATCTCCAAGATTTACAATAACATATGTTGTAAATTATCTCACAAAAATAATTCATAATTATCTTTTGAATATTGCAATCATGCCATTGGAAAAATTTGAATCACATTCACATCCCAAAACAAAATGTAAATTATATTTTTGATTAATCATCTAATGTGAATCCAATTCACATCAATAATTAATTAACAAATATAAATCACAATAGGCTCTCTCTAGTATATTATAAATCACATTTATAATATATCGGATTAATTTGGATAATGCTATCCACATTATTCATATCTATGATAATTAAATCACATTTAATCATCTTGGGTCTCTATTCTCATGTGCCCAAATAACATGAATCACATTTGCTTTATTCACATCTTTGATAATTAAATCATATTTAATTATCTCAACTAAATCTCCTTATAATATGAATCAAATGCACATTATTTTTAATATTTAAATCACATTTAATTATCAATTCTATTAATACTGAGATAATATATCAATAGTGAAATTATCCATGAACTCTTTCAAGGATAATGCACTTTCTCCGCGGATAATTGGAGATAAGGACATGGCGATAGTGACTTGGATATTGAGATCGAATATCTCCAGATCTTGTGAACCTCATAAAGATGCTTAATTAAATCAAGTCCGTAAATCTAATCTTCTTATTCCATCTGAATCACATTCAGATCAATGTCCAATATTTGGACTAAGATCAGATTACTTCTCTGTAGGAGGAGTCTCTAAAATCCAGACCTATTTCATTACTCCCTCAGAATGAAAGCGTCATGATTATACAATCGTTTACGATCACATCACCCTCAGGTATTCCTAATACCTGTACACCCTGCATACTGGAAGACCCAGAATAAACCCAAAATTTTAGATCTCTTTTAGACTGTCTCCTTCAGGATTTTTTCATTAAGTTTCTCCTTTGACTATTAGGAGTTGGTATCGATCATATAATTTCCAAAAGCATATATCATATCCAGGTGTTGATCATATACTTTCCGAAAGTATATATCAAACCTACAAATTTGTCAAGCTTCCAAAGCGAGACAACCGTGCATGGAATTTGATTCTTCCCAATATCTCATGAGTGAGCTCATGTCTTCCGGTTCCGCAATGAACCTATATGAACCCTTTGAGAGATTGTGTTACTCATATGGCCTTGCATGCACACCAGTGCTTCGGTGTATAGACCTTGGTTAGGTCATCAACCTATTGGTCTGCCAAATGTACATACTCAGACATATAGTAATACATCTGTCTCTGGTCAAAGGATGCATGCCTATATCATGTCAGCATACGACATAGGTCTTTGATTATCTCGATCTCATTAAGTTAACTTTTTGACCTAACTAATCTGACACCTCTGAATCTCTATTCCTATGTAGAGGACCTGCATCAAGAGGTCAGTCAGATATCATCCTTTAGAGAAACGATTGCCATCTCCTTATCAGGTTGGAGATCGTCTCTTAATAATCATTTAACGGTGCTTGATGAGTCCTCAATCTAACTCTTTAGATATTCATCCAAGCACCGGCCTCTATGATTCAACAATTGAATCAACAGCTGTATGATCATTAATATGGCCATGGTACATATCCCTAATTGTACAAAGGGACCTATTATGCAAATTAGTTATTCTTCATTTCAGATCAAGGAATGATATTCATAGTAATATTTATTGCATAATGGCTCACAGTGGGCTCGCATGTCTAATTGAATGTGGGGTGGAGCTGGCTTATTTGAAGGAGGAAGGTTTGAGGTGCTGGTGGTGGAGGTTGTGGTGTATGGGCAGAATATGGAGCGAGAGAGGGGGGGACATGAGGAGCTACGCGGTCTGTGAGGGTAATGGAGGAGTGGGATTGGACGTGGCATGTTCAGCGGGTGGTGGGAGAAGCCGTCGAGGTTAGAGAAAAAGGAAGGGGTGATGTGCGCGAAGAGGAGAATGTGGGAGAGAGATATAGACCAGAGGTGGAAGTTGATCTCATAGTCGTTGGATCTTGCGATCCAACGATGAGGGTGCGGGCGCTAAGGAGCGGTTCTGATCTAATCGATCAGGGCACATCCAACTTTCGTCGGTGAGGCGCGTGGGGTCATTGGATCTAATGATCCAACGGTCAAGGAACGAATGGCAGCTGGCGCTCCAGATGGAATCTGGAATGTGATCGAAGGGATGAGGATGGAGATGAAATGAGCGGGTGTGATGGAGGCTCCAGGAAGCAATAGGATGGTTGGAAGTGAAGGGCGCGTGGAGAGGGGAGGGGGCCACGTGGCTCAACTAGATAGAGCTGCATGGCCCAACCAGATTATTCAAAAATATAAAAAATAAAATAAAAATAAAAAAGAAATAAAAGGAGGGAAAATTTGGAAAAACTGAAAATATGAAAGTTGTAGATCTCGATGAGATCTACATGTTTCATGTTGACCAAAAATGCAAAATGCGTCAAACAAAGGGAGAAATATTTTGTGAGCGTTTTCAAAGGTGTAAAATTACTGCGATTTTTGTTTCGTGATTTTTTGTATTTTTTATTTATTTTAAGATCAAGATATATACATCAATTAATTTGGTTTTATTGAAACCAATTTAAGCTAGGGGATAAATATATGAAAATTAACATAATGAAACCGAGGTTCGTTAACCACACCTTATCAGATGGATCCTTCTTCTCTGGGAATTTGATTTAGAGATTTGAGATAAAACTGGAGTAAAAAATATTGTGGTAGGTCACCTTTTCCGTATTATAGATGTAGATACTTCTGAGCAGAGCATGATCCCTATTTCTGAGACCTTTCCAGATGAGACCATTTTGTATGTGGACTCACTGCCATGGTATGTAAATATTTTGAACTATCTTGTCTCCATAAAGTTCCACAAGATTGGCTGAAGAACAAGGTAGATAGATTCCTATATGAAATACATTTTTTACCAGCAGAAGGATCCGTACCTATTTTGTGAGGGTATTGATTGTATCTGGATAAGGTGCAATCCTCAGGAGGAACACACCAGTGTACTTGAGCACTATCACAAACTAGAATCTGTTGGGTATCATTCAGGGAAGCGCACAACAACAAAGATTTTACAGAGCGTCCTCTGGTGGCCAACATTATTTAAGGATGCTAAGAATATGTTCGAGGTTGTATTGATTGTAAGAAGATAGGAGAAATAATTGGTTCCAAAGATACCATGCCTCTAAGATATATACAGATTTCTGATGTTTTTTATGCTTGGGGTATAGACATCATGGGCCCATTTCCTATCAGTCAGGTATATCAGTACATCCTACTTGCCATGGATTATGTTAGTCGATGGGTGGAGGATATTCCCATCTGAACCGTTGATAGATGTACAATGTATTCCTTTCTTAAGGACCATATTATTGTGCGGTTCGGAATACCCAAGATACTTATTTTAGATGGGGGAAGCCATTTCATTAATAGAGAAGTAAAGAAGCTTTTGAAGGAGTACACCATTGAGCACAGGGTTGTCTCCTTACCACCCACAGACTAATGGCTCCGCTGAAACTTTAAATTGGGAGATTTACATGATATTGCAAAACCTTGTACGTCCAAATAGGAAGAATTGGTCCCATATGCTTGACTCAGTTCTACATGCTTATTGGACGGCATACAAGTCACCATTGGGTATGTTTCCCTATAAACTGATGTATAGAAAGCCTTTCCACCTTCCAGTAGAATTAATTCACAAATCTTATGGGCGCTTCGTGTATGCAATCTTTATTATGAGAAAGTAGGAAAAAGCAGGAAGTTGGATTTGAATAGATTGTTGGAATTCTGAGATTTTGCATACTCTGACAACTCACGCATGTATAAGGAGAAAGTCAAGCATTGGCATGATAGACACATTAGAAGGAAAACTATCTTCACTGATCAAAAGGTTTGGTTGTTCGATGCTATGTTGAAATTGTTTATAGGAAAATTAAAAAGCAATTGGTGAGGATCGTTCATTGTGAGAGATGTGTGTGATAATAGAAGTTTTGTCATATCTGGGATGTCATCTAATGCACAGCCATTTGTTGGTAACAAAGAATTGCTGAATCCATATCTATATCATGACACATTTTTGTCCGTGGATGATTTTATATATGTTCTATCAGACGATGTTTTTTGACGCCTTTCGTCTCTAATACATGAGCTTCCTTTTTCTTGTATATATCCTTTTGTTTTATTCCTTCTTCTTCCATTTTTATCATTCACCTGTTTCCTGTATGTGTTTGTGCTATACTTAGGATGTTCTCTATCTTGAGTTTAAGGGAGGTGAATGACTTGAGTTGTTCACATTCGTCTTGTTTCACCACTCTTGTTGTTGCGCGATCCCTTACCCTATGTAAAGGGGGAGTGAGGTTGTTCATACCGTCTTTTTGTTTTTTTCTTTTCTTCTTATCTCTCTCTTGTCCTACAACTTCTTGATATTCTTGTTCTATACTTAGGGATCTTTTATCCTAAGTATAGGGGAGGAAAAGTTGAGTCGTTGATTCTGTTCATTCTCTTCCTCGATTTTTCTCATTTATATAGTCTTCTATACTTAGGATTATTTGATCCTAATCACCGACTTCTATTCTTTTTGTCTATTATTTGAGTCATTGTTGTGTAGGTGTCTTTTCACTTTTCTATACTTAGCACAAGTTATTTCTTCCTTTGTAGCTCTTTGATCACTATGAGGACATAGTTCGAGCTAAGTATAGGGGGTATCGAATATATTGTTTATATACTTTAGCCATAACTCGTACTTTTATTAAAATGGCTATAAAAATGTGTTGTAAAATTATTTTGCGTATATTGTTGTAAAAGTATTTTGTCAGAGGGATATAAATTATGGGATGTATATATTCATAAAAAGTGTGTATAAAAACTTTGATAAGCTTCCTTCCTGTATATTCTATATAAATTCTTTTATAAAAACTTGTTTCTAAAATTCTATTGTAAAATCTTGTATAAAATTTGTACAATCCTTATATATATATTTACTAACCCCTTTTCTTTCTTTAAAAAAATATACTTTGAAAACTTTTTTTTCAAAAAGATTTTCCTTCTTCTTTCTTCAAAAAATGTTTTGTAGTTACATATGCATTTTTTCAGAATGGTATTGACAATTAAACAAGTCTGGAATAAAATTGAAGAATGGAGCTTGATTATGACCTTAATACATTTAATTTCATAGGAACCTTATAAGAACTGGAGTTGAGACTTTTTAGGTCCTAACGCTTAATTCTTTGAGTCCACAGGACTATGTTCACGAATCATCTTGATTAGTTTAAGTAGAATATTTACCAATACACACATGATTCTTCTAGACTGTAGCTTAACTTGGACAAGCACTCTACAAGTAGCTCTTCATGGATGAGGTGGTGAGGGGGTAGAATCATTTGGCTTGGGTATCACACGGGTGTGTAACAAATAGTGGAAGCATCTGTCTTCCTCTAGGGAGGATAGTGCATCTCAACTTGGTCTAGTAGCATTGAGGTCTAAAGACGGGATGTTGTGGGGTTGCAATAATGCTTCAAAAGAGGTATAGTCTACTAGCTTAAGAAGAAAAACTCCTTATGTACATGCTGCACCCTTGCATATATTATGTATAAAAAAATTCAGAAACTCCAAAAAAGTTGACATGCTTGATTGAAAAATAAAATGTCTACCGAATTATATAGTCAATATGAAAGAATGAGCTTCAAAGTCAAATTATTGTGTGCTTGCAGCTGGATGACTTGGCTACACTGGTTACTGTCCATTCTTTTCTCCATCCTCTCTTCTTGAGTTGGTTTCACTTGAACTAGAAGGGAATATCCCTGCTCCTCAAGGAAAGAGTTGCTAGATCGGGGCACTAAAGTTACCTTTGAGGGAGGATGTTTCATTGCCACTTTTGAGGTGGGGAGTTATATTTCACTTGCATCGTACATGGAAAGAATCATAGTCATAAGAATTTGTGTATGTAGACTTGTTATGACCTAACTGATGAGGCAACATGAATAAGAGTCTTGTGGAACTTGAGGTTTGTTAGGTTTTAAATCCATTTCCCATTAAGGTTCTGCCACACTAATAATCCAATGGTCTGACCGAGACATATACTAAAAATTTATGAAGATAAGTTTAATACACAATATTATTCTAAGTTTTTATTTATCCTTTATTCTTTTCTTTTTCTTTTACACTTATTCTTTCAAATAAGTGTTTTCTAAGGACTAGCAAAGTAAAGCATATGGGGATAATGAATATGCATTTCATCATCTTTATTCATTTATTTTAGCTTAAAATTCCTTATTAAACACCTGCAAATATCATTAGTTCAATTATTTTACTAACTCTAATTATTATGTAAATATTGTATATTTATAACTACCTTTAACCTAAAATAATGAAAGAAAGAAATAAAGAAAAAAAATAAAGGAATGTATATATGCAATAGATACAGGTTGAATCAGACCTCGAGAGAAGGTCAAGACTTGACCTGATCGACAAGGAAGAAAGTACTGGGAGATAAGGCCTATTTACCAGAAAATCCATAAAATACATTTGTCACCTGTACATATCCATCATATATATAATTTTGTTTATATTGCACATTATTTCAATTATTTTATTCATTAATAAATTCTCTGTAAATAACTAATATTTCTTTCTGAAATTTGTGAATAAAATTCTTTTGTAAATAATAAAATAATTGCAATTAAACTTTGTGTATATTGTGTAAATAACATCACTTTCCAAAAGCCACAAAGTACAAAATTGCAGAATCAATGTCTTCTCCACCTGAAATCTAAATTCATCAAACTCACTTTCATTGTATACCGAATTAAATTATCTTTAAAACGGAGGTGATTTCACAAAATTTAGAGTTAAGGTGTGAAATGTGGCCAATTGGGATATTCTTGTCTATTATACATATATGCATTATATATACCATTTAATTATTTATTTTATTGTATGTATTTGTGAATAATGTATTTTCTTTTAATTTTATATATTTATATTTAACTTATATAAAATAAAAATAAAAATCACAAAATCAAAACTCAAAAAATCATGTATATATTGTATATGAATCACCATGTATACACTATACCTATACCTATTTAATTAACGTAATAAATTATCTCTTAAAAATCAAATAAAAATATCATTAAAATCCTTGTGAATATTGTAAATAAATAAAACATTAAATCATGTATATATACATATACATATATATAATTAATTAAAAATTAAAGTTTTATATATATGGGTATACACACCTGTAAATAACACCTTGTATTTATTTTCACCCTTCTAATTATATTATTTAATGAATTGAAAATAACTAAAATTAACTTTAGTTTATTCTTAATAATTTTTATTATGTAATTAAATAATTTCATTTTCATTTTTTTTTGGATTTTTAACTTTTATTTATTGTTTGTAGTTTAGCCTATTTTCTACGCATTCTAGGTGCCTTCTGATTGGCTGACCTAGGTTTGTTGACCCGAGTCAATTGCTCCGTCTGCACTTGTCATCCGCTAAGTCCGCCATCCGTCGTTACATCACCTAATCTTCTATGCGCCTGTAATCATTAACCGCTCATGGTCCCTTCTCCAACATTCAAGCCCGATCATTCATCTCACTTGCCACCTCCTCAGATCTGCCAAACTTGCTTCGATCAACGCCCTTTTTTAATTAAAATCCACACTAGAGTTCATCTTATAAATACCATCCCTCCACCTCTGACTGCTATTGATCCATCCTTCAACGATTTTCCTCCCCAAGATCGAGTCTGGGGAGAAGTGTAGGTGACAACTACCTTTATCCATGATCAAGAGAGTGAGTGCATATGAAGTGTGCGATCCACTATGTCGCCAGAGTCATTCATTGTACATCTCCGTCTCTTTACTGTAACCGTTGATCGGGGCGATTTGCACCGTTCTTCTGTTCCTAGGTATCTTAGATAGTTCATTCTTAATTCAACGTTCATTTTGTGCTTTGTTTTCATTACAATCTCTCGGATCAGATTTACATCATCCACCTGAGATCTGCATGATCGGAGGAGATCTGATTGTCGTTGAACCTATCTGACTACCCAACACAACCGCCCAACCATTCTCCATCTCTTCCACCCTCTGCCCATCTCTAGTTCTCCAAAGATATGGGGTTCGACTTCCTCTCCGACCACTTCCGTCGGAAGTCTCAGCTTACCCCCATTTCACTAGCCTTTGACGCGACATTTGGATGAAGACGCTACCTCCAAGCATGAGCTTTAACTTGCACGGTCAAAGCACGCGGTACGAGCACTGGAGCGAGCCATGGGCTTGACCTGCAACTAATTCTAACTTCCCCCGGATCCATTCTTGAAGACCTTAGCGCTCCTTTCTTTCCGTCGATCGATGGAGGAGGACCCCGAGAGCCATTGCACTTCTTCACAGAGGATTTGGGTGAGCCAAGGGCGAGTTCTACTTGATCGAAGCTCGTCAGAGTTCTTCTTCTTCACAGTTCCTCCAAGGCCTTTCAACACCCTCCGATCAAGAACGTGATGCCCAGATTTGATCTTTGTGATTCATAAACCCCCCAAAGTTATGTCATTGATCAGATCTAGAGCAGATCGAGTCATCCAAACACGCATCATCCACAACCGTTCGATCCCATCAACAACACATGAGAGCCGCACCTTATGCCATGTGTTTAATGGTATATTTGTGCACAAACCCCTGTACTTGTTTTATTTTCAAAGAAGTCCTATAAGGACATGTGTCAGCTTGTAACAAATTGAATAATTGCATTTTGAATCCTCGCATTTATTTCATTTGCATTTTAGTCATTTTTGAACTACAGTGCGTGCTCAGCACGTGATTTTATGGGTAAACTACAATAAAAGGTTTGAATTTCTCTGTTATTCGGCCCTTCGACTTAATCTATTTACATAAAGGTTTGGTCCAGCAGATGTGTGCTTGATTTATTGGAAATTTTACGTATTAAGCCTCACATTTTTATTTTTGTTAAATATTCATTCTACATGCTTTAAATAATTGCATATTAGTCCATGTCTGTCTGCATTTAATTTGCATATTGTTAAAAATATAAATAAAAATATTTTTAAACTTTTGAAAAAATTCATATAGTGTCCTAACGCATTCAACTTGCATCCATAATTTCATAGTTCATTTAAACCTCATAAAGGTTTCATGTTTGCATTAAAATATAAATAAAAATTAAAAAATATCCAAAAAATCTAAACAAATTCTCGTTTACTGCTTTTATTTATTTTATCTTCTATCCATTTTTCACGTTTTTTATTCCTCATAAAGCCCATAAAAATATAAAATTTTAAAAAACTTAAAAATTCATAAAATCTTTTCAAAATATTAAAAAAATCATAAAATTTTGCTTTCTAGAAAATATAAAAAAATCTTTTACTCTGTACATATTTCTTCCATTTTTGGCCATATTTGTTATTTTAAAATTCCAAGAACATTCATTTTATTCCATGTTTACTTAATTCCCAATTTTAGATTTATTTAAATGCCTTAAAATTATGGAACAATTTGAGAAAATTATAAAAACATCCAAAATTTATATAAAACCCAAAAATATTTTTTCCCTAATTTTCATATTATATTTGACATTATTGAAAACTACAAAAAATAGTTGAGTCTGTGTGCCTAAAATTTTCTTTGATTATCTTCTTGTTTTTAAAAAGTAAAATTTTTTGCAAAGTAAAAAATAATAAAAAAATTAAAATCAGAAAACCAAATAAAAAATGATAAAATTAAAATTACTTAAGAAATAAAAAAATCCAAAAAGATAATACAACATCAAAGCATAGTGTGAATAGAAATTCCTTTATTCTTTCATTGATTCATCATTGCTTAGAATAACCCTCAGGATTTTTGTAGCCTCCCTGAGTCCGATCATGTTAGCTATACATGTTAATTAAATAGCAAACTATCTTGCTACATTTTTTATTGATTTGTGCTTAAGATTTAAATACAATTTTTGTTTAACACTTCTTTGGGATGCAAAAACCACAATTTCACTTGAAAATTAAAGCCCGAAGATTCTGCCCAACAACTATCACAGAGAAAGGAATGTTGTCTGTGGTATTTGTGTAAAACCTTGAACTTGGCATCTCTCGGATCCTATATCATAAGATCCGGCTTGTCAAGAGGAAACCAATGGAATTTGTTTCGTATGATTCAGACTTCGGTTGGATTTGTTATGATTTTCGAAAGAAAGAGAAGTAAAGAGGTTTCAGATGTCACTAACCCATAATGAACGTCATTAGGACTACTTAAACATGATTAAAGAAACTAATGACCATTAGCGAACACTAATCAATAGTTAGCAAAAGATAAACCTAAGCGGTAAAAGTTAAATAGTGATTAGTGAAAGTTATTCACAATTAGTGTCAATTAAGCGTCATTAGCAAATATAGAATCCTTTGGAACGTTCTAACTTAAGCCCTAAGTTTCAAATAGGTTTTGGCCAAAAACATGGGCCAAAACCATGAGCCGCTAACCGCGGTTAAGGGCTAAACCATGGTTTGCTAACCATGGTTAGCTGTTTTCTGGAGCCTATAAATACCCCCCCACACATTCATTCTCTACGATTTCCACTACCGCCACCCCCAAGGGATAGGGTTGAGAGGTCGGGAGGAGGAGTGGGAGGCGGGGAAAGAGCACTAGCGAAGCGCTGTTGGGAGAACGAGGAGGAGGAAGGTATGATCCTCTCTTAGTTTGGTTCGTAAGCTAGGCTTTCAATTCATCCTCTTTTTTTTCCAAATTTTGTTCTTGATTTATTTTTCTTTCCGATTTGTTTTCTGTTGTGGTTCAAGGAGAAATATGTGTAACAATCTACTTAGGTGCAGGCGACTTTGCACGTCAGTGAACCCTGTGATTCATCACACATTCACTCACCAAAGACACGTGGTGTCTATCGATTCTCCATCGCTTATATTTCTATTCTTTCAATTATGCTTTTATAGTTATTTTGATGGAAAAATCTGTGTAATACCCTACTTAGGTGAGGGCGGCTATGCACGTCAGTGAACCCTGTGATTCATCACACATTTACTCACCTAAGATGCGTGGTGTCTACTGATTCTTCATTTCTTGTTGTTTGAGTATATTCTTTCATTTTTGTTATTATTTTCCTCTCAATGATTTTATAGAGGAAATTATTTCTGTTTTTTTTAAAATATGTCCCAATATAAGGGAAAACTCTGCCAAAATTTTTATAGAAATATATCTCGATATAAGGGGAAACTCTGCCGAAATTTTTATAGAAATATGTTCCGATACAAGGGGAAACTCTGCCAAAATTTTCCTAGAAATATCACCCTATATAAGTGGAATTTCTATCAAAGTTTTAAGAGAAAATATGTTATTCGTGTTCTTCGTGTTTTTCATGTGTTCTTCGCGTTCTTCGTGTTCTTCATTCGCTCTTCGTGTTCTTGGCACGTTCTTAGTGTTTTGATATGAAAATGAAATTCGATCATTTCAGGAGCTATAAATCATTCTTTTAGAAAAAGAATCACGATAAAGCGTTGTATATGTGCGAGAGAGCTCGATTAGGTAATGAAATCCTTCCTTTTGATGTTGGGTTTTCATATGAGATCGTTGAAAATTTTGATTTTATATTCTTTGCTATAAAAACCCTGATTTTGGCTATTTTTTAGAAAGTATGAAAAATTGCTTTGTGATTCCCACTAAAATAAGGTTTAAGCATCGAATTAATGCAATGGCTCGGAAAGTTAGGGTTTGGGAGTTAAAATAAGCATAAATATGAGTATATATGCATATGAATAATATATATGCGAGTCTATACTAAGTGTTGATGATTACACAAAGCGAAGACTTAACGAAAGAATTACATCATGGGAATTGATGTGGTTTGAGTAGGATCCTGAAAAGAATCGTGTGTCACGTTAAGGATGACTGGGAGTAGAACGACAGGTCAGGCATGCACAACCTGTAGGTTTGTCGGAAGGAACCCGTATTGGCATTTCCCTACCTAGGTGGTATATGGTTGCCCTGTTATGATAAGTGCGCACGAAATGAATGATTTGCCATGCGTGGTACCGGGAGCCAATATCTTTGGTTTGAATGATGGAAGACGTAGTCATGCCATGTGGAGGCACGGGTGGTTCAATAGCGTCTGGGTCACGATAACATGTATTTAAAGCCGCTAGGTTATATGATTAAATGTTAGCCTGAGGTTTAAGCAACCGAGTCCTCGAGGACGGTGTGCTCCTTTGTTTGCCAGGCTGAGGGTTTGAGACCCTGATTAATAAAGGAAAAGGAAATTATCAGGGTAGTATTGAAGGATAAGTTGAGGCATCGTGCGACAACATAAGCTCATCAGATCAACGCAATCTCCAATCCCAAAGTGTCCACAACTTCAGAGTACAAGAATGGTGGGGTTCCCCTAGACTAATCCCTGACCTGGAATAGAAAGGAATATGACTTAAATTAGTGAGAAGGAATAAAACTTTTTGTGACAACAAGTTTTGGAAAATTACACAATTTGTTTGCTTTTCTCTTCTTCATTACTTAGCATTCACTAATTGTTATCCTATGATTTATGGAAAATCCAACAGGTGTCGGTGAGTCATCGCAAGGACCTTACTAGACATCCAGCTAGCCACAATAGCTTTTCTTTGTAAAGTAGTTAGTAATCTTTTTTGTGTATTTTCCTTTCAAGAAGATGTACATGTAAATGGTTATAGTGGGACAATGTATCATTTGAACTTTTTGTGAATGGATAAGTGTTTTTTGAATACTTTCTTCTAAGTATATTTTATTTGCTGTCTGTTTCTGAATGTTAGTTGTGATTGTTGAATAAATTATTGTCGAGTAGCCAGATTTAGTTATGGGAGGATCCGACGACCCAAGAATCGGGGTCATGACAATTTTCCCTTAAGAAGTTCATATCCTATCTTCTTGTATTTAAAGTCGCCATCTATACTGACCAGCTGTTAACCGACACTTTTAACATAAGAAGAATGTCAAGCCTAGACTGATCAGTTGTATCCTTCTCCTCTAGGATTTCAACTTGGAAATCAAAGACAAGCCTAGGGTTCAGAATGTGGTAGCATATCACCTCTCCAAAATTGAACAACAAGAGCCTCCATTGAGTAGTGCACCCATAATAGATACCTTTCATGACGAGTCGATTTTGGCTGTGGAGTCACTCTGTTGGTATGCCAATATTATGAACTACCTCGTCTCTGGTGTAGTCCCATAAGATTGGATGAAAATTAAAAAGAACAAATTCTTGTCCACCATCCATTTCTACCAATGGGAAGATGCACTTCTATTCAGGGAAGGAGCAGATGTTATTTAACGTCGATGCATTCCTCGAGAGGGACATCATAGTGTCCTCGAGCATTTTCCTTCGCTTAGATCTGGTGGACACCACTATGGAGATATAATGACAATGAAAGTCTTGTAGTGTGGCCTCTAGTGGTGGAAACTTTTTAAGGATGATGCAACATTTGTGAAGCACTGCACTGACTGTTAGAGATTGGGAGGAAACCTTATAGCTAAAGATTCCATGCCCCTGACGTTCAATCAGATTTCAGATGTATTCAGTCCTTGGGGCATCGATTTCATGTGACCCTTTTAAAACAGTCGGGGATATGAGCACATCCTTCTTAGCGTTGACTGACGAATTCGAAAATGCCACGTTTAAAAAGATGTTTTTATGTGTTCGTGAGTAAAATGATTAGTCGTGCGTTGTAGGCGGCAATCGGAATCGGTTAAGAAAATAACCACAAATAATTTATTCAATTTTCAATCTCGTGGTTTTATGTTTATTCTACTTGGGCAAGACCCAAGGTCGATCACAAGGAGGCAAAGGAACAACCTAGAGTTATGTCTATTAAATTTTGTGCACGGTTTTCAAGGCAGTCTTTTTTTGGAATTTTTAATGCAAATAAAGGATGCAAAATACAATTTTGGCCTATTTTAGGGACTAAAATGTCAAAGTCATTCAAACGATGTCCTAAAAATACAAAACCTGGCCACAATGTAAAATATGATGAAATGAATGCATTGTAATTTTTTTGGAATTTTTGGATGCAATATGAATTTTTTTATGAATTTTTAAATGAAAACAAAATGAATTTAAATATTTAATTATAATAAATATTAAACCTACTTATTTTCATGGATCAAAATTAAAAATCTTAAACCTCGAAAATGTTAGATCTAATACCTATTAAAAATCAAACACTGAAATATGCAAAATGATTTTTACAGGGCAAACTATGTATGCAAATGCAATTCTTTTTGGGCACAATGTCAAACACAATTAACTCTATAATATGTGATTTTTTTAGGAATTTTTAGAGCAACAGTTAATCAAATATGAATTTTAGATCACAAACTGGGTAAAATATGTAATTTTCCGCAAAACAATTAATTATTAATTAACCACTGATCACAAAAATGTCCACAATATGTCAAATAGTAGAGAATTAATGGAGGAACATCATGCTATTTTTGGATTAATAAAATGAAGTCATGTAGAGGTCCAAAATCAATGGGGAACATAGGGGTATTTATGCAATATAAAAAATAAATAAAGGTAATGCATAACAAGGGTTAAATAGTAAACACCTCTACCCAGGAGGGTATTTCTGCAAAATTGCCAAGGTAGCACGTGCCTTGCACGTGCTCCTCGGGCGACTTGGACAGATGCACAAATAAGGAAATGGCCGGGGGTCTTCGTAATTTTTCCAGGGTCACGTGCGATGCACGTGACCTGAGGATGAGCTGCAGTTCCCCACGCACGTGCTTCGCACGTGCTGGGGCCTCGGGACGGTGCCCGGCTGATGAAGGCGGAGGTGAGGAGGCTGGTCGACAGGCGGAGGAGCTGGAGCTTCGGTGGCGGATGGAGCGGAGGCCGGTGATAATGAGTCGTCGTGGACGCAGGCGGAGTTGATGAAGATGGTAACTGGAGTAGTTGTCGTTGGCTCGGTGCCGAGGGGTGGAGCTGGAGCAGTAGCGGCGCATGGGACCTCGCCGTAGGCTACGACGAGAGTTGAAGGCTTGGACCTCATCGGAAGGGGAGAGGCGGTCTGTCACCCTGCTCCTCGTCCTTGTGCAAGCGGTGAATAAGGTGCTCGAGCATGACGGTTGTGGCTTTATAGGGTTGGAGGTCGCCTGTCGGAAGAGGAAGGGAATCAGGGATGGCCGAGAGGATTGGATCGAGGAGATGGAGATCTTGATTCGATTGGGGTTTGATTGAAGGAGGTGGCCGGTGCTAATCGCGGGAATGACGAAGGTGATTGATCTGATCATCGGACGGAAGGCGGTACGACGAAATTTGCGGGAGGCGGCGCTAGAACAGGGAAGGAGGAGGCGGAGGAAGATGACGAGTGCGGGGCCGTCCGATCGGCCGAGATCGGACGACCCACGTGGTGACATGTGGCGCTAAGAAAGGGGCTGAGAGATGCACGTGCTGGGCACGTGCGGCGTTTTATTATTTTTTTTATTATTTTTTAAATTTTTATTTTTATTTTTTTATATCAATGATATATTAATAATGCCAAAAATGGCTGACACGTGGTGGCACCAGGTGTTGCCACGTGTCAGCACCAGAAAATTCGAAAAATAAATATTTTGTAAAATCGAAAATAAATAGTAAATGACCTCGGATCGAAAACGTTTATTCACAAAAATTGCCCGTCTCGATGAGATATACAACTTTTATGAAGACATCAAAACAAAAATCGATCAATTGCACAAAGTGTAGTTTTGGGGTATCCCATGTACATAGAATGCCTTTGATTTTTGGGTTTTGTAATTTTTATATTATTTTTTAAAATAGATAAACATCCGGAAAAAATATGGTAAAATCAGATATAAATAATTACATATTAATACAATTTTTTTGGATTTTTATTAATAGGTTAAATACGTACATAAAATATCAGGTCTAAAACCGCTAAAATACACAATGTACAAAAGAGGCCTAAAACACAATTTTCACATATGAGCTCCGATTCACCTGAACTTGGTCTTGTTTTGAAGGTAATTGAATGTAAATTAGTTCAAAAGTGAGTAGGAATAAAATGTACACTGGATAGGGAAGATATGAGGCTTTTAGTCCGAAAATCCTGAAATTAGGGTTTGGGTTTTGGTCCACTTATCTAGGTTAGTTATTTTTTTATTTTTCATTTATTCCTGTTAGTGATATGTACATATTGGAATTAGTTTTAGATCATTCGTAGTTAGCATGAATGAGTTAAAAATCTGGGAAGTTAGGCTATTTACATGTCACTTTTGGCTTGGATTTTTGGCTTCTTATTTTGTGCAGAAATTTGTGCTAAAATGCAACTCTTATGAAATCATGAACTAATGCTAATTATGCAGAATAGATGCAAGAATGTTGTTGATTTTAAGGGATTTGAGCTTAATAAATGAGATTTAGAGTGATGAATCCGAGATTCATCATCCCCCTATACTTAAAGCACGCTCGTCCTAACATCAAAAAGAAATGCATGAAGTGAAATGAGATTGGATTCCATACCAAGACCATGAGCTGAATGTGAAAATGAACCTAAACTCAACCTTTGGATTATTAATGTGGCGGAACTTCTGTGAGACTTAGAATTTTAAAATCATCAGCCTTTAAGTTCTACACATCATTGCTACAGTTTCGGCTCAGAAGTCATCTTAGATCGATCCTCTTCCCAAAGCATACCCTATGAACATTGAACAATCGACTCATGTGTGTGAACGGTTTTAGCTCTTCCCACCCAGAATGCTGGACTACCGCGCAAACCTCCTCTCCAGTAACTTGTCCTCGGGGAGTCAGGTATTTCCTTCTGAGGTCTGTCGCGCTGTGTTCACAATCGAATTGGGGGAGAAGTTAGAAGAATGAGAAAAGAACTGGAGGGTGGCCAGTGTAGTCACCTCTCCTTGTGAAGATGGCCAGTGTAGGCGAGTCTCCATCAAGATCTACAGGTTTCTTGAAGCTTGGACCTTTTTGGTCAGATATTTATTTGGTAGAATGCTTCTTTGCATTTGGAATTTTTGGTGGTTCTGATTGGATCTTGTTGCGCCCCTACAGATATAGAATCTTTTTGTTTCTGTACATTTTTTGGGGTCTTAGAAAAAATTGTGCCCAGCCGTCCATCCCTTTTCCGAAGCTTTATTTCAACCCGTACTCCGGTCTTTAGATTTCCACGCTACCAGAAAAGAAACTCACACAGTCTTCCAACATCCCGTCTGAGTTGAGCTAAGTGCATAGTGCGGGAGTACAAATTAATTCCTTATTCCAGAGTTGTACCCATAATGAAGAGACCAGGTTAGACACTACGAGTCATACTCTGCACATTGTCATGTGGAACTTAAAGAATTAAGTCAACGACCTGAAGTTTCTAAAATCCTATTTCTCGGTGAAGTTCCTATGAAAATTAGGTGGATTAAGGTCAAGTCCAGACCACTCTCGGTTTCGGCTCATAACTCAGTTCAGAACCCGACGACATTTCACAGATGCAAATGAATGTGATGCTGGATGAAGTGCAGGTGTGTGGAATGCAGACGCATTTTTCTTTTGATTTTTTTATTTTTGTTTTTTTAATGCAAAAATGAATAAGAAGCCTCCTTTTTTTTCAAAAATTTTGGCACAGTCAGTGTTAGTAGCAAATTTTTTTGACTAATTACCCACTTCGTAAATACATATAGACTTATGCGAAAGTACAAGGTATGGCTAACATATATACACAGTATATATACAAACCCCCCTATACTTAGCGAGTGTCGTGTCCTCAGAGTACAAGAAGCGTAAAGAAGACATAGCTCGTGCTAAGCGTAAGAGAGTAAAATTTTGATATACAATAGTCCACCCCCCTATACTTAGACTGTGAATAGTCTAAGTATAGAAGAAGAGCACAAAAAGAAGCAGGATATGTAAATGAGCAGAGTAAATACAGGTGGGTGTCGGTTCCCCCTATACTTAGGCTCTTGGTCAGCCTAAGTATAAGAGAAAGGTGGAGATGGAGTGATCGGGAGAAGGAGTGTGATACTGGAAAATGGTATATACAGATGGCATCGGTGCCCCCTATACTTAGGCCTTGGCCTAAATATATGAAGAAGCAGTACAAGGAGACCGATGTGGTCAGGAGGGAGGGTGGGTAGCCGATGATTAAGGCGGTCTACGACTGGTCTTTCTGTGAGCCTGTGATGGGAGATCGTAATGATGAGACTGAGATGAAACATGTGATTCCCAACTATTATCAGTGTCATCCTCAGAAAAATCATGATGAATAGTAGATGAAACATTTGATTCAGACGAAAGGTAGCCATCATCAGAGTTATCCTCAGAGGAATAGTATTTGAAAGTGGACACACTCCAGATATTCATGTCTTTTTGCTTCTTTAATGGTTTCCTCAAAATTTGTTCCTTTTTAAGATCAATCGTTTTGTCCTTAGATGAATATTCAGAAGCTCCGATCTCAGTCAGCTCATAAGAAATAATTCTAGTGTACTTGTGGAAGGTAGGAGCATCAGCTTTGGATGAGTAATAATTAGGAACATGAGTTGTCCAATGAGAATCGAATTTTGGATCCTTGCAAAGATATGGCTTTAGAGCTGCCGAACAGACTTCACTCATGTAGACCACCTTTTCCGGATCTGATGAGGGATCATCAACCGATTCCTCTTCCAAAAGGTCAAAGGTGACTTTCTTTCTCTTGTTTCGTGAAGATGTCGGTTCACTAGAGTATCCAGATAAATAGCCATTGGAATTCTTCTCCTATGTTGGTGTTCGGCCTACGTGTTTGTTCTGTCTCCTGAATGTTGGTGCACTCTCGATTTGGGAGGATTGGGTCAAGATATTCAGAGAATATTGCTCCAGGGTGCAACCATGCATATGTCTCAGGATCGTAGTAGAAGGATTTGTCTATTTAGAGATCCACAGGAATTGAAATACCGGGGAGAGTCTGTGCATGTTCATTCTCAACTGATTTGACATTGGAGCATTCCTGTGTCAAGTTGATGTAATTCATGTAGTCAGCATAGGTTGACCCATGGTGTGACCATGCATAAGTATTCGGATCATATGATTCATATGCTCGATTTTCCATGGTGAGAGCAGCTGGGAATAGAGCAGGGGGGAAATTTTCTAAACCAATAGTCTCATCAACAACTGCTATCTCAGGTGTAGCTGCGTGGTAGGGCTCTTCTACCGCTTCATGGTTACGGTTATCAGGGACTTCGTGGGTTGCCTCAGAAAATCGTGGTTCCTCAAAGCCAAGGTCAGATCTAAGTGCTTCCAATGCTTTAAAATTTATTTCCCGAGTCTCACAATCGATAATTGCCTTAGACAATACTAAGAATGGCTTTCCGAGAATAATTGGAGACTGAGTGAATTCTCCTTGATGCTCAATATCAATGATCGTGAATTCTACTTTGAGCGGAGCACCTTGGAATTTCATGATGACAGAAATGATTCCTATCGACCGCTTTATTGATCGGTCAGCCAATTGAATAATCTCTCGTATCTTTCGAATCGGTCCGAGCTTGAGTTCATGAAATACAGAGGTCGGGAGGATATTGATTGGTGAATCGTCATCAATTCGAGCATGGGTGAAATTTGTGTCTTTGATCATACAATCAAATCTGGGCAATCGCTTCATTATGCGGCTTTTGGTTTTTCTCCTCAACACCAAGGAGGAGGCCATTGACAAGATATGTCTTTCAGTTTTTGTTCTAATCCTTCCCGACTTTTTGTTCATTAATTTATCCATTAAAAATTTTTTAAGGTCGGGGAAGTGTTCAATGGCCTTTATAAGGGGAAGTTCAAAAATCAAGCATTTTTCCAGTGCTTCCCGCACAGTAGGATCCAAATTCCTTAGATCTTCTTCGGTCTCAATTTTTATGAAATTTTCTGGATTTTTGATTTTTTTGTAGTTTTCAAATATTTCAAATTTTTTGGTATTTTCTGTGTGGTGTGGCGATGTGGTGCCTTCCATAAATGAGAAGAGGCCTTGATATTCAGAGTAAGGGTTAGGGGCATAATCATTTCTAGGGGAATAATGAGCAGAAGTATTGATGTTAGAATCATCCCTAGGTCTTTGAATGTACTCAAAATTTTTATCATGAGATCTAATCCTTTCCTCATTCATTTTTATATCTGGGCCACCATAGAATGAGATTACTCGGGCGGTAAATTTTTGAAATCTATCCTCCATCAATTCTAATCTTGTTTTTATCCTCGAAATATCATCTTCAAAATTCTGTTCATGGTCAATCATGGGAGCACCCGATTTTTGTTCAATGATTTCATCTTCCATTTTTCTGTATGTGCGGAGAGGAGAGTTTCTTGAAATATCCATTATATGATCATTTTCTGAAAATTTCTCCTCAAAAATTATGGAAGGAGGCTGCTCATATGGTTCGTTCATGTGTATTTGATCTGAGTAGAGTTCAGTCCTTTGATCATGATTGGTCAGATCTTGAAATTGTGGAGTCAGCACACAGGGTTTATGTGTTTCTAAGAGGTTAGTCCAGTCCTCTCTATGAGTATCATGTCTGAAGAGGGGTCTGTCGTGGTCAATCCAACGCTGATGATCATTAAGTGCATGTCTTTCCATCTGGGGTTGGTTTCTCAGCCAGTCATGAGACTCAAAGGTATTTTGATCTTGAAATGTTTCATTGGCGAGAAACTGAGAAAAAGGTGGTTCAGTCCAAGATGGTAGGTGGTCATGTACGGTTAGATGATTTGAGTAAGGATTCAATGAGGTGGCCGAATTCATCCGCGGGTGAAAGTTTTCCGCAAATGTTGGAGGATTATTGAAAGAAGAGGATGTAGTTGATTTGGACCTAACCGAGACAGATTTATTTTTGTAGTATAGTTCTGATGGATGCTTAGTCAATTTTGAAAGATTTGAAAGAAATGCTGGGTTGGATCTGCAATTTGGAAGAAGTTCCACGATGAGAGTTAAATCAAGAGATGAGAGATGATTTGCACAGGATAGTCAAAAGAAATTTTATCAAATGTGTAGCTTTTGATATTCGAAAACGGTTCACGCACACTAATGCAAACACAAATCAAACCCCGGGTTCACCAACTCACATAATGGAGCCGTAAGAGTTCAGCTATTATCTTTTTAATTTTAAGTTGGTGATAAATCAATCTTGAAAAGAATTTAGCGAGCTGTTAGGTGCTGAAATTTTCTTAAAGACTGTCTCGAGTTCGTACGACTAGTTGCATCTACTTTCAGCCAGTATATGTGTAAGTACGGATCATAAAACGACTACCCGTGTTACTTAAGGACGGAGCCTTACGCGGTGTCCTTTAAACCACCCACTCTGCTAAGGAAGTCCGGACCGATTACCGGCTACCCGTATTCCTCACTAAGAAGTAGCTAATAGTTTTTAAATCAGTAGTCTGAATGAAATATCGGAGCTTGGTTCTAAGCCTAAGTGTCGTCTCTCGCTTACTCAGAAAAATAAAAGCATACAAGGTCGGGGTTGCTCTCCCGCAAAAGTTTTTGATTTTATGGGTTAATTTAGAACCGACTATATTTAGCAGTCCCAATTTTAATTAGGTGATCACTGAAGAAATTAAGTGAGTAGAAATACACATCTACCGTCCAATCCCAATTTCCTTTAAATTTATGTGACAAAATAAGAGGGAGAAATTCAGGAAAAGCTGATGCACACGAAAAACAATGATGTATGCTCAGTTAGAAGACTTATAGTGAATCTCGCAATCTTCATGTGGGACGCAATACATGAATTAAAAATTTATTCTAGATGAAATGCATGCCGATGAAAAACCGCACCTAGCAGAAAATTCTATTAGAGGGAAAGAATTGAGTTGAATTTTGGTTAAGTTGAACGATCTATGTGCGTCTCGATTAATAGTGAAGTGTGGCTTAAGATCCTACGAGCACAATCAAGAAATTAAAAAAATTTCTCTTAGAGCCGTATGTGCAGGTCTAACCTAATCGCCACTAAAGTCAGGCCCTACCCTCACCGGAGAGTGAAATAGGCCACTGTTGGAAATGTGAGCCCACGGCGAGCCATTATGCAATAAATGTTATTGCAAATATCATTCCCTGATCTGAAATGAAGAATAATTAATTTGCATAATAGGTCCCTTAGTACAATTAGGGTATGTACCATGGCCATCTTAATCATCATACAGCTGTTGATTCAACTATTGAATCATAGAGGCTGGTGCTTGGATGAATATCTAAAGAGTTAGATTGAGGACTCATCAAGCACCGTCAAATGATTGTTAAGAGATGATCTCCAGCCTGAGTAGGAGATGACAATCCTTATCTCTTTAGGCTGATATCTGACCGACCTCTTGATGCAGGTCCTCTGCATAGGAATAGAGATTCGGAGGTGCCAGATTAGTTAGGTCAAAGAGTTGACTTAACGAGATCGAGATAACCAAAGTCCTATATCGTATGCTGTCATGATATAGGCACGCATCCTCTGACCGGAGACAGATGTGTTACTATATGTCTGAGTATGTACATTTGGTAGACCAATAGGTTGATGACCTAATCAAAGTCTATACACCGGCGCGCTGGTGTGCACATAAGGGCATATGAGTAATACGATCTCTCCAAGGGATCATACAGGTTCAGTTACTGAACCGGAAGACATGAGCTCACTCATAAGATATTGGGAAGGATCAAATTCCATGCGCATGGTCATCTCGCTTTGGAAGCTTGACTGAATTTGTAGGTTTGATATATACTTTTAGTATATGATCAAGACCTAGGTATGATATACGCTTTTGGAAAGTGTATGATCGATAAGAACTCCCAATGATCGAATGAGAAACTTACTGATAAAACCATGAAGTAGACAGTATAAAGTTGATCCGATACTTCGGGTTTAATCTGAGTCTTCCAGTATGCAGGATGTACATGTATTGGGAATTCCTGAGGGTGATTTGATCATAAACGGTTGTATAACCATGACGCTTACATTCCTAGGGAGTGATGAAACGGGTCTGGATTTTAGTGACTCCTCTCAGTAGAGAAGTGATCTGATCTTGGTCCAAGTGTTGGACATTGATCTGAATGTGATTCAGATACAATGAGAAGATTAGATCTACGGTCTTGATTTAATCAAGCATCTATGAGAGGCCCGCGATCTGGATTTGAGATATGATCTCAATATCCATGTCACTATACGTGGAACAATACAATCGCCCTGTCCTTATCTCCAAGTATCTGAGGAGTAATAACATTATTCTTAAATGGTTTAAGAATAATTCCACAAGATCTAAGCGAAGGAGAAGTTGATAATTAAATGTGATTTAATTATCATGATGTATGAGAAATTATCCAATATGATTAAATGTGATTTAATTATTATGGATAAGAATAATGTGGATAGTAATATCCAATTATTCATAATATATTATAAATGTGATTTATAATATATTAGAGAGAGTTAAATATAATTTATATTAGTAGATTAATTATTAATGTGTATTGGATACACATTGTCTAATTAATTGAAAATGTAAATTACATTTTGTTTTGGGTTGTGAATATGATTCACAATATTCCAATGTCAAGATTACAATATTCCCAAAATTAATTGAGAATTATTTTTGGTGAATAAAATACCAACAAATAATTGTTGGAAAATAAGTTGAGAGAAAAACAAGGAGATGTGCAATCTCATAGGGATCCATGAGGCCCTCCCCATATGGGAAGAGGGGGGCGGCACCAATTCCTTTATCGAATTGGTGGCCTTCCACTTCTCCTAATGGGGAAGGTGGATCTCATTTGTTTCTTCACTCCTTATTTGGTTGGTTTAATTTGGTATTAATATATATTTGATTTATCAAATATATTTAATCAAAATTAAATCACAAATTGTTGGTTTTACCAATAACAATCTTGACCATTGGATTGACATAAAATCAATCTCATCCATTGATTTTATATGTCCCATGGATTGAGATCCATGGATCCCAAAACCCTATAAATAGAGAGGCATATCATGCTCTCTCTTTACACACATGCTATTGTAGCAAACAACTCTCTCTCTCTCTCTCTCTCTCTCTTTCTCATACTCGACATCCCTCTCTCTCCCTCTCTTCTTGGTGGCCGTCCACCTTGGTGGAGAGAATCGTCGACGCCCGCGCCATCTTGCTGCCGCTTCGACTCTATGCGGTTCTTCGTATTCTTGGAGTGCTTCACTCACGAAGGAGACGTTTGATCTCGTGCGACGAGATCAGGAGCAACTGTGCTTGGATCAACTACCCGCTGAAGTTGGTGAAGTTGTGTCGGTTCTTGAAAAACCGCTCCACGTACGCCGAATACCTCGCAAGAAAAATAAGAGAGATAGTGTAAGAGAGTGACTCAATAAAGAATAAATGCTGAAAATAAATAGAGAAAAAATATATGGAATTTACAATGAACAATTCGGGGGTCAGTCTACCCGAAAAACCGAATGAACATTTTCAAGACAAAAATCTAAGCCGTTTGCCTCCCCGACAACGGCACCATCTGACGAATCCGAAAATGCTGCGTTTAAAAAGATGTTTTTATGTGTTCGTGTGTAAACGGATTAGTCGTGCGTTGTAGGCGGCAATCGGAATCGGTCAAGAAAATAACCGCAAATAATTTATTCAATTTCAATCTCGTGGTTTTATGTTTATTTTACTTGGGCAAGTCCCAAGGTCGATCACAAGGAGGCAAAGGAACAATCTAGAGTTATGTCTATCGAAATTCATGCGCGATTTTTGAGGCGGTCTTTTTTTTTGGAATTTTTAATGCAAATAAGGGATGTAGAATACAATTTTGGCCTATTTTAGGGACTAAAATGTCAAAGTCGTTCAAACGATGTCCTAAAAATATGAAACTTGGCCACAATGTAAAATATGATGAAATGAATGCACTGTAATTTTTTGGCATTTTTGGATGCAATATGAATTTTTTTTATGAATTTTTAAATGAAAATGAAATGAATTTCAATATTTAATTATAATAAATACTAAACCTATTATTTTCAAGGATCAAAATTATCTAAGATCTATCACTAGGTGATTGATCTTAGGAAAATCCTAAACCTCGAAATGTGAGATCTAATACCAATTAAAAATCAAACACTGAAATATGCAAAATGATTCTTACAGGGCAAACTATATATGCAAATGCAATTCTTTTTGGGTACAATGTCAAACACAATTAACTCTACAATATATGATTTTTCGGGAATTTTTAGAGCAACGGTTAATCAAATATAAATTTTAGAGCACAAACTGGGCAAAATATGTAATTTTCCGCAAAATAGTTAATTATTAATCAACCACTGATCACAAAAATGTCCACAGTATGTCCAACAGTAGAGAATTAATGGAGGAACATCATACTATTTTTGGATTAATAAAATGAAGTGATGTAGACGTCCAAAATCAATGGGGGACAGGGGTATTTATGCAATATAAAAAATAAATAAAGGTAATGCATAACAGGGGTTAAATAGAAAATACCTATACCCCGGAGGGTATTTCTGCAAAATTTCCAAGGTAGCACATGCCTTGCATGTGCTCCTTGGGCGGCTTGGACAGATGCACAAATAAGGAAATGGCCGGGGGGTCTTCACAATTTTTCCAGGGTCACGTGCGATGCACGTGACCTGGGGTTGAGCAGCAGTTCCCCAGCACGTGAACGTGTCAGCACCAGAAAATTCAAAAAATAAATCTTTTGTAAAATTGAAAATAAATAGTAAATGACCTCGGATCGAAAAGTTTCCTCACAAAAATTGCTCGTCTCGATGAGATCTACAAATTTCATGAAGACATCAAAACCAAAATCGATCAATTGCATAAAGTGTATTTTGGGGTATCCCATGTACATAGAATACCTTTGATTTTTGGGTTTTGTAATTTTTATATTATTATCTAAAATAGATAAAAATCCGGAAAAATATGGTAAAATCAGATATAAATAATTACATATTAATTTTTTTGGATTTTTATTAATAGGTTAAATACGTACATAAAATATCAGGTCTAAAACCGCTAAAATACAAAATGTACAAAAGAGGCCTAAAACCCAATTTTCACATATGAGATCCGATTCACTTGAACTTGGTATTGTTTTGAAGGTAATTGAATGTACATTAGTTCAAAGTGAGTAGGAATAAAATGGACATTGGATAGGGAAGATATGAGGCTTTTAGTCCGTAAATCCTGAAATTAGGGTTTGGGTTTTTGGTCCACTTATCTGGGTTAGTTATTTTTTTATATTTCTCATTTATTCTTGTTAGTGATATGTACATATTGGAAGTGGTTTTGGATCATTCGGAGTTAGCATGAATGAGTTAAAAATATGGGAAGTTAGGCTATTTACATGTCACTTTTGGCTTGAATTTTTGGCTTCTTATTTTGTGCAGAAATTTGTGCTAAAATGCAACTCTTATGAAATCATGCACTAATGCTAATTATGCAGAATAGATGCAGGAATGCTGTTGATTTTAAGGGATTTGAGCTTAATAAATGAGATTTGGAGTAATGAATCCGAGATTCATCATCCCCCTATACTTAAAACATGCTCGTCCCTGAGCATCAAAAAGAAATGCCATGTAGTGAAATGAGATTGGGTTCCATACCAAGACCATGAGCTGAATGTGAAAATGAACCTAAACTCAGCCTTTGGATTATTAGTGTGGCGGAACTTCTGTGAGACTTAGAATGTTAAAATCAACTGCCCTTAAGTTCTACACATCATTGCTACAGTTTCGGCTCAGAAGTCATCTTAGATCGATCCTCTTCCCAAAGCATACCCTATGAACATTGAACAATCGACTCATGTGTGTGAACGGTTTTAGCTCATCCCACCCAGAATGCCGGACTACCGCGCAAACCTCCTCTCCAGTAACTCTTCCTCGGGGAGTCAGGTATTTCCTTCTAAGGTCGGTCGCGCTGTGTTCACAATCGAATTGGGGGAGAAGTTAGAAGAATGAGAAAAGAACTGGAGGGTGGCCAGTGTAGTCACCTCTCCTTGTGAAGATGGCCAGTGTAGGCGAGTCTCCACCAAGATCTGCAGGTTTCTTGAAGTTTGGACCTTTTTGTCAGATATTTATTTGGTAGAATGCTTCTTTGTATTTGGAATTTTTGGTGGTTCTGCTTGGATCTTGTTGTGCCCCTACGGATATAGAATCTTTTTGTTTCCGTACATTTTTTGGGGTCTTAGAAAAAATTGTGCCCTGTCGTCCATCCCTTTTCCGAAGCTTTATTTCAACCCGTACTCCGGTCTTTTGATTTCCACGCTACCAGAAAAGAAACTCACACAGTCTTCCAACATCCCGTCTGAGTTGAGTTAAGTGCATAGTGCGAGAGTATAGTAGGGATGAGTAACTTCATATGTCATTCTTTGTCAGCCTCCTCTTTTGTTGATACTTGTGTCTATACTTAGAGATATTTATCCTAAGTATAGTGGGAGACAGGGCGAGTTGACGAGTTGTTCATTCGCACCCTCGACCCTCCTTGCATATATAGTCTACTATCCCCAGTATTATTTGATCCTAAGTATTGGGGGGACAATTGACTTATTATTGTCCTGATTCTTTCATTAGTCTTTAGTCGTTGTACTACATAATTTTCTTACTCAGTACGAGTTATATCTTCCTCTCTATGATCTTTGTGGACATAGCTCAAGCTAAGTATAGTGGGGTTGTATATACATTGTATATACTTTAGCTATAACTCCTACTTCATATTTTAAAATAAAAATCTGGCTAAAATCCTATATAGATGCATATCCAATTCATTAAATCAACTAATAAAAAGATGTATATTATTCCTCAAATTCTTTTTGTATATACTGATTTTTAAATCAGGTAAAAGTGTTTTCCAAAATGTTTTCTTTGTTTGAAATAAAATTCTTTGGAAATTTATTTGCTAATTTTTTAAAAATGGTTGCAAAAAGACTTTGAAAAATCTATATACTATTTGAAAATCTTTGCAAAATGATTTTCAAATGTTTGTAAAAAATTGTAAAAATTATTTGCAAAAATTGTTTTGAAATATAGTTTTTGAAATTATTTGAAAAATCATTTTCAAATAAGTTGAGAAATATATACATCATCTTAATAAATAAACATTTTTCATCAATTGTATATATGTGTATATAAAACAACTAACTTGTGTGTAAATCCTTATAACCTCTATTCTTGTATAATATTAAGGAACACTATCGTAAAAATAATTGTA
Source organism: Ottelia alismoides (assembly GCA_037367405.1). Classification (NCBI taxonomy): domain Eukaryota; kingdom Viridiplantae; phylum Streptophyta; class Magnoliopsida; order Alismatales; family Hydrocharitaceae; genus Ottelia; species Ottelia alismoides. The sequence continues at coordinate 398,047 of JAZKJV010000392.1, forward strand.
CGTATATTTTTTTCCAAAAAGGTTTTTGGGTTAAAAAATCCCTAAAATTTTGAAAAACCAATAATTCCAAAAACATTTGCAAAATCCTTTAAAAAATGCATAAAAAATTCAAAAACTCTTTCAAAAATCCTAAAAAGTTCAAAATTAGAAAATGGCATCGTAAAAATATTTTTATTGCATTGTACATAGCATTTGAATTTTTTCTAAGAGTATAGACAATTGAACAAGTCAAAATAAAGTATGAAGATAGGAGCTTGGAATAGACCTTAATACATATAATTTCAGAGGAACCCATTGAGGACTGGAAGTGGAGACAATTCAGGTCACCTTGACTTATTTCTCTAGGTTACTTAAGACTATGTTCATGAGTCAATTCAATGTGCTTAATTAGGACCCTTCATATCATCTCTAAGACTCTTGTGATAGTTACTTGACTAGAAACCTCGCACTTAGAACTTAACTCAACTCAGGTGGACTGTTGAAAAATCTTGGATTCTAGGTCAGGATGATATAAGGCTGCTTCATCAAGGGTGTCTCAAGAACCATTCTTGAGGATTACCGACACCCATACTCTAACCCACTTCTTTTGGTAACAACAATATCTAATGACTAGACGATTTCAAATAATGCTTCGGATGAGGAATGTTCCACCGACGTAACTTTTTCGAGACCCTAAAAAAGTGGGTGGAACAAAAGATGCTATATCCATCAGGACACAAAAATGAATGCAGAGTTGTACAAAGTCAAAGAAAATATCCAAATAAGACTATACCAAAAATTCCACAATAGCTTGAGTTTCAAAAAAAGCCTACTTCTTGGTGAAGAATCGATTACGCTGACCGACTTCACAAGGGAATGAAGACTACATCGGTCCATTCCCACTTCTTTTCCCATTTTTCTAACTTCTCTCCCATTCTGTTGTAAATACCGGGAGGACCTGACCTTAGAAGGGAATATCTGTCTCTATGAGGACAAGTTACCAGAAGAGCAGATGCCTTGATAGTTCAATGGTTTTATCTGGGAAGTGCTAAACAAATTCACACAAAATGGTTCTATCGTTTCAAGGTAGAAAGAGTTTGGGACTGAGAGGATGGTTCTGACCTGACTGTGAATTGAACTGGATGATAGAAGTATGGAATCCTAGGGCTATTACGTCACACTTCCTAACTTCCATGTGGTTATGAACACACCATTAATCCAAATGCCTTCTTTGAGCTCCAAACTTTGACTTTATTAAAGACTAGTTTAAAAGTCGATAATTATTCTAAATTATTTCTTTTCTTTTCTTTATTTTTATTTTATTCACTCATTGGATATGTGTTTGCTATGCAAAGGCAAGAATAGGAGGTGATGAACCTCCATCTCATCATATTTATTCTTTCATTTCGACCTTTAAACCCTTGTTAAATGCATATAAATATTGTTATTTTGTATAAATTAGCATTCATGATTTATTGTATAATTATTGTAGACTTTACATTGTTTAAATCTAAAATAAAAGAATAAAGAAAGCAAAGAAAAAGAAATAAAATGCCAAAGCTATTTTATGTCCCTAAACCCAACACCAAGTCAAAAATTGATTTGGTCTATGAAGAATAAAGTATGGGGGATAAGAACCAAAGATACACTAAGAATTCCATTTATTCATTCATCAATATAGCATTTTTTGGACCCATTTTATTCTTTATTATTTATTATTTATTCTATGAAAATGAAGTAACAAAATAAAATAAATAGTAAATAAAAATAAAATGAGCAAAACATATGTCAATATACCTTTAAATACACTTATAAAAAATAACTTGTTATAAATTGACTCATAAAAATAAATAAAAATCATATTAAAACTACATAAAATAAGAAAAAAAATTTATTTTATAGCAAAAAATTAACAAAATTATTTTTTATTTTAAATTAATTATTTTTTAATAAAGCTCCTATTTTGTCCTGTAGCGGCCTATGTGGATCAATCACAATCCGCCAACAGTTGACCCCAGGTCAGCTGACCCTCTTCTCTCTTCCTCAACTGCAGACAAGTCAACCTCGAGTCTTCTTCCATTTTCACGTTGAGTCCATTCATGATATAGCTTAGCTCCCTAAATGAAAAACGTCGATCTATTCCATGCAATTTCTGTCCACATCTTGGATTTGATCTATTTGCTTTGGGCTAATCAAAACCAGTGAATCTTTGAGCCTCATTCACCTTGTCTATTAATATGACTCTCCACCATTCTTTCATCCTTGATCCCTCTCCAAGCTCTGTAGTGCCCCCAATCATGTGCGTAAGAGTTATCAAGTGATAGAGGGCCTCTCCCCGAGGTTTGGAGCATCATAGGAGGATGAGAGGAGGTCCAGGCAGTGCTCTAGTGACAATCCTGCTCCTTGGTGTACCACATGTCAGAGTTGTGCCACTTTCTTAGTTCTAGGTAGTTTTTGTTTGTAGAGTTCATTTCCTGATTTTTGTTTTGCATTTTCATTACTGTTGTAGCCAAGGGTTATATGAAGGTCTCCCTAGAGCTCTAGAGCTCCGACCACAATGATTCATCGTGACTCATTATCTCCAACACCCGCGACCATCTCATCTCCTAGCACCTTCGTTTCTCCATATACGTGACCCATCGTCCTCCTTCAGCTCCTTACAAATCGAAGGATATGTGTTCCATCCATCGCCCCTTTGCCGGAGCGCACAATCCACTCCATCTCCCACACATTCCACTCCTAATCGGGATGAGTCACTTTGCCCTCGACCCGTGAATCTGTTAGTGCAGGTTCTACACCCGTAAGGACCCCATTAGGGGATTTGAGACTCGAGAACACCTCCAGCAAGACTCAACCTCCGGGGCAAGATCAGCGAGCCCTAGATCTTAGTGAGGCCGCCAATCGGAATCTTTCCAGCATGCTCTTGAGAACTTCAACAGCTGGATCGATGGTTGGAGGAGGGAACCAGGTCCCATCGAATGAGCTCTAGGGAAGCTTGCTACCCATTTCTTCCATGTCCACCTTGGATCGTCCGACCGTGCCTTGTTCTTCATGAGGAGCAAGAGACATCAGATCAACCCGTGCCTCAAACGTTGGATCTCCTCCCATGATCTATTCTTGGACGTCAAATGTGAAGGGGTATTGGTTGTTCAAACGACGACACGTGTTCAAGTGAGATGATCACGATCATTCACCATCACCATATAAGGAGTAATTTGCACACATAGCCCCTACATTTTTGTTTCCATTTATTAGTCCTGTAAATAAATTTTGTAATGTAAATAAAATCATAATTTTGAAAAGGGACCCTTGTTTTTATTTGTTATTACATATGGGTCCAATGCAGCTCAGATCAATTGTTGTCCCACGTGAGCTGGGAAAATTGCAAATATGTCCTCGTGGTTTTGTGAATTGTAAAACGATAAATTAAATTTAAATATCAGTTATATATTTCTAAATTTCCACATATACCTGTGACTTTAATTTTATTTACAAATATGCCCTCGCTAGTACATGTTATTTTTGTGCTTGTAATTCATTTATTAAAAATAGCATCCTCGCTCAAAAAATGATACAAAAATTTGATCAGATGCATGCTAGCATTTACATTCATGCCATAAATTCATTTATGCATTTTTGGCATTTTAAATATTTATAAAAATTAAAAGAACACAATTTTATCCATGTTTAACTAAAACATTACCAAAAAATATAAAACCCATTTGAAAAATTTTAAAATTCTGTTTATTTTAGTATATTGTATCTCCAAACCAAAAACCCACAAAAATAGAAAAAGAAAAGTCATAAAAATTAAAAATCTTCAAAATCTAGTAAAAAAAGATATAAAATTCCCCAAAAAACTCCAAAAAAATTTATTCTTCTTTCTAGATTTTCTTTATATTATTGTCTATCCATTAAAATTAATTTAGAAAATTTTGGACTTTATTTGTTATTTTTAATCTTCGAATCTATTATGCCTATTTTGTGATCCCTATTTTGGGATGTTTTTATTTTAAAAATACCTAAAAATATGCAAAAATTTCAAAAAAATCATAAAAACATGAAAAAATATATGAAGCCTAAAAAACAACTTTAAATGTATTTTTAGACTATCTAAAGATATATATAGTATACACTATCCATATATATATGTTTACACATATTGCTTATACACTTATATTATTTACTAATATATACTATACACGAATTTTTATTTTGTTTTCAAGAATAAAAAAGAAACTTAAAAAATAAAAAGGCTAAAAAAATACGTGTATTTGTATACTTATATATATGTATACATATATACATATACCTTATATGTACACCCCTACCTATATGTATGTACATGTATATAATATATCTTGTTATTATTAAATTACTTTTATTCACTATTAATATTATTGATGAAAAATAATATAAGTAACTCAAAAACCCTCATAAATTAAGTATGTACTACATGCACATTGATTACCAATAATCATAGGCTTCCTCATTTTCTCTTTGTGGTCTGAGCTCTACATGCTTACATGCTATACATTTCTATTTGTAGAGTATAATAAATTATGCCTCAAAGTTTTGTCTATTCATTGCTTACTATTATACTGTGGGTACTTTTTGATTGACCAAGAGGATTTCTTATGGGTTGCCTCAACGACATCTTATCTTCGCATTCAGTTAGGATATATTTTAGACATGTTAGAAAAACCCTTGTCATCAAAGGTACCTTAGTACAATTAGAGTTATGTACCATGGCCATCTGGTAATCATACAATTGTTGATTCAATTATTAAATAAGAGAGGCTAGTGCTTGGATGAATATCTAAAGAGTTAGATTGAGGACTCACGAGCACCATCAAATGATTATTAAGAGATGATCTCCATCCTAAGTAGGAGACGGAAATCCTTTATTTTTTGGCTGATATCTGACCGACCGCTTGATGCAGGTCCTCTACATAGGAATAGAGATTTGTAGGTGTAATATTAGTTGGGTTAAAGAGTTGACTTAACAAGATCGAGATAACCAAGTCCTCTATTGTATGTTGTCACGATATAGGCATGCATCCTTTGACCGGAGATAGATGTATTGCTATATGTCTAAGCATGTACATTTGGATAACCGATAGGTTGATGGCCTAATCAAGGTCTATACACTGGTGGGTTGGTGTGCATACAAGGGAATATGTGTAATTCAATCTCTCAAAGGGATCATACAGATTCACTTGTGAATCAGAAGACATGAGCTCACTCATGAGATATTGGGACCAATCAAATTCCATGCATGGTCATCTTTCTTTAGAAGCATAACAAGAATTTGTAGGTATGAAATATGCTTTTGGAAGGCATATAATCGATACAAACTCTGAATGACCGAATGAGAAACTTAATGACAAAGCCCTAAAGATGGCAGTGTAAATTAATCTAAGTCTTCGGGTTTATTCTAGGTCTTCCAGTATGCAGGATGTACATGTGTTAAGAATCCCTAAGGGTGATGTGATCATAAATGTTGTATAACCATGATGATTCCATTATGATGGAGTGATGAAACATGTCTGGATTTTAGTGACTCCTTACATTAGAGAAGTAATTTAATCTTGGTCCAAATGTTGGACAGTTATCTGAATGTGATTCAGATACAATGAGAAGATTATATTTACGATCTTGATTTAATCAAGAATATATGAGAGGTCCAAGAGATAGATTTGAGATGTGATCTCAATATTCAAGTCACTATACATGGAACGTACAATCTCCTTGTACTTATCTCCAAGTATCCACGGAGAAAAGTGCATTACTCTTGAAAGAGTTCGATAATAATTTCATTGTTAAATTGTATCCAAGCTTTGATAAATGGATAATTTGATTTTATTGAATTACCATGAATAATGTGAATTGGATTCATATTATTTAGATGCATGAGAATGATGATCCCATATGATTAAATGTGATTTAATTATTATAGATAGCAGATAGCATTCATATTATTCATATATATTATAAATGTGATTTATAATATATAAGAAAGAGTATTTGTAAATAACATTTACAATTTAAATGTATATATGAATTAGATTCATATTGGACAAATAATTGAAAATGTAATTTACATTTTATTTTAGGTTGTGAATTTGATTCACAATTTTTTCATGTCATGATTGCAATGATCACAAAATAATTATGATTTTTTTGGAATTATTTACAACAAATGTTGTTGCAAATTTTGTAGATATTCATGGTATTCAAAATACCATGAAATAGGAAAGAGGGAGCCACCCTTCCATATGGAGAGGGTGGACGACCACAACTCCTTATGGAAATTGGTGGTCATCCACTCTCCTTATGGAAGGAGGCTTGCCTCCTTTCTATTTCTCCCAGGAAGATTGATTTAATGAAAATTAATTTATACTAATTATTATCCATTATATTTAATTTAATAAAATTAATTATTATAGTATTTTTAACAGTAAAGTCATGACCATTGACATAAACACAAACCAATGTGAACCATTGGATTAGTGTTGTCCATGGATTGAGATCCATGGACTCCCAAATATTATATAAGGAGAGGCAACCCTAGCTCTTCTTTACACACAACAATTGAAAGGATCTCTCTCTCATCTCACATACCATCTCTCTCTCTCTCTCTCTATAAGTGGTCGTCCACTTGGAAAACCTAGAAAGACCATCGTCATCACTACATCGTTGTATTGCCGCCTCGACTGCTCATGGATCTCCATCTCCTTTGGAGTGCCTTGCTCGTGAAGAAGATGTCGAATCTCATGGGATGAGATCAGGAGATTCACCACTTGGATCAATGCTTTGGATTTCGAGAAGCACGCAGTTCATCCTCAAGATCCCAAGCGTCTCTCCAGTCGGTTCTGACTTGAGACGGTCTCTTACGTTAGAGACTACGATCATAACCACACTTCAAGATGTAATCCTTGATCTTGTATGTGTTTTGATGAAGCGATCCAATAAATGTTCTTGGATCATGTGGTTTTATCATTTAGATTTTTAAAATTCTGTTGCACCGAGCAACTAGTGTGACTAGTTGCTTCGATCGCATATGATGCGATCTTCATGCTTCCGTGATGCGCTTAAGGATCTTTCCATATCCTTCACACTGATCTTTTGTGCCCATCAAGGATTGGCACTGGTTAATCCTTGAATCAAGAAAAAATCCAATGCGAAGAAGGCCTCACTGTCAGCCTTGTATAATATCTCCTCCACCCAAATTTCGAAATTAATACTTTCTATCCAATTTTCACCACAAAATCGTCATCGGAGCTTTCCCTCAGTGACAGTGAGTTGAGCCTCCAAATTTGTGGAGAGTAGGAGCGCAGGAAGTGATTCACCATCAGCAGAGACCTTCTCCAGGAGGTTTTTCTCTTGCCCATTCCAGGCAGGTGAGCTCTCCTTTTCTTTGTCTTTTCGATTCCAAGATGCACCAGTAGCATAGCCTCATAGTGTATTTTATTTAATTTTGTTGATATTTACATAAAATTCCAAAAAATATCTCGCCATATCTCTAAGCTTCACCCACTGTTGCCTCCTCTGTAATTCACCGTTTCAACTCGCCAATGCATCCCCCTTGTTCCTCACTGCTTCCCCACACTCCAAATCACTCTCACCGTTCTGGTCTTGCTCATATCCGGGGATTAGGACTCCCAATACATCACCATCATCAGAGACCTCCACCCTGATAATTCCACCCATTTTTTGCTCAAACCAAGGATGGAGGGCAGTCATCTTCGATCCCTGATGTTTTTAGTGCAAGTATCATGCTAGGAGGAGAGCATTTAGAGGGGAATCAAGTCCATCTTTTTGCTTTAGGAAGATACGATGTTCTCGAGATCCAGATCTCATGGTAGTGAGATCTGCACTAATATGTAGGCACCAGCAGCTCTAGACGACCTCTAGGAAGCTACATGACAGAGGAAAGGAGACCTACCACCTAGTTCAACCACGTTCTTCGTGAAGAATGGGGACTGTTTGATCAAGAACGGCACTCAAATTTTGATCCATATCGTCAGATATTTCTCCATCTCAGTCGTTCATATCGCCATGATATTTAATCAGAGGCATCGATCGGCGAACCGTACACGTGCATCTGAGTTGTCCATGTGGATAAATGAATTATTCTCAAGCATTCGACTGCATGTGATGAGGGGTATTTTGCAACTTAAACCCACCGTAAATTTTTTTGATTGTTTAGTCTTTAAACTTACATTTGCAGTTGTATAATAATTGGAATATTTTCACTTGGGACTACATATTTTATTTTTATTAAACTTTAGTCCAATTCCACATCACCTCATGTGAGTATAATTTTATGTCAACTCACATGCCACGTGCACGTGAGGGGTGGCAATCTTATGTGGACCCCTTCGGTTTTGTGTTATTGTTTGGTCTAGAAGCATTGAATATCAATATAAATATTTTTGGATAAATTGCATGTATTGTCCTATTGTTCTATTTATTTGAATTTATACCCCTATCGGCATTTATTTTATTCTTATTTTGTGAAAATTGCATGAACACTTGAAAATATAAATGCAAATATTTTGTAATTTGTTAAAGTGTTATGAAATACTCTAAAACTTCATAGAAATTTCAACTAGGTCCTTGTATTATTGATTAAAGTTTGTACTGAAGGATATTGAGTATCCTTAAGCACATCACGGAAGCGTGTTGATCACATCGTATGCGATCGAGGCGAGTAGTCGCACTAGTCGCTAGATGCGGCGGAATTTAAAATATTTAAATCAAGTGATGAAACCACATGATCACGAGAACATTTCTCGGATTGTTTCATAAAACCACAAAGTATAAGGAATACCTCTTGGAGCGTGGTTGTAATCGTGAGATCCCAAACAAGAAATCCTCCTGTCTTAAGTTCGATCCACGAAGAACGCACTTGCGAGCGCGATGATGAGACACCTTCCTCCCGCCATCCTCGATGAAGATCTAAGCAATGAATCCCCTGATTTCGTCAAACGAAATCCGTTGTCTTCCTTTAGAGCAAGATGCCCCAAAGAAGAAAGGATATCCTCGAGTTGTCAAAGGCGAAGGCGAGAGAGACTTCTCCTTCTCAACACAAAGTGGACGACCACTTCTTGGAGAGAGAAAGAGAGAGGGCGAGAATGAGAGAGAGAGAGTAGTAGGCTTCTACAACTCTTAATAATGTACCATGAAAGGCTAGGTTAACCCTCCTTTTATATTAGTTTAGGATCCAATGGATCTCAATCCATGGGACACATAGATCCAACGGCCATGGTGATCTATGTATTAAACAATGGACAAGATTGTTGTTGGCTAAAAACCAACAACAATAATTTATATTTAAATTAAATATATGTTGCAACATTATCAACATAATTTAATTTAACATAAATTAATTATCAAGAGATAATAATATAATAAAGGGGAGATAACCAATTTCCTCCTAAAATTGAGGGGGCGTCACCTTTGACTATGTCATTGGTGACGCCACCTCATTTGGAGGTTATTTATCTCCCTTTTTTTATTTTATGTTATTATTTCTCAATGTATTATTAAAAATATCCACCAAATTAATTCCAAATTAATTTGTGAATATTTCAATCATGCCATTGATAAATATGTGAATCATATTCACAACCTAAACTAATTTGTAAATTGCATTTCCAATTAATTAATTAATGTGAATCCAATTGACATTAATAAATAACAAATGCTATTTATAAAATTTCTCTCTCTTAAATATATAGATATTATAAATCATATTTGTAATACACAAATATCATGGATAGCATTATCCATATTCTCCAATCCTTGATAATTAAATCCCATTTAATTATCTTGGATAATTATTCTCACAATATGAATCTCATTCATATTATGCTTGATAATTAAATCTTATTTAATCATCAAGTCCTTATTGCTTGGATATGTAGTTCATCAAATGAATTATTATTGAACCCCTTCAAGAATAATGTGCTTTCTCCGCAGATACTTGGAGATAAGGACATGGCGATTGTATTGTTCCACGTATAGTGACTTGGATGTTGAGATCTCATCTCAAATCCAGATCTTACGTACCTCCCACAGATGCTTGATTAAATCAAGACCGCAAATCTAATCTTCTTATTGTATCTGAATCTCATTCACACCAATGTCCAACACTTGGACGAAGATCAGATTGCTTCTCTACTGAGAGGAGTCACTAAAATCCTGACTTGTTTCATCACTCCCTCGGAATGGAAGCGTCATGGTTATACAATCGTTTATGATCACATCACCCTCAGGTATTCCCAATACCTGTACATCCTGCATACTGGAAGACCTATGATCATCCTGAAGATTAAGATCAATTTTACACTGTCTTCTTCAGGGTTTGATCACTAAGTTTCTCAATCTTGGTCATCGGGAGTCGGTATCGATCATATGCTTTCCCAAAGCATATATCATACCCTCAAATTCATGTCATGCTTCCAAAGCATGATGACCATGCATGGAATTTGATCGGTCCCAATACCTCATCAGTGAGCTCATGTCTTCCGATTCATAAGTGAACCTGTATGATTCCTTTGAGAGATCGTATTGCTCATATGCCTTATATGCACACAGCTCGCTGGTGTATAGACCTTGGTTAGTCCATCAACCTATCGGTCTGCCAAATGTACATACTCAGACATATAGCAATACATCTGTCTCCGGTCAGAGGATGCGTGCCTATGCTGTAACAGCATTCAACATAGGACTTAGGTTATCTCGATCTCGCTAAGTCAACCCTTTGACCTAACTAATCTGACACCTCCGAATCACTATTCCCTTGCAGAGGACCTGCATCAAGAGGTCGGTCTGATATCAGCCTATGTGAGAAAGGACCGGGAGCCCAGGTATCATATACACCACCAAAATAAAGAGCTTTAAATACTTGCCATCTCCTACTTAGGCTGGAGATCATATCTTAATAATCATTTGACGGTGCTTCATGAGTCCTCTATCTAACTCCTTAGATATTCATCCAAACACCTGCCTCTATGATTCATTTAATGAATCAACAGCTATATGATTATCAAGATAGCCATGGTACATAATCCTAATTGTACAGAGGGACCTTATAGTGCATTCATTCATTTAATTTCAGAAAGGGAGTGAAACATCAATAACTTTTATTGATAAACAAATATATATATATATATATATGTATATATATATATATTACAATAACACTTATTGTAAGAATGGTTCGCCCAGGTCTCACATTTCTAAAAATCTCCCAATATCCCTCAGAACCATTCAGGTACAATCCGTAAACCCATACTCACTACATGTTGGTCAAAAACCTTCTGTGTCAGAGGTTTGGTAAGAGAATCAACAATGTTGTCGGTAGAGGCCACTTAGTGATGATGATGTCACCACGCTTTTGAATTTCCCGAATGATGTGGTATTTCCTTTCCACGTGCTTGCTCTTTTGATGGCATCTGGGTTCCTTTGCCTGGGCAATGGCTCTCGTGTTATCGCAGAGTAACGGGATGGGAGTATCAGAGGAAACTACGCCAAGCTCTAAGATGAACTTGCGCAACCACACCGCCTCCTTTGCAGCATCCGATGCGGCAATGTATTCGGCTTCTGTTGTTGAATCCGCCGTAGTGTCCTGCTTCTTGCTTCTCCAGCTCACAGCACCACCGTTCAACAGGAATACGAGCCCTGATGTCGACTTTCAATCATCAATATCCGATTGGAAGTCTGAATATGTATATCCCAAGACTTGGAGATCACCATCCCCATAGACCAAGATGTAATCTTGAGTCTGTCTCAGATATTTGAATATGTTCTTTACTGCATTCCAATGTTTCTCTCCATAGCAGGATTGATAACGACTTACCACTCCCACTGCATGGCAGATGTCTGGCCTAGTACACATCATGGCATACATCAAGCTTCCTATAGCTGATGCGTAAGGACATCCAGCCATGGCCTTCCTTTCCTCAACACTTTGAGGAGCCATCCCTTTGGACAGATGGATACCATATCCCAAGGGGAGGAATCCTTTCTTGGAACTATCCATATGGAATCGTTCAAGAATCTTCTTGATGTATCCATGTTGTCATAATCCCAATATCCTCTTTTCTCAATTTCTGAACAACTTCAGGCCTAAGATGTAAGAGGCTTCTCCAAGATCTTTCATCTCGAAGGTATGGGATAGCCAAATCTTCACACTGGTCATCATTCCTGTATCATTCCCAATGATAAGGATATCATCTACGTAAAGCACGATGAACACAATGACGCTCCCACTAAGCTTCTTGTACAAACAAGGTTCATTAGGATTCTGCACAAAATCATAACTCTTTATGGTTTCATCAAATCTAATGTTCCAGCTACGAGAAGCTTGTTTGAGCCCATAGATGGACTTCTTCAGCTTGCATACTTTACCATCCTCAACTATGAAGCCCTGGAGCTGCCCCATATAGATATCCTCCTCGAGGTATCCATTGAGGAAAGCTGTCTTGACGTCCATCTGCCAGATGTCGTAGTCAAGAGATGCAGCTATAGCTAGTAGTGTCCTGATGGACTTTAGAATGGCCACAGGAGAGAACGTCTCATCGTAGTCGATGCCTTCTCTTTGTGTGTAGCCCTTGGCTACGAACCGTGCTTTGAAAGTTTCTACTTTCCCATCAGGTCCCCTTTCTCTTGAAGATCCATTTACACCCAATGGGTTTTACCCCTTTAGGTGGATCCTCTAGGGTCCATACACCATTCTTATGCATGGAGTCAATTTCTGACTTCATTGCTAGCATCGATCTATCCATGTCATGATACGCGAGTGCTTCATCAAATGAAGAAGGATCATTGTCAGTTTCACCTTACACATGGAATCCATACCTTTCAGGTGGTGCAACCACCCTTGAACTCCTTCGAAGAGGTATGGGTGTTTCATCTTTATTTATCTCTTCACTTTCTAGTTCAGGAACCTCAGAATCCTCAGGGGGTTCAATGAGTTCCTCTACCTCATTTCTATCTTGACCTTTAGGGAAATCGTCCTCTAGAAATTTCACATCCCTAGAGACAAAAACCTTTTGGGTCTCAGGGTCATAAAGTTGGTATCCAATACCATCTTTAACATACCCAATGAAGTAGAACTCACGAGTACGAGATTCTAGCTTACTTGCGTCCACGTTCTTCGCATGGACCAAACAACCCCAAACTCTCAAGTGTTTAACACTAGGTTTGGTACCATACCAGAGCTCGTGAGGAGTCTTGGGTACAGACTTGCTAGGAATCTTGTTAAGGATATAAATTGCAGTCTCTACTGCATATCCCTAGAAAATAAGAGGTAAACGTGCTTTGCTCATCATTGAACGAACCATGTCCATGATGGTCCTGTTGCATCGTTCAACAACACCATTAAGTTGGGGAGTTCCAGGGGGAGTGAGATTGGAGACAATTCCATTCTCTTTAAGATATTTCTTGAATTCATCTGAGAGGTACTCACCACCTCGGTCAGATCGAATCCGTTTGATCTTCCTATCGGTTTGGTTCTCAACCAAAGTCTTGAACTCTTTGAACTTTTCAAAGGTTTCAGATTTATGACGTAGGAGGAAGATAAACCCGTATCGCGAATGTCATCAATAAATGTCAAATAATATCGATATCCATTTCTAGTCGCGGTACTGAAGGGACCACATACATCAATATGTATTAGGTCAAGAATACCTTCGTATCTCGTAACCTTGTTACGGAAAGGTGCTCTAGTCATTTTACCTCGAATGCAGTGTTCATAGGTAGGTAAAGATTGAACCTGTAGAAAATCTAAAGGTCCATCCTTTATCAATCTATTGATTCTATCAACAGATAAATGACCAAGCCTTTGATGCCAAATCATATTTGAATTATTTCCATCCTCCCTGGATCTCTTGGGGTTTTCATTATTAGTGGTAGTAACATTCATGACACATTCATCAATGCACAAATCATAGAGTCCACCAGAAGTCAAAATACCATCCGTAATATATTTATCATAACGATTTATGATTAATTTATTACAGAAAGTGAAGGAATATCCATCTCTAACTAGCTTAGATACAGATATCAGATTCCTTCTAATTTCAGGTACATAAAGACACTCTTTAAGTACTATGACTTGACCACTAGATAATGATAGTCTGCAGGTCCCGACGGCAACTGCTGCAACACTTGCATCAGACCCCATCTGGATGACTATCTCCCCATACTCCAGATTCTTAGTTTCCTGAAACAAATGCAACGAATTTCATATATGAACAGAAGCACCAGAATCTATAACCCAACTTCCTTCTCGTCTAACGAGAAAGATAGTTTCAATGATGAAAGTAGATTTCATACCTGCCGAGGCTTTACCTTTGTCAGTAGACTTCAGGTAATCCGGGAATTTACACCGCCAGTGCCCCGGCTTCTTGCAGTAATGACAAACATCGGACTTTTTCGATGTCATCAGTGTGGATGCACTAGAAAACGAACCAACTCCTTGATTCTTCTTCTTTCTCTTCTGGGCCGGACCCTTCCGAGAACCTTGCTTCTGCCCACGCTTTCTTTTCACTTGTGCAACCATTGCACAAGCAGAGGGGCTGTCCTTCCTCATCACGTCTTATGCAGACTTCAATGCAGCTAACAGCCCAGCGTTAGTGAAATCACCTTTGCTCATGTGATACGACACGACAAAGTTGTTAAAAGACTTAGGGAGCGCCATGAGAATAAAATCAGCATGCATATCAGAATCCATGTAGGCTCCCAGGGTTTCCAATTCAGAGTGGTACCCAAACACTTTGAGTACGTGTTCTCTGACAGAGATCCCTTCCTGCATCTTGCAGTGAATAAGCTCTTTCATCACATTGTAACGCTGTGTGTGGTTTATGTCACCGAACATTTCCTTCAGATTCAACATAATCTCTTTGCAATGGTTCATTTCAACATGTTGCTTCTGAAGCACATTGGACAATGACCCAAGGATGTAACACCTTGCCAGATTATGGTCTTCATCATATTTCTCATTATATGATTTATCTTCTGCAGTCTTAGGGTTTGCTATCTTGTCCTTGGTTAGCACATACGAGATGCGCTCCACAGATAGGACAAGATCCAAATTTCGGATCCAATCCTAATAATTCGGTCCGGTCAACTGGTTGACCTCTAGGAGCATGCTAAGTGGTTCATGGACCTCATTTTATGAAATTAAGAATGCACTATATCAGAATACATAAATAATTATATATTCATTTTAAGATATTTGATTAAGGTATTTTAAATCAAAATTGTCTTGCTATGTCAACTTTGAAAGATTATTCCCTAATTGTCTTTCAAAGTAAGAGATATACTTACCGCTATATCTCAAGCAAGATCTGGGATCTCCTTTCCTATCTTTATCACATCCCAATAATATGAGAACTTGCGACTCCGATAAAAAGAGGCGGCCTTACAAGTCCAACTTGCATTTCCCAATTCGGTCTTTAACACTCGGGCCCACCACCCCTAAGATGATGTTGACCCGTTGCTAATTAAACCAACCGTCAACAGGATTAGAACTCGCTATGCGCAATCCAATATCGCCCCAATAATATGAGGACTCGATATTGGGGTCACTACGCATACAACCTTACTCTTTCGAGAAGCAAAGAGCCCGATCCAGATGCACTTGCATACAGGAGCTGTCACTTCGAACCAGCGTCTCCTACATACAATCCCTAGCGACGGAACCCTTCGCCTTGACAGGAGACCATGGATGTCACTTATGTGATCCTCCATCTCATATTCAAATTTTATAATCAATTATCGTGAATGATATTCACATAATTAATTCTTCTAAGGGAATTACACATCTATTCATAATAGAGTGTTTATTGGATATAATTAATTTAATCACATTAAATTAATCATTAATCCAATCATCAATCAACAAACTTGATTATTACTTGAATAGTAGGTATAATCTTAAAGTATGTATTGTTCGAATTTTAATAATTACAAAATACACTTTGACTTCTCCAGCATTATCGAGTCCCCTACCCGATGTCATGGCCAGTACCGACGAGAGTGGGACGGACCACATACATTGCAACCCGCGAATCCCAATGCTCTCCGACTAGGCACCATATCCACCTCAGGAAAGGATAATGCCAGATAGATCATCATGTACTTTGAGATGCTCATCGGTTTTTTCAACCGAAATTATACCATATAATATACATCAAAACCATTTTGATAATATTATAAGGAGATTTTCTAAACAAATCCCCAATCCTAATTAAACAAGAGGGTTTTTCATGTAAAAGTTGTCCTACAACTATTGTAGAATAAACTAAGGTTCTTCATGAAAAAATATTTGTTGATGATTTCATGTCAACCAATGATCAAGATCAACTATCTTATCATAATGGTTTAGGCAAATGCCATTCAATGAAACAATTATCTCTTTAAATATTTCACAAATATTTATCACTAATTATTTCAGAAAATTAACAATTAATTTTCATCATCATATTTGAATGACTTATCACAAGGTTCATGATCAAAAGATGTCAATTTCCAGCAGTGACCCCCAATCACTAAAATTAACTTATCTTGATCAATTTAAATCCAAAAAATGCAAAATAAGTTTCCTAAGATTGCCAATTTGATTTATTAAAGAACCCAAGTGTTAATTCATGCATTTCGAGGCGGATCAAAACAATAATTAACTCATTAATCACGTTTAGATCTGCAGTTCCCGCAACAGGTGAATATATGCATATTCAAAAGGCCATATCTTGAGCAAATGATGTTCAAATTTCGTAAACTCAGATCATATGCTTCCTTAATTAATGAGGAACAAAATCCATTTATAAATTTCGTGTTTAAATAATTTAAACAGTACTGAAAAATTCAATTAGATAGAGGTGTGAAAATTGAAATGCGACAAAAATTTCATGACCCTTTCAAACCCAAGTCATCCTAGGTCTATGGATCATATCCAAAACCTTATTCGACCTGGCTCTGATACCACTTGAAGGATATTGAGTATCCTTAAGCGCATCACGGAAGCGTGTTGATCGCATCATTTGCGATCGGGATGACTAGTCGCACTAGTCGCTAGATGCGGTGGAATTTAAAAATTTTAAATCAAGTGATGAAACCATATGATCATGAGAACATTTCTCGGATCGTTTCATCAAACCACAAAGTATAAGGAATACCTCTTGGAGCGTGGTTGTAATCGTGAGATTCCAAACAAGAGGATCCTCCTGTCTTAAATCCGATCCACGATGAACGCACTTGCAGGCCGATGATGAGACGCGTTCCTCCCGCAATCCTCGATGAATATCCAAGCAATGAATCCCCTAATTTTATCAAACGAAATATGTCATATTCCTTTAGAGCAAGATGCCCCAAAGAAGAAAGGAGATCCTCGAGTCGTCAAAGGCGAAGGCGAGAGAGCTTCTCCTCTCAACACAAAGTGGGCGGCCACTTCTTGGTGAGAAAGAGAGAGGGCGAGAATGAGAGAGAGAGAGAGAGAGTAGTAGGCTTCTACAACTCTTAATAATGTACCATGAAAGTCTAGGTTAGCCGTCCTTTTATATTAGTTTAGGATCCAATGGATCTCAATCCATGGGACACATAGATCCAACGGCCATGTTGATCTATGTATTAATCAATGGCCAAGATTGTTGTTGGCTAAAATCCAACAACATTAATTTATATTTAAATTAAATATATGTTGCAACATTATCAACACAATTTAATTTAACATAAATTAACTATCAATAGATAATAATTAAATAAAGGGGAGATAACTAATTTCCTCCTAAAATTGAGGAGGCGTCACCTTTGACTATGTCATTGGCGATGCCACCTCATTTGGAGGTTATTTATATCCCTTTTTATTTTTATATTATTATTTCTCAATGTATTATTAAAAATATCACCAAATTAATTCCAAATTAATTTGTGAATATTTCAATCATGCCATTGATAAATATGTGAATCATATTCACAACCTAAATTAATTTGTAAACTGCATTTCTAATTAATTAATTAATGTGAATCCAATCCACATTAATAATTAACAAATGCTATTTATAAAATTTCTCTCTCTTCAATATATGTATATTAATAAATCATATTTATAATACACAAATATCATGAATAGTGTTATCCATATTCTCCAATACCTTGATAATTAAATCCTATTTAATTATCTTAGATAATTATTCTCACAATATGAATCTCATTCATATTATGCTTGATCAATAAATCTCATTTAATCATCAAGTACTTATTGCTTGGATATGTAGTTCATCAAATGAATTATTCTTGAACCCCTTCAAGAATAATGTGCTTTCTCCGTAGATACTTGGAGATAAGGACAAGGCGATTGTATTGTTCCACGTATAGTGACTTGGATGTTGAGATCTCATCTCAAATCCAGATCTTACGTACCTCCCACAGATGCTTGATTAAATCAAGACCGCAAATCTAATCTTCTTATTGTATCTGAATCTCATTCAGACCAATGTCTAACACTTGGACAAAGATCATATTGCTTCTCTACTGAGAGGAGTCACTAAAAATCCAAACATGTTTCACCACTCCCTCGGAATGGAAGTGTCATGGTTATACAATCATTTTATGATCACATCACCCTCTGGTATTCCCAATACCTGTACATCCTGCATACTGGAAGACCCATGATCATCCTGAAGATTAAGATCAATTTTACACTGTCTTCTTCAGGGTCTGATCACTAAGTTTCTCAATCTTGGTCATTGGGAGTCGGTATCGATCATATGCTTTCCCAAAGCATATCATACCTTCAAATTCATGTCATGCTTCCAAAGCATGAGACCATGCATGGAATTTGATCGGGTCCCAATACCTCATGAGTGAGCTCATGTCTTCCGATTCATAAGTGAACCTGTATGATTCCTTTAAGAGATTGCATTGCTCATATGCCCTTATATGCACATCAGCTCGCCAATGTATAGACCTTGGTTAGGCCATCAACCTATCAGTCTGCCAAATGTACATACTCAGACGTATAACAATACATCTGTCTCCGGTCAGAGGATGCGTGCCTATGCTGTGACAACATTCAACATAGGACTTAGGTTATCTCGATCTCGCTAAGTCAACCCTTTGACCTAACTAATTTGACACCTCCAAATCACTATTCCCATGCAGAGGACCTGCATCTAGAGGTCGGTCAGATATCAACGTATGTGAGAAAGGATTGCCATCTCCTACTCAGGTTGGAGATCATCTCTTAATTATTATTTGACGGTGCTTGATGAGTCTTCTATCTAACTCCTTAGATATTCATCCAAACACCAGCCTCTATGATTCATTTAATGAAATTAACAGCTATCTGATTATCAAGATAGCCATGGTACATAATCCTAATTGTACAGAGGGACCTTATAGTGCATTCATTTATTTAATTTCAGAAAGGGAGTGAAACATCAATAACTTTTATTGATAAACAAATATATATATATATTACAATAACACTTATTGTAAGAATGGTTCGCCCAGGACTCACATGTCTAACATGTACTTTTATTTTTATTATTAAAAATATCATTTTGCATCTATCCTCCAAGGTCGGGCATTATGTACCTTAGCGAAAGCACATATATGGTAAAATAAAAATCATTCTACGTATTTAATGAATGTTATGAGGATGTTACTTAATTGGTGTTAAAAGGAGATAATTCTTTTCATAATCCTTGTTGAATGAGGACTAAATCACATCCCTCAATCCATGATCCAAGGGACACCATGGAGGACGTCTACCATGAGGAGAAGACTCCTCATAGACATCCCCCATGGCTATAAAATATAAAGCAATGCCTCTCTTTCATGCATGCATGTTCATCTAATAATTCTAAGTTGTCTTGAACATTGAGAGAGAAGTTTAAATACTACAAGACTCTCTAATACATGTCCTCCCCTCTATCTTTATAGCCTTACATGTCCACTATCAAGACTTTATCTTCTCTTCATAGGCATGGCCTTGTGAGAGAGAAGATCATCTTCTTCATCGTGCTTCACGTACATGTAAGAGGACTTGATTTCTGAGATGAAACAAGAAGCTTGAGATCTTCTTGGTCTCATCCTTTAGTGGAAAACTTCAAGAAGAAGAAGAAGATATTGAAGTTTGTAAGAAGCCACATGACTCATCATTGTGGTCTAAAGAGAGACAAGCACATATCTTACTTAATTCGAGAGGTCGTTTGCTTTAGTGACTCGCGCTTCAAGAGCTAACCCTGATCTTATCTTAATATTCATTAGAATATTAGAAACCATGGTAGGAAATTTAGTTCTCTAAATTAATAGTTTCACAAAGTTCAAAAGTTGTGCTGAAATTTCTTGTTCATACGATGAACATATAATGCTTTAAGTAAAAAGTTTAGCTAAATATTATACGTTTCCATGACGCGAGATTCTTGAATATTCAATTCCATCCTTCATTCACTTCATCATTATCTAGAATTTTAAGGAATTCATCTTCTCGAAATTAGACATATCTAGAAACAAATAACTTTTGAGTCTTAGGATCGTAAAGTTTGTATCCAACACCATTCATTACACATTTAATGAAGTAGCACTCTTTAGTGTGAGATTCTAACTTGCTTTCATCCAAAATTTTAGTATGGACTAATCCACCTTAAATTCTAAAGCATCGAATACATGACTTGGTACCATACGAAAGCTCATGAGGGGTTTTAGGTACATATTTATATGGAATTTTATTTAGGATATAAGTTGTTGTCTCTACAACATGTCTCCAGGAATTAAGATGTAAGGTTGCTTTAGTCATCATTGATCTTGCCAAGTCCAACATGATTTTGTTATGTCTCTTTGCAACTCCATTGAGTTGAGGAGTATCTGGAGGATTGTGATTGGAAATGATTCCTCTATCCTTAAGGAATTTTTTGAATTCATCTGAGAGGTATTTACCACTTTAGTCCGATCGAATTCATTTTATCTTCTTTTCAGTTTGGTTCTCAACCAAAGTCTTGAACCCTTTGAACTTATAAAAGGTTTCATATTTGTAATGTAGCGAGAGGACAAAACCATAATATGAACATCATCAATAAAATATCATGTAATATTGATGTCCATTTCGAGTCATAGTGCAAAAGGGACTAAATACATTAGTATGTATCAGGTCAATTATACTTCCATATATTTTACCTTTCTTAGAGAAGGGTACCCTGGACATTTTCCTACGAATACAATATTCACAAGTGGGTAGATCACGGACATCTAGGAAATCAAGATGTACATCCTTTACTAGTTTTATTGATCCTATGAACAGACACATATCCTAGTGTTTGATGTCACATCACAGTTAAATGATCTCCATACTCTCTTGATTATTTACAGAATTTATGAACAATTGTATTTTATATTAACGACACAATAATGCATGGTCCTATCAACATACACACCTACAACTCTTTAATTTTTTTGGTTCTTATGATAGATTTAGTCCTTATAAAGTTCACATAATTTGTAAAAAATAACTCCATTTATTCCTTAATTAGTTAACAAATGACATTCATCTTAAATATCGCAAAATTAAGAAAACATAAAAGTTCTCAAAAAAATTACTATAGACACCCACATTCATACATACACACATACATGCATACATATATACATTATACATATATACATTATATTTTTTTGTTGGTGTTCAAAAAAGTTAGTTGTTATTTTTAAGAAACATATAACTAATAAAAAAAGTTCAACATGGAAAAATAATTTCTAAATTATCAAATCATTTCTATAAAAATCATAGTAACTTACCTTTATATAGTATTTCTTATCATATCAATTTCATAATTACATTTTGTTTATAAACTCAAGAACAATTAAAATTCTGAAAATCATATAAAATTTATAAAATAAAGAGGATTCAAATATAATTTTGAATAGTTAATTTTCTATTTATTATTTTCAATAAAAAACTTTTAGAACCATATATTACCAATAGTTATATTCTATTATAATTAATTACTATTTTTTTAAAACAACACACTATTTTGATAATTCTTTAAAAAATTCAAAATAAATTAAATTTGTAGAAATCAATCAAATATTTAAAAACAACCATTTCTTTGAAAATTCATGTTTGTCAAATGCTGTAAATAAATAGAAATCTATTAAGAAATATAAAAAGTAATTTCTTCATTAAAATCAAATAATGTTTTCAAAGTTCAATAAAAAATTATATATAAATTTTAATAAAAGATGAAAACTAAATGGGTAACTAATGTAACATATTAAAATAATTAATAAAATGTAAAAACCCTGCACTAATACGTGTCATATTAGTTCCAAATGACATAATTATTGGTTTAAAAAGATATAAAACATATAGAAATATAACAACAATTACAAAAAAAATCATATTTTTTTAAAAAGGAAACATTTTAATGTACACTAGCTTTTTATACTTGGTATTGAAGCACTCTACGTTGAACACTCTTGACTTATACTTTAAGCATTTTAGTGGAATAAACATAAATAAAAGTTTAAAGTCGTTCATTTCTTTCTTGGGTTGAACATGAAACGAGGAAATTTAGGTTTAAACAAACCCTAGGAAAACATATCAAGGTACACATTCTTCATAGGGATGCAAATGGATGTGTATAGACATGTCTTCGATTCACTACATATCTATTTTATAAATATTTTGACATCTTTCCATATTAGTTTAAATATATATATATATATATATATATATATATCAAGTGTAAGCCTTCCAATACATACATTTAAGTTATTATAAAATGTATTTATGCTATTATATGTATCCAAATATCATGATTATTTGTTTTGTTATCCATATTGATGTTTGAAAACACTAAGTAACGGATCCTATTAATCGAGACAATATTTGTAGTAGGAGCTTCCAACCATGTAATCAATGGGTACTCGTACAAGTATTTTGCAATGGATACGTATGAGCATAATGACGAAATACACATCTTTTTTTGGGACTACGGATTTATTACATACAACTAGTTCAACCGCTTCCAGAGAACCTTGTTTAGCCCATGAACTAAGAAATGGAAAATAATTTTTCTTTATCATGAGAACAAACTATTTCATGGTTTATTGTCTAAACATTAAGATGATAGAGAAGGATGCGCTATTTGTTGTTGTCAATTATTCAAAACTAGCATATCATTCCACACAATATTTGCTAAACAAAAGCCCATCTGGTCCTTGTGTTTTTTTGCTTAAATTCTGTACAATGTGGAGATGCCCCCAACTTTTTCTTGTCTTGTTCTGATTTCTGCTGGACTCATTCAACACGTTTCTTTGCATCGACTCTTTTGACTTTTTTTTTGCAATACGGCAATAAGCCTTTCGAGGAGGGCACTGTTCCTTCGGCCCTACTTTAAGTAAAGCTCACTTCATCTTTCCGATGTACATATCATGTTGGCCTCCCGCCGAGAATCTTCAACCTCTCGGACTTTCAGCCTAAAAAATTATTTTGCTTCTACCAATTGTTACGAGACAACACCCTTTTTTTTCATGGGAACATTAACAAACATAGTACTTGTCTGGATAGAAAGTTTTGCATTTTTTTGTTTTTTTCTATCGATAACTTTTAAAATAGTTTAATCAAATCATCTTTATGTACGGAATCATTATAATGCAAGTAAGAATGGCTTCACGATTCGCATAAAACAAATCCTCATGTAAGGCGTAGTTACGCAATTGCAAGCTCATTTAGCCATTTTACTTCAAGATCACATAATCCCTAGGAAAATAAGACAAAGCTTCCAAGATCTGATCCTCACAAGGGCCATGCGCCTTACTCCAAAAGATTCTACCTTAAGAAGCTATAAAGCACAAAATGAGGGTGATCTTAAAGACCCCTATACTACAAAGCTCTAAGAGTATGAATGAAGCTCCAAAATTCATGATCAACATAAAAAGAATATAAAAAGGCTATACACGTGATGTGTTCACTTGAGATGCGGTACCGAAAGTCCGGTCTTGGAGGGCATGCGATGTCCTACAAGTTAGTTCCGACAATCGCTATGTTGGTCGCTCTCACGACAGTCAATACCCGGAGCAGGTAAATCAGTCAAGAACAATCAAACCACAAAAATATATGCAATGCATGTAAAATGTGAGTGAAAATTTATTTTATTTAACTCTACAAAATGTGTGCATACTGTGCAAGTGTAGAGGTCAAACCATTGAGAGCATATCGTGGATAGCCTAAATTATTAGTAATTATTCCTAATAAATAATAATAATTTTTATACTTTTTAACTTTTTCATTTTTATGTAAGTTTTAATTATATTTAATTTTTTTTATGGATTTTTAATAATTTTTATATTTTATTTTTCCTTTTAGTTTTCAAAATTGTATTTTTTATTCTTGAAATAAAATATATAATTATCTAAAATAATAATGATATTTTATAATATATAAATAATATATAATGTATATAGTATACCTAGGGTTTTCTATTTTTAAATATGCATAAATATATTCAAAATAAATAAAATAAATGTTTTCTATTTTTCATTTTTCTATATTTTGGTTTTTTATAGTTTTTTTGCTTATTTTTATGTATTTTTAAAGTATTAAAATGTATGAAATAATGCATAATTAAATATCTGAGGTAATTCTAGGTTAAATAAATATAAATAAGTCCACAACTAACCTAACGTAGAAAATCCATAAATAGGAAAAATATTTTTGGATTTTTGTAATTTTAGTACTTTTATAGGGTTTTTAGGTCTTTCTAATATTTAATTTTTATATTTTGTATTTTTTAGTGATTTTTGGATATGTATTAGATAATATGCTGGTATAGATGCTCTATTTTTTAGGTAATTTTTGGAGAATTTTTATAATTTTTATGATTTTTTATAATTAGACAAGGAATAAAAACATATTTTTGTATTTTTCATAAATAAGAAAACTAAGTAAAATGTCATACGAAAAATATATTTGATCAACCAATATATATGCACTTAATTAAACTTTCCTTCAATTTTTAGAGCATAGAAATATTTTTATAGATAAATATACAAAAAAATAAAATATAGAGTTTATATTGCAATATTAAGAAATTAAAATGCTTTTAATAACAAGTTCAGAAAGTTTAGGGTGCAAACTATAAATTTTCCAAAAGTACCTCACATGACCTAAATGCAAATATCAATTGTTTGAGGGTCTAGTTACAAATATTACATGAAATGTCACTATAATAAAAGTATCTATAGGACTTAATTACAAAAACAAATGGTGGGGGGCTCTTGTAATTTATCCCCAAAGTACATGTTGATGGATAGTGTATGGCACACCACGTCACTTCACTTAATTGATGGACACCCCATATGAGACTATACCTCGTTGTGGATAAAAGGCCACTATTAGATCTTGAGGAGATTTGACGGTTGATGCGGCTAAGATCTAATTTCTTTTCAAGACCCTGAGCTACTCTCCTAATCTGATAGCTACGGAGATAGTTGGATAAACTCAGAAGAACACTAGTGTGTTTCTCCTTCGATATTCGATAGCTCATGCCTATGTCCTCCTTCCTTGTTGTTAAGGTGCTCTATGGGTTCATGGAGGTATTCTGCAATGGTTGATGACCTCAAATGGGTCCAGGCCCCATCGGTGGGGGCCTAGATCTCTCTCGCAAACTCAGGTACCTAGAGTGTTTGCACATGACCAAAATCAAGCACTACATGGGTTTGTTCTGCTCGTACATGCGCCACAAAGTTAGGGGCAATGGGTGGAAGCTCCAAGGGTATTGTTTGATGGAATAAAGGGGAGCATGGAGTGGAATGGGTCTCTCCATCATTGGGCAGCGGAAGAAGAGGGGCGGACTTGATCTGTGAAGGATTAAGGGGACCAAGGTGGCATTTGATAGTTGAAATGGTAGGAGAAGAGAGTGAGGTGGTACAGATGTCGGAATAAGGGTTCGTCAAGTGTAACATTAGCCGAAGCTCGAGAGCTCCAACGTATTGTAATCTTAGAAATTACATTAAAATAAAATGTGAACAACCAATAAAGTGCAGAACCGAAATGCGGAAGGAAAATGCAAGAAGAAACGACCTAACCTAAACCTCGATAGGACGTGAAGAGTCCTAGAGAACTATCGTTGGAGTGAAGCTCCGAGCTTCGGTGATTGACGAGCCCGCAAAAGCCGCGATAAGAATCGTTTTTAATCGTCGATCGTAAAAATAAATATGTCGTTCGTTGTAGGCGGCTTTCGGAAACAGTCAAGAAATAACCACAATTTTTAATCAAATTTAATCAAGTGGTTTTTATGTTTATTTTACTTGGGCAAGTCCCAAGGTAGATCACAAGGAGGCAAAGGAACAACCTAGACTAATGTCTATCCAATTTTTAGTTCGGTTTTCAAGACGGTCTTTTTTTTGGAATTTTTCAATGCAATATGAGATGCAAAATGCAAGTTCGGCCTATTTTAGGGACTAAAATGTGAATTACGTTCAAATGATGTCCGAAAAATACGAAACTTGGCCGAGATGTAAAATATGATGAAATGAGTGCACTGTAATTTTTTTGGAATTTTTGGATGCAATATGAATTTTTTATGGATTTTTAAATGCAAACAGAATGATTTTCAATATTTAATTATAATAAATATTAAACCTACTTATTTTCAAGAAATAAAATTATCCAAGATCTATCACTAGGTAATGGATCTTAGAAAAATCCTAAACCTCGAAAATGTGGGGTTTAATACCTATTAAAAATTAAATACTAAAATATGCAAAATGATTTTTATAGAGCAATTTATGCATGCAAATGCAAAGATTTTTGGGCACAATGTTAATCAAAGTAATCTCTACAATATATGATTTTTTTGGGGATTTTTAGAGCAACGGTTAATTAAATATGAATTTCCGAGCACAGATTGGGCAAAATATTCCAATTTTCACAAAACAATTATTTATCAATCAACCGCCAATCACAAAAATGTCCACAGCATGTCAAAATGTAGAGAATTAAAAGATGAACAAAATGCTATTTTTAAATAAATAAAATAATGTCTAGAATCGGTCCAAAACAGAGGGGGAACACAGGGGGGTAAATGCAATGAATATAAATAAATAAATAAAAATAAAAGTGCAGACGGGGACCTAAATGCAATTACCTAAACTGGGGGGGAAGTTTCTGCAAGTTTACCAGAGGGGCACGTGCCCTGCACGTGCCTCTGGTTGGCGGGGAGTGATGCGCAAATCCGTGGAACTCCGGGGGGTTTGATGCAATTAACCCAGAGATCACCTGCTCGGCACGTGACCTGGGTAATGTGTGGCTGACGTCGACCCCCCAAGCACGTGCGCCTCACGTGTGGGGGTCTCGGGACCACCGCCCGGTGGCTTCAGCGGCGGAGAGAGTCGGGTCGGGCGGAGGCTTGGCTGAGCGCCGCCGTTGGCGAAGTCGCGGAAGGGTCGGTGGCGTGGCGGTGATGTTGAAGGCGGAGGAGCTCCAGGCGGAGGTGGATGGCCGGGGAGCGTAGCTTCGTGCGGAAGTCGAAGGTCGGAGACGATGGAGCGTCGAAGTCGATGAAGATGGTGAACGTCGTTGGCGTCGTCGTGGGCTCGACGGCGTGAAGCCGGAGCTGGAGCAGCAAGGCCCGCGGGGGCGCTGCGACGAGGCCTGGAGCCTCGGATCTCGCCGCGATGGCGGCTCGCCGGCGCTGTCACCGCCGTGAGTTTGGCCAAAGGGGATTCGGCGGATCGATGAAGATGAGGCGGCTGGAAGGCGGTGGTGGCGCGAAGTCGAAGGTCGCGGGAGGCGACTGCGGTGCTCGTGGAGTAGCCTCGGGCGGCGACACGATAAGGGGCGATGCGATGGTCGGTGAGGCGGAAAGGAAGGGGTGGCTCCGAGCGGAGCGAAGAGCTCGGAGCGGCGAGGTTGAGAGCGGCGAGGTAGAGCGAGAGAGGGGGAGATAGAGAGAGAGAGAGAAGGAGAGAGAGAGATACCTGGGGGAGGAGGCTCGACGGCGAGTGAAGGCCGGAGCGGAGCAGCGGCTTGGAGGCGGCACTGCGGCAAGGTCGACCGACCTCGGATCTCGCCGATTGAGGGGGGCTTCGCCGGACTGTCACTACCGGAGAAGGGTTTCTGGGGTTGAACGGCGGATGGGCTGCTCTGGTGGTGGCGAGGGTTTTAAATAGGCGAGACGAGAGGTCGTTGGAGAGGCGAGGGAAGCGGAGGCGGTTGGCTGCGGTCGTTGCGGAGGGGAGAAGGCGGCGGAGGGCGCGAGATCAGCGGGCGGAGGTTGCGGAGAAGAGGTGCGGCGGTTGCGAGGTTGGGGGTGACCTACAGCGGCCGTTCGATCGGCCATGATCGAACGGTTGCGGGGTCGCCACGTGGGGCACAGGGAGGAAGGGAAGGCGCGGCACGTGCGGAGCACGTGCCTGGGGGCACGTGCAACGCACGTGCGCGAGTTTTAATTTTTAATTTAATTTTTTTTAATAAAAACGAGATTTAAAAAGGCAAAAAAACCATGACACGTGGCGGCCTCTGGGGCTGCCACGTGTCACCTCCAGAAAATTCGAAAATAAAACCTCTTGTAAAATAGATAAAAAATAGCAAATGACCTCGGATCGAAAAAGTTCCTTCACAAAAAAAGCTCGTCTCGACGAGATCTACAACTTTCATGAAGACATCAAAGCCAAATTCGGTCAAATGTGAAAAGTGAATTTTTGGGGTATCCCATGTACATAGAATACCTTGATTTTTGGGTTTTCTAATTTTTTTTTGTCATTTTTAAACAAGATAAAAAAACGGAAAAATAAGGAAAACTCGAAGATAAATAAAAGAGACCTCAATCTAATTTTTTTGGATTTTTATTAATAAAGAAAATATACACATAAAATACAGGTCAAAAAGCCGCGAAAATACAATGTACAAAAGAGGCCCCAAAACCCAACTTTCACATACAAGCTCCGATTCACTTGAACTTGGTCTTGTTTTGAAGGTAATTGAGTGTGCATTAGTTCAAAAGTGAGTAGGATCAAATCGGACACTGGATGGGGAAGATATGTGGCTTTTAGTCCGAAAATCCTGAAACTAGGGTTTGGGTTTTTGGTCCACTTACCAGGGTTAATTATTTTTTTGTATTTTTTATTTATTCTTGTTAGTGATGTGCACACAGTGGAAGTGAGTTTGTGGTATGCGGTGTTAGCATGAAGGAGTTAAAAATAGGGGAAGTTAGGCTATTTACAGGTCAATTTGGGCTTGGATTTTTGGCTTCCTATTTTATGCAGAAATTAATGCTAAAATGCAATTCTTATGAAATCATGCATGAATGCTAATTATGCAGAATAAATGCAGAAATGCAGTTAATTTTTAGGGACTTAAGCTTAATAAATGAGATTTAGAGTGATGAATCCGAGATTCATCAGTGATCAACGTCGATGGCCCATTTTTCCGCGCCATTGAATGGCGAGACTTCATACTATCACGAAGATGACTCAAGCCCTTATGTTCATTAGGTTACAGAGCACCAAGATGGATCAAAATCTGAAAAAGGGATAAAGGGTGAATATATACAAGCGTGGCTGGAAGGCTCCTTTGACCTAGGGTTTTTGGAAAACTTGAGATGAATCAGCATGAGGTGAGGAGTCATCATGAAAGAGGGATGATAGATGGAGATGTTTCATGAAGGAAGCAACGTGCCTCGAGCCATGTATCAAAAGAGAAAATTTGGTGAAAAGAAGGGCTCCAGAGCACTGATAGGCATAGACCTAGGAGAAAGGAGAGTTGACCCATGGTCAACTGTCCTTTGGCTCCCATTAGTCCATATATGTCCACTACAAGACATAATAGGATATAAATGGCCCGTTAATTCAATAATAATTATTAAATGATTTTATTAATTAAACCTCAAAATATAAAAAATGTTCTTACTTTATGTACTATTTTATAGTGGTTTTATTTATTTTTACAACCTTATTGATTGGCTGTTAATTTTTAAAAGTATACTTTATAGGTATATTTACCTATATTTTAGCTATCTTATTTTTAGTTTTTAATTTACATTGTCTTATTATTTTTATACATTTTATTTATCTTTAATATATTTAAATAAATATTTAAATATTTTTTTGTTTTCTAGATTTTATTTGTACAATTAAATGACTATAGGTATACACATTATACGTATAATATATCTATATATTCTATTCCATGATTTATTTTAATAAATTTTAATGGTTTTTCATATTTATATTTTCTAATATGTTTCAAATAATATTTAGAATCATTTAAAATTATAAAAAGTAAAAATATAAAGAATAACTTATATGAATAAAAAAAGGGTATGGTACAATGGGACCCTAGAAAGATGGATTTTGCATCTTAACTCCATTTTAAATGAAACCACCTTCATTGGATAAATAATTTAATTTTAAATAAATGGAGCGAGTCTGATCATTGTGAACTTGTATGGAGAAGATATTGGTCTATGAAGTTGATGAATCTCTGATGTATAATCACATTCTTCATATGTTATCCCTATATCTAGGACTTTTCAATAAAATGTATAGCTAATTAACCTTAATTAACAACTAGCCCCTTGTTAATAATTAACCCTAATTATTGTATATATTTAACACTCTTTTATTTTATTTAATTTTCTTTCTTTTCTTTTTATTAAAAATTCCAAAAAAAGATAATTATTGCATATATTTATTTTAGCCTTAGAAAGAAATTAAAAATACAAGAAAAATCATAAAGAACTAAAAGAGGAATTTTAGTTCTTTAAAAACGCTTACAAAAATTCCACTTTGTACATAGTGTTTATTTTGACTTCTTATTCAACATGAAACTTGTAGATATCATTGAGATCTACAACTTTCTTGTTTTGACTTTTTATTTCAGTTTGTAGTTATTTTATTTTGATTTTCTCTATTTTTGCATTTTCCTTATTTTTCTATTAGGGCACGTGGTGCCCCTTGGGTGGCCCATGAGGCCAGCTCCTCTTTTTGCCATGCCTACTCCCATCCCTCTGATTTTATCCCCTGATCAGATTAGAGCCATCTGCATCTGCTTGAATCTCTATCATCGGATTAGATCTCCAGATCTAATCTAGGCCGCCTGCACCCACCTCCATCTAGGCCGTCGGATCGTAAGATCTAACGGCTATCCCTTCGTCTCCTACCTTTAATAATTGCAGTTGTCTCGTTGACCCTCGCCACCCTTCCATTTCTATCTTCCACCGTACGTCGTCGTTACCCACTCCAATCACTCCTCCACATAGCCTTACCCACCTTCTTTCTTGTGCACCCCTTAATACTTCACAACCTATACCCTAGGGTTGTACACATTAGTTACAACCTATCTCTACGCCCTCCTGTAACTGTTGACCACAACCTTCAAAACCTGCGCCTCCATGACTCCATTCTATTGGTCCAACTTCATGAGAGTTAGGTAATATCATTTTCCCCCTCCCTGTAACATGGAGAAGGCAGAATTTGGCCACAATAATGGAGCATAGCTTCGATGAGACGCATGGCTTCCAGCCATGGTATAGAGCCTCAATGGTTGTTGTTCAAGCTCCTCGGTTAGGCTTCCCAAGTTGAGCGACTACGAGAGGGTCAAATCAACCCTCATCTCAAGCCCTCCACCCATCAGTGACCTAATTTTCAAGGTACATTAGATCTAGGTTTTATTATCATGTTATTTTCTTTGATTTCTCCCGCAACATGCATTCCATCTCAGTCCAATCAATTCACACTCTGAGCTCTACCAAGCATCCCTCACCTTCGTAGGAGGCTCAGTTCACCTCCTCTTCTCCTTTAGGACATTGACATCCCAAGCCTTATTCTTTGAATGTGTTGGAGGAGAACCCTTCTAGGGCTTCTTCTTCACCTCCATGCCCTTTTATTTCACCCCAACACACACACACAAACACACACATACACACACACACACAAACACACACACACACACACACACACACACACACACACACACTTTGTTTTGGGCTTACAGCATCTGCAGGTATATCAATTCGTCAATGGTCAGAGCTACCCTCGTTGCTCCATTTTAGAGCTTCTATGCTAATGAGGGAGCACCGACTCACTGATTCAGCCATCCCTAGCGCTCCCTCTCTCTTCCAAGCGCTTTGCCAGCCACCATTGATTTTTCTCCGACCTTCAAATCCCAAGGCGGAGTAAGGAGGAGCTTCTAGTGGCTCTCTAGAGCCCAACCTTCATAGCCACACGAGAGGAGGATGATGACCGAGCAATGAATAACAAATGTCGTTAGATCGAGAATGATCTGACGGTCCACATCCTGCTCCAGCCTCAGAACCAGATCGGAAGCCTCAGTGGAACCGTAGCAATGATGAAGCATGGAGGCCACCCCACATGGCTTCTAACCCTCCTCTCTACCAAGCCTCGCCCCGAGCCTCCACCCATGGGCCTAGCAGGTGTAGATTAAGTCAGTTGCATCCATACCCTCCGGTTTCTCAAATATAGTAAAGAGATCCAAGTGTGCATGCCTCGCGTGGCGCACTTAGATTATTTACAGGGAAGCCTTATTGGGAATTGAAAAATGCAAATATGCTCCTCCAGGGGCTTGTTTGTGATATTTCCTATATTTATTTTCCAAGTTTTTCTTTCATTTATTCCCCTGGGCCATTTTCTATATATCTTAAGCATTTGAACTCTGATATGGTTGATTTCAATTTCATTGTATTGCTTGTTTAGTCATTTATTTAAAAACATTATTAGCTTCTTATTCTGGAACTTAAATTAGTGGGTTAAATTCAAGATATATAGCGTCATTAATTTCTAATGCCAATTGCTTAATATTTGATTAAATATGATACATTAATTACAGGTTAAATTGAACCTTAATTTCTTTCTCAGTTATTTGATTAAATAAGCGGCATAATTGTGCATGTATATTTGTTTGCATAACGTGGCATATTTTTCTTGTATAAAACCAAGTAAACATTACATTGTTATTGTGAATCATGCATTACATCAATCTATTCATCATTTTTTATGAATTGATTGTCTGTTGACTTAGGTTGAGAATTAATCACTTAAATTAATCATTAATTTTTGATTAATTATCGAAGATACTTTTTTCCTTGTGTTGGACCTTGGTAGACTTGCCAACTAAAAAGTCTTCAAACATTCAAAAGTGTGGTGTTTGAATGTTTTGTTTTCACCTCTTGTTCTACGACAACATATCAGTACTAATAGAGGTGAAAACACGTCCATCAGATCGCAGCATTGCTGGGGACACAATTCATCTTTGTGTTTGATTAGATTTTTATTTTTTAATTAAGTTTATTATTTTTGATGCATAGGTCTCGATTTTTTGTATTATTTTTCCATTGTTCTATTGTTCATTGTTAATCATATATCTAATGCTTGGCTTTAGTGGCATGGACCGTGGAGACCGAGGATTCTAGAGAAATACGGAGGTGAGAGTACAGAGCTCTCGCTGCAAGGAGCCACAGAAGCACCCTTTGAAGCATCCAGATTTTAAATGAGCATTTTGTTCATTTTTTGTTGCATGTATATTTGTAATATATGTCTTTATAACATTTTGAGATTGAGAACTCAAGTGTGTATCAAGGACTTGTACTTGCATGTGGTGTGTGGAGCATGTTTCACCCCAATCTAGGTGAGGCTCCACTTGAGTGGTCGATCAAGGATAGGAACAAGGCTCTGCGAGCTTATTTTATTTTCATATCTTTTGTGCTTGCTCATAGGTTGGACACATAAATAAGAATTGAGGAGATTCACTTCATATCCTCAGATTCAATGAGACGCACGTAAACATTGTTCCACTTAGCCAAATTTAACTCGATTATTCCAGATAATAGTGGCATGTTTAGGATGATGATTCCTCAACTTGCATGTACGTAGAGATAATTTTAAATTCAGTCTTGCGTGTTGATGAATCTGTATTTCATCATCTTTATTCATTTATTTTAGCTTAAAATCCCTTATAAAACACATGTAAATATCACTAATTCCATTCTTTTACTAACTCCAATTATTGTGTAAATATTGTATATTTATCACTATTTTAACCACAAAATAAAGAAATAAAGGGAAAATAAAGAAAATACAAGACTATATATATATAATAGATACATGTTGAATTAGACCCAGGGAGAAGGTCAAAACTTGAGCTGATCGACAAGGAAGAAAGTAGGGGGAGATAAGGCCTATTATCTAGAAGATACACTTGTTACCTATACATATCCATCATATGTATAATATTGTCTATACTACATAATCTTTGATTTATTCATTACCAAATATTTTGTAAATAACAAATATTTCTTGTTGAAATTTGTGCATAAAATTCTCTTGTAAATAATCAAAATAATTGCAACCAAAGACTGTATAGATTGTGTAAATAACATCAGTTTCCAAAAGACACAAAAGTACAAACTTCCAAGATCAATATTTTCCCCAGCTGAACTACAAATCCATCAATCCAAATTAAACTATCTTTAAAATGAAGGTGATTTTATAAAATTCAGAGTTAAGGTCTGAAATGTGGTCAATTGGGGTATTACTGTATATTATCCCTATGTATACTATATATAATATTTAGTAATTTATTTTATTTTGTATAATTGTAAATATTATATTTTTGCTTACTTGTAAATATTTTATTAAACTCAAATAAAATACAATTAAAAATCATAATACGAGAAATCAATAAAGATAAAATCATCTATATATTGTATATGTATCACCATGTATATTCTGTACTTATGCATCTTTAATTCCCCTAATAAATTAGCTCCTAAAAATCAACTAAAAAATAACTAAAATCTTTATAAAATATTATAAATAAATAAAATATTAAATTATGTATATATGCATATAAATAATTAATTAAAATCCATCCAAATATTGTATGTATAGGTTTACAAACATGTAAATAAAACCTTATATTTATTTTAACCCTTGTACATATTTTATTTAATTATTTAAAAATCACGAAAATTAACTTTACATTATTTACTAACATTATGTAATTAAATTAATTCATTTTCTATTTTTTCCAATTATTTAACTTTTATTTACAGTTTTGTCGTTTAGCCTATCATG
The DNA here is from genome assembly GCA_037367405.1 of Ottelia alismoides. Classification (NCBI taxonomy): domain Eukaryota; kingdom Viridiplantae; phylum Streptophyta; class Magnoliopsida; order Alismatales; family Hydrocharitaceae; genus Ottelia; species Ottelia alismoides. Next base: position 433,135 of record JAZKJV010000392.1, read on the forward strand.
GATGCATTCTAGGCACCTTCTGATTGGCTGACCCAGGATTGTTCACCCGGGTCAACTGCTCAGTCTGCACTTGTCGCTCGCTAACTCCGACTCTGTTGTTCATTCACCCAATTTGCCTCGCACCTCGATCATTAATCGAACCCGATCCCTTCACCAAAGCTCTATCATATTCAACACTCTTCCATGCCAGTCCTCCAGATCCACGAACTGTACCTCTGATCTGGCACCTTTATGAATTCAAATTTCGTCGGATCTCGTTGTATATAAAGACATCCAATCCCTTCACCTCAAGTTTGATCCATCCTTGACCCATATTTTTTCCCGTGATCGATCCCTAGAGATAGTTGCGGTGACAAAGTAGCTATTCTTTGATTTGGAGTGCGAAAGTTTGAGTGTAGGTCATGATTAAACCATGTCACTAGCGATCTCCTCTAGACGTCTCCGCCTCCACCACATCGCATATTGAGGCTATTTCCACCTTCTTTCTTATCTGTAGTTAACATAAGTAACTATTCTTTGATCCAATCTTTCTTTTTCGCTTTAACTTCCTCTTAATCACATAGATCAGATCCTTTTCATCCACCTTCAGTTTGCATGATCGGAGGAGCTCCGTTCATCAAAACCACCCTTCGACTACATCTGCACACTCGCACCATCTCTCTCTAGCTCGTTCACCATCTGATCACCTCTAGTTCTTCATAGAGCTTGAGTTCGACTTCCTCTCCGACCACTCCATCGAAAGTCTCCGCTCACCCCCATTTCACATTCTTTTGACCTAACTTTAGAGCTGGAGGGACTCCCCAATCTTCACCTTTGACTTGCAGGGTCAAAGCACGCAGAACCAGCATTGGAGCGAGACGTAGGGGTCAACCTGCAGCTGATCTTAACTTCCCCCTAGTCCACCCTTGAAGACCTTCGAGCTCCTTTGCTTTCTCCGATCGATTGAGGAGGATCCTAGGAAGCTATAACGCCCATCAATAGAGGATTTAGACGAGACAATACCGAGACCTCCCCAATCAAAGCTTGATAGAGTACTCCATCATTCGAGTTCTTCTAGATTATCGCCCAACTGCACAATCAAGAATGGGGCCCCGTTTACATCTCATCCATTCATTCTGCCCCAAAATTTGGTCATAGATCAAAATCCAGATCTGATCATGGCCCTTCAGGCATGCTTCATCCTCCACTGTCCGATCAGTCTAGAAGAGCATCTAAACCGTCCACAGAGGCACGCACTTTAATGGTATATTTGTGCCCCCAGCCACTGTCTTTAATTTATTTTTAAATAAGTCGAGCGAGGACATGTGTCATCTTGTTATTATTTGAACATTTGCATTTTATATCCATAGCTATAATTTTTTGCAAGTTAATCATGTTTTAACTGCACTGTGTGCTCATCACGTGATCTTTATGGGTAAATTGCAATAAAAAGGTTGAAGTTTCTCTATTTTGGATTGGCCTTCATATTTAATTTATTTACATCAAGGTCCTACTAATGGAGCACATCTTCCCGTGTGCATGAGTTTTTGATAATTTTACATTTCTAGCACTATATTTTATGTCATTGTTATCATTTAAGCCTTAAACTTAAAATATTTCTATATATACCCCTGTCTGTCGACATCTGTTTTGCTTATTGAAAATCAAATAAAAAATATAAAAAACCTTTTAATTTTTTTCAAAAATTCACATAAGCTTCTGTCACATTCATCTTTCATCCAAAAAAGTTATTTTACATTTTTTTTCATTTCTTTTATTTATTAAAATTCAAAAATATCATAAAAAATTCCGATTTCCATAAAAACCCCATAAAAATTATAAAAATCTTTCCAAAATTTCTAATAAAGATCTCGTTGTTTCTTTTGATTTATTTTAATTTCTTTCTATTTTTTTCATTTTTATTCCTTATTAAACCCATAAAAAGTATAAACTCTTACAAACATTAAAACTTCATAAAAAATCTTTTAAAATAATAAAAATCATAAAATAGATTTTTTGAAAAATTAAAAAATATCTTTTATTCTGTATATATTTCAATTAGTTTTGACCTTTTTTACTATTTTAAAATTTCAAAAATATCCATTTTAATTTCTATTTATTTTATTAAATGTTTTTAATTTATTTAAATTCTTCAAGATTTGTTGGAAAATCTAAAAATTTAATATGCCAAACCCCATAGTAGTTTTTGTGTAATTTTATTGTTATTTTGACATAATTGAAAAAATACAAAAAGAGTTGAGCATGTATGTTTTAAATTCTCCTTAATTCTCTTATTATTTTTAAAAATAAAAAAAATAAAAATATAAAAAAAAATAAAAATATAAAAAAATAAAAATATGAAAACCCAATAAAAATATAAAATTAAAATTCATTTAAAAAAATACAAAAGCCAAAAAGAATATACAACATCAAAGCAGAGTGTGAATAGAAATTCCTTCATTCTTTCATTGAATTCTCATTGCATAGAATAACCCTCAGGGTTTTTTGTAGCCTCCATGAGTTCGATCTTGTTAGTTATATAGGTAAATTAAATAAAAAATCTCTTGCTATATCTTCTTCTTTATTTGTGCTTGAGATTAAATAAAATTTTTGTTTGAAGCTTCTGTGGGTTGCGACGACCTTTGTGAATAATTAATTTAAATAAAATCTAAAGAATATGCTCAACACACGTGCATGGAGAATGTAGGAGGCACTGTATATTTTTCTCTCAAGCATGCATCATGGTTTTTCTGTTTCCATCAGCTTTTCTAGGTTTCCCGCTTGATTTATCACTAAGGATTTAAAATGAAATTAGGACTAGCCGTTAAACGATGGATGCTTGGCTTGTGCTCACATTAATTTTAGTGATAACATAAGCATAAAACTGGGGCTGAAATAAGTCGACATTAATAAAATGGAGTAAAATTTCACCTTATATTATGAGAAAGCAATACCCCATGGTATTTAGGATGTGTTGAATATTGAGAGGTGAGGACATCACTAGGATAATACCCAAAACATATCATTAATCCCTACATAATGGACTTATATTCTGGATGATCACTAATAAATTAGAAAAAGATAAATTACCAACATCTGTTGGTCTTCTTGTTTGACTTGGTGAATCAAGAGTATATGATGCTTGGTTGAGCTTAGATTGTGTATTCACCCCAACCCTCCCGAAACCATAGGCACTCCATCTTCCATCTCCATAGTTACATTCATCTCTGAAGATTCAACCATCTTATAGATCCATTTCACTCTAACCCTAACAAGTAACATGTTTCCCCATACATAGATCCATATTCAGCATACTTAGGATACTCTTCAACCTAATTATAGGGGAACAATGTTTGGGTCCCTCCATTTTCTTTGTATATCTCTATCCTTAGACTCTTCTCAGCTTAAGTATAGGAGAGACCCGAGCTCCTGTCTTCTTCATCACTCATTTGATCCCTTCCCTCAATCCTCTTCTTATACTTAGGCTATTCATAACCTAAGTAAAGAGGGATGTCCCAAGTCAGTCCCTGCTTGATCTTCATTATTTTAGCACGAGTTATAGATTTATATCACTTTATGCTATGAGGACATAGCAAAATCTAAGTATAGGGGGGTGTACCATATGCATTTCATATATACTTTAGCCATAGTTCAAATTTTTGAAAATTTTCAAACTTTATGGGGCCAAGGTATAGTATTTTGTGAACTGATTTATGTAAAAATGTTTATATGATGATTGAAAATTTTTCTAATTATGTGATACTGTATTGATAAATGTTTGACATTCGTTTGAAAAATGGGATTTTACTTGTTTTGAAAAGTGTTTGAAAATCTACATATTATGTGACATGGTTTGGAAAAACTTTTCAAAATTCTTTCAAAAATAAGGATAAAATGAGATTAACTTCTGTTTGCAATTACTTCTAACATTTTCGAAAAACCAGAAAAATCAAAATTTCTTTGGTAACAATTCTGACTATTAAACTTAAAAATGATTAGCTTCTTTTCAGAGAGGGAATGACAGTCTCCCTTAGCAGAGTGGATGGTTAAGACACAACGCATATGACACAGTCTTGAAGTAACATGGGTAGACGTTGGTTGGCCCGTACTTACACCCATATTAGCTGGAAGTGGATGCAACAAGTTATATGAGTTTATGCCAGTCATGTTGATCTAGATAAGTTATAAAAAAATCCGTATATATTTGCAAAATTCAAAGTTACAAAAATATAAACTATTGAGTTGGTGAATCTATGACACAATCACTATCATTCAAGGCTTGAGGATTTGAGAACACTTGGTTTTTGAGGTCTTAAGAGTCTGAGTTAACCAGCCTTAGTCATTAGGGTTTTGAGACTTGATATCTCTCACTTCCCTAGTTTGAAAGATATGAGTGCTATATTGCACTCTTCCTCTTTACCTTAAAGGAATATGATCAACACATCACTTGTACAACTGCATGAATGATGAGATGACTTGAGATTTCACTTGAGGGACTTTGAGATTTGGGTCTAGACATGATTTGATGATGCTCGAGGATATGATAATGTCCACGAAATCTTCATGAAACCTGAGTGTCAACAAACCATAGCTAGTATGAGAACAAGTTCTTATACTTTCTTTTGATATTGACCTATGTGCCATAGTGTGATAAACCATAATAATTTGTTAATCAATGTACACCAACTTGGTAAAAGTAGTGGAGTTAGTCAAAAGAAAAACAAAAGAAATGTTTAATGAAAAATCTATCAATACAAAGTCGAGTATCAAGAACTTACATCTAAAGTGAGAGATCCCAACCATTTCAAAGTGTCCACTTGGACAAAAGCTATTAGGACCAAGAGTTGGGCTAACATCCAAAAAGGGATCTTCATCATATAGTGATACAAGTCTAAGTATCGAAGGTATCTTAGATAATCAAAAGAGACACGCCCCGATGCATTCCTAAGAAGACAAGTGCAGACGACTCAAATCTCTCTTGACGGACACACTGATCAACAAGCAAAAATCCCAGTGTAGTAATAAGGTACATAAGAGGATCCTTGTTATAGTAAGAGGGAGAGAAGAAATCACACAAACTTGTGCCATCCATCAGATGGCCTTCCATCTACATTTTCAAGTCTGACAAACTACTGAGACTGTAGATTGAACACGAGAATTGACTTAATCCCTAGTGTTGAGGATTGGGTCTTGAGGAGAATCTCTTGGACTAAGACCTTAAGTGACAGCTCGACTCGACTCTCACGATTGAAGTATACACTAAATGGCATATCTCTGTACTATATGTACATACAAAGATTCTGATAATTAGAGAAGTTGAACTTATTTTGACTAATGCTTTGTTGAGCAAAGAATTTTAGGATCACTCAAAACAAGAGTTCTTGATGAATTAGTGAAATTTCGCCTGCACAATCAGGGATTAATCTGACTCTTTCAATCTTTAGATGCTCAAGGAAGAGCATGGTTTAAGTATAGGGGGGATGAATCTTTGATTAGTCATCAAATTCTTCATATATTATCCATCTATCTTGAAATTTTCAATAAAGTGCACAACTAATTAACTTTAATTAACAATTAACCCCTTATTAATAACTAACCCTAATTATTTTATATATTTAATACTCTTTTTTATTTATTTTTATTTATTTCCTTTTTATTAAAAATTCCAAAAAATAGATAACTATTGTACATTTATTTTGGCATTAGAAAGAAATTTAAAAATAAAAAAGCACAAAAAATTTAAAAGAGGTTTTTTAACACATTAAAAATGCTTCAAAAATTCTACTTTGTACATATGGTTTGTTTTGACTTTTTATTCAACATGAGTCTTGTAGATCGCATTGAGATCTACAACTTTCATGTTTTGACTTTTATAATTCCAGCATATAGTTATTTTATTTTGATTTTTCTCTATTTTTGTATTTTTGTTATTTTTCAATTGGGCAACGTGGCACCCCTAGGGATGCCTACGTGACTGCTCCTCTTTTAACCATGTGACCCATTGCCAACACTCTTATCTGATGCCTAGATTAGATCAGAGCCATCCGCATCCGCTTACATCTCCACCATCAAGTCAGTTCTCCGAATTTGATAAAGGCTGCTCTCACCGCCTCCATCTTGGTCGTTGGATTGTAAGATCCAACTGCTAGCCCCTCATCTACTACCTCTAGTAACTGCCGCCACCTTGCTGACCATCGTCCCCATTCCATTTCTAGCTCCTACCACATGTCATTGTTACCTATTCCAGTTAATCCTCACCCACTCATGTCACTCCTCCACGTAGCCCTTCCCTCCTTCTTTCTCGTGCGCCCCATAATACCATATGATCTATACCTTAGGGTTGCGCACGGTGGTTACATCCTAGCTCCACCATCCTCCTATAACCATTGACCAACACATTCAAAAGCCGCGCCTCTGCTACTCCATTCTCTTGGTCTACCTTCACGAGAGTTATGTCACAGCATTCTTCCCCTCCCCGTGATAGGGGGAGGCAGAATTGAGCCGTGATCACGGAGCATAATTTTGATTAGACCCATGTCTTCCAGCCATGATATAGAGCCTTAGTGGCTATTGTTCGAGCTATTTGGGTAGGCTGCCCGATTCGAGAGACGACCAGAAGGCCAAATCGACCCGCGTCCAGAGCCCTCCGCCTGCCGGTGACCTAATCTTCAAGGTACATTAAATATATGTTTTATTTTCGTGTTGTTTTCTTTGATTTCTATGACCACACACATTCCACTCACTCTAACAAGATACCACTGCAAGATCCATTGAGCATCCCTCATCTTCGTTGGAGGCTCAGTTCACCTCCCCTTCTCCTCTAGGGCCTCTACATCCCATGCCTTCTTCTCTAGCAGTGTCGGAGGAGAACCCATATTGGGCACCCTCTTATTCACCTCCAGGCCCTTCCATTTCACCCCATCATGCACGCACACCCTCTATTTTATGCTTCTAACACCAGAATGTATCTTAATTCATCAATGGTCAGAGTTTTCCTCGCTGTTGCATTCTAGAGCTTCTACGTTGATGAGGGAGCACTGACTCATTTCTCAACCATCCTTAGTGCTCCCTCTCACTTCTAGGGACTTTTACAGCCACCCTTGATTCTTCTCCAACTTTCAGAGCTCAAGGATGAGAAAGATGGAGCTTCTAGTGGCTTGTTGAAGCCCAACATTCACCGCCGCATGAGAGGAGGATGGCATTAGAGCAACGAACAACATATACTGTTTGATCGAGAATGATATGATGGTCCCCTTTTAGCTCAAGCCTCAGCACCACGCTGGTGGAGAAATTGTAGTAGCGACGAAACACGGAGGAGATACCTCATGGCTTCTGAACCTGCAGTCGTCCAAGGAGGAAGGAGTAGCAACTTCCTTCACTTGAGTTGCAAGTTCTCATACTATTAGGATGCGACAAAGGTGATAGGGACATCCCATATCTCACCTAAGGTACTTTGGTTAGCATACCTCATGCTTTGAAAGTTCGAAAGGGAATGGACTTTCAAGGTAATAAAAAGTGAGATAACTTTGTTTTAAAAATGTTGATAATCTTAATCAAAGTAAACCATATTTATGCAATTTTTTTTATTTCAGATAACCTTCATTAAACACACTCAAAACTATACTCAACCAGTAAAATATCATGGATTGGATCCATGATCAAGATGTAGTACTGCAGTTGGACACATAACGTATGTGGTCGCAATGTGCAAGTTTCCTCCAAATAATAAGGACTAATAATTAGAAGGACAATAGGACAATAACCTAGGGTTTATCTATCTCTACGGTGTTGATCTCTTACTGAGTGTTCTTTGGAAGTATTATGTCAATGATGGTCTTAATTGTCAAGATCCTTATAAAAATCGAAGAAGATGTTTTGGCAAACATGTGCGCTCTCAACATTTAATCATGAATGACATGGTTCATTACATTATGTAGAATGGTGGCTCCATAAGAGATGATGTACTCAAAATATTTAAGTAGTTACCTAAACCAAAGTCTTTAAGAGTTAATATAGATGTAGATATGATGAGTGTCATCATTCTATTATATATACTCAAGTCTTTCATGAAGCTACATAATTCATATTGTATGAATATGATGAAGCATGTATAAATGTTGAAATGCTCTCATACTAAAATCCTTGGTGTCAATTTAAGAGATCCTTTATGTTAAGCAGTGATTATTTATAGATCAGGGGAGCGCACCGAATCATAGGTCTGACCCAAGTAAGAAGGAGAGTCAAAGAGTTGACTGTACTTCAGTGACTTCCGCACATGTGGCATCCAAAAGTTGGATAAATGCCAATACTTCAACAAGCTGATATACTGATAGTATGACTATCTGGAATCCCTAAATAATGACTCAGTGTATCGTGATATCCTACATATACACATCAATAATTAAATCGACTTATTACTGGATAAGATTAAAGTCAGATAATTGTATCTCATTCTTCTTCTAACACTTGCAATCAGTTGCGGATGTTTTAGAAGACTAGAAAAACATGATCTTAAGGTTAATAATCATTCACATGAGATTTGATAAATGGTGCAATAATCTCCCTTGGATATATAACTACATATTTTCAGTGGAAGAGCCCTTAGTTTTAGAGAACGTCTCTATGACCTAGGTATTAGAATACATTCATTATTTATTTCTATTTTTTATGGAAATAAATATATATTCTGGAATAGACCTATCATAAAGAGTTATGATGGATATATTTAAGAAAGTAATCTCATATCTAGAGGTCTCTACTAAATTATGATATTAATGAATGATTTATTAATATTTCTCATACTGGATATAACACCTTGATGATCACTAGGAGGACGACGATCATTTAACAATGATTTATCATCATGACTTGGACATAAGTTTGTTGATGAGATCAATAGACTAGTAAAATATATAACTTTAAGTTGTCTAAAAAATTCAAACCTTACATACTTGTGAATAGTATATTCAAAGTAAAATGTTTGATGCACCCTTCTTTGGAAATGGTGTAAGATTCATAGATATTCTAGATCTCATACATGTTGATGTATGTAAAATATCTATACCATAATAAACATTGATGATATGTGATATCCATTGATGATTATTTGTGGTATGAGATTTCTTCCTTTCACATTAGAAACCTTTGAAATGTTCAAAGATTACATAATTTTTGTGAGAACCAAAGTTATAAGGAAGATGAATACAACATAACTAAGGTAGTCAGTACCTATTAGATGAATTCAAGGAATAATTTAGAATATCGTTCTTGTTTCACTCCTCCTGATATACCACAACTCAAGAGTTGTAGGGAGATTAAATTAGATGTGTGACGTGATATGATCAATAATGAATTTTGGCATAATTACATCTTAGTTTTTGGTATAATAAGTAGAAACTGCAATATATTTCCTCAATAAGATTCCAAGAAAATATCTACCCAAAATTCCTCATGAGCGATGGTTTGGAATTAAGCCTAGTGTTGGACACTTGAGGATTTAGGGTTGCTTGGTCCATGAAATAACATTGGTACTCATAAGCTGGAATCATGAACCAGCGGGAGATACTTTATTAGGAATATAGATGAAGATATTGGATACATACTTTATGACCTTGAGATTCTAAAAAGATTTCATCTATGAGGAACTTGGAGGATGACTTCCTTAAGAGTCAAGATAAAAATGAAATAAAGGGACTCATTAAATCTTAAGAAATTAATGAGGCTCCTAAAATCAGTAAAAAGGACAAAAACCAGTTTGAGAGTAGTAAGACCAACTAGAGGGTATGAATTCCATGTGTCAAAGAAATCGAACTTTTATCAAACTTCATATGATGAAGCTTCTAAAGATCATGACATGGAAAGAAGGATGTTTGCGATAAAGTCTAAAGTAGATGTCATGCACAAATGTTGTGCATGAACCCTCAAGGATCCACCTATAGGGGGTCACACCCATTAGGTGTAAATGGATCTTTAAGAGAAAGAGGAAACCTAATGAGAAGCTAGATACCTTCAAAGCACGGCTATAGCCAAGAGCTACTCATGGAGAGAAGACCTCACTTGCAATGAAATATGCTCTACGTTAACCATGCTTATACTCATCAAAATGTTTCTAAAGACAACTTCACAACTTGACTATCACATTTGAAAGATGGAAGTCAAGATTGCATTCCTTTATGAATACCTCAACAAAGATATTCATATGAAGTAGCACTAGAGATTCACAGTTAAGAAAGGCAATAAGTGGAAGCTGAAAAACTCCATCTATGGGCCTAAACAAGGTTCTTATAGTCGGAACATTAGATTCAATGAAATTATAAAGGTTATGATTTCATACAGAATCTCGATGAATCGTGTGAAGCTTAGTGGGAGTACCATTGTATTCATCGTGCTAAATGTAGATAAAATCCTAATAATTTGGAATGATATAATGATGATAATAAGTGTTTTGTAATCTGGTTGTTCCATACCATGAGATATAAGATCTTAAGGTTACCTCTTATATCATAGTTCCGAAGTTATTCAGAAGCAAAGAGAAAGGGCATTGGGACCATCACATTAGTCGTACATCTAGGACATATTCCACTTTTGAAAGTTCCAAAGGAAGGATTTTTCCCTGAAGATATGGTGCTCACCTATTTACATGGATAACATCTCAAAGGGTTGATGATTTGAATGCTAAAGTTGTTTGCCCTTGTGCATTAGTTACGAAAGCATGGTGTATGCTATATGTGTACAAGAGCCAGATGTTTGCCATGCAGTGGGAGTAGTAAATTGCTACTAATCCTACTATGGAGATAGAACACTTAAGCGCAGTAAGAACAACACCTTTAAAGATAACAAGACTTTAGAGATATTGATCACATAGTCTTTAAGAACTTAAGACTTTACATATAGTGATCTAAAATGGTATTACCTACAAATACCTTACATGACATAAGATTGTGTTTTAGTCTAAGGAGATAGAGATCTCCAGACATAAGGATATTATGGTAAGGGTAATAAAAATTTATTGCTGGTTAAAATAACTATTGAGTTGTCATGTCATAGCCACTACGACTGCTTTTACAGTATTGAGTATTGGTTGCATAGGATGTAACATTCGCATTGGATGCAAGCACTATTACTAGGAGATATGAAAGTTTATAAAAGGACTTGGCATAGTCTCTCGAGAACATAGTGAAAAGTCAGCTATTTTTCTAAATAGCTTATGATTAGAACATAAGTATGGATTTAGATATTAGCCCGTTAATGACTCTTTGGGCTAGTGGGAGATTGTTGGACATATCAACCCACGAAGAGCCATTATGCAATAAAATTTATTGCATTCACTCCTTAATATGAAATGAAGAATAACTAATTTGCATAATAGGCATCTTAATACAATTAGGGTTAGGTACCATGTCGAACTTGATATCATATAGTTGTTGATTCAAAGGTAGGATCATAGAGGTTGGTGTAGAGTTGAATATTTAAAATGTTGAAGACTCAACCACACCGTCAAGTGATCATCTTGAAGGATCTCTATACGTAGAAGAAGATGGAAATCCTTACTTCAAAGGTTGATATCCGAACAATCTATTGATGTAGGTCTTCTACAAAGGAATAGAGATTCAAAGGTGTCGGATGTGTTAAGGCAAAGAGTTGACTTAACAAGGTCGCGATAACTAAGACATATATTGTATGCCATCATATATAGGCACACATCTTCTACAAGAGAAAGATGTATTACTATATGTTTTATTATATGCATTAGGCAAATCATTAAGTTGATGACATAATCAAGGTCTATACACTGACGAGTTAGTTTGCATACGAGTGAATAGGAGTAATATGATCTCTCGAAGGGATCATACGAGTTCACTACTGAATCATAAAACTTGAGCTAACTCATGAGATATTGAGATAAACCAAATTCTAACGTTGATCGTCTAATTTTGAAAACAAGACATGATTTGAAGGTATGATATACGCTTTTGGAAGGTATATGATCGATACTAACTCCCAAAGATCGAATGAGAAACTTAATGATAAAACCCTGAAGGAGATAGTTTAAATAAGATCAGAATTTCAGGTTTATTCTATGTCTTCCTATATGTAGGATGTACGGACATTAGGAATACTCGAGGAATATGTGATCTTAAATGATTGTATACCATGATATTTCCATTCCGATGGAGTGATGAAACATGCTTGGATTTTAGTGACTACTCTCAGTGGACTTGATATCTAATCTTGGTCCAATTGTTGGACATTGATCTAAATATGATTCGGATGTATTGAGAAGATGTGATATCATATCTGACATGATCAGACACCTCTGAGCAGTTTTCTAGATCAGGATATGAGATTAGATATCATTATACAAGTCATTACACATGACATATACAATCGTCTTGACCTTATCTACACGTATTTGAAGAGAAGGAACACAAATCTTTAAAACGTTTAAGAATTGTTCCATGAACAACATTATCTAAGCAGTTGGAATTTGGATAATTAAATGGGATGTAATTATCACAATTGAAATGTTGATAGAGATATCCAAGATAATTAAATTAGATTTAATTATAATGAATAGGATTAATGTGGATAACATTATATACAATAATTATGGATAATATGGATATGTTCCACAATGTCCTATAGAGAGTCAATTGTGAATGAGATTCATAATTTATATGTTAATATGAATTAGATTCATATTACATAATTTAATGTAAATATGATGTACTTTAAATATAGGATGGAAGAAATTTATTCTTATTTGTTAACAGTAATATCACAAATATGATTATTTTGGGATAAATGCAACCAATTCAAATATTCAAATTAATAATAAATAAATAAGGTTAACTCTTTCCATTCCCAAGGTGGACGTCCATGGTGAGCTGTCACCATGATAGACGTTCACTCTATTTTTAAAATATGGGATGTTTCTATATTTATCAATTATTTAGTAATTAGTTAATGTTTGAGTTAATTGAAAGAGATAATTATATATATTGTTGTTCAAAATTATTCTTTTAATAATTATTTGTGGTTTTTGAGAAATAGAAATGAATCTAAGTTGTTGATCTTAATAGTACGTGGATTGGGATCCATGTACTTTCAAAATCCAATAAAAGGAGGGTAACGTTAGAGCTCAATAAGAACAAGTCATATGCAATGGTTGCATAGATGAAACTCTCTCTATCATTATACATGTCTAACCTCTGCCTCTCCACAACCTTATGGCTCCCCTCTGCCCAAGGTTGTGGAGATTGTGATCATCGTTGTGTTGTCATTGTGCTACCGGATCAATCGCTTGAGGAGCTCCAACCTCTTTTTTCCTTTGAGCTTGTGAAGAAGACAAATAATTTCGTGAGACAAATTTAGGAGATCGCTTGCTTGGATCGTCGCTCAGGATTGCAGAAATCATATGATTTATCATCATGCCCACAAGTGCACTCTTGTCGGATCGGATTTTAGTCTGGAGGCTTCTTAATTTAGAGGCATCGATGATTACAACCATGCTTAAAGAGGTAACCTTAATTTCAATGTGGTAAAGATGAAACGGTATGGGAAAGTTTCATGTGCCATGTAATTTCGTTTTAAATAATTTTTTTTAATTTTTATGTTGTCATACCAACTAGTATGACTAGTTGACCTAGATCATAATGAGGTGATTTTCAATCTTTGGTGATGCGCGTGGGTCAATACTCCATCTTCAGTTGTTGAGTTTTGATTTCCATCGGTTTCGTTCTGCATATGAGTTGGGAACCCGGGTTCCAATGGGGCAAGACTAATATGTGGGATTTAGGGTCTCAAAAAGTAACCTTTGTAGAGTTTACTTTTGAACGCATGCATTTGCAGGTTTCGATTTTTTGGTCTGTAAGTCCATTGACTGTAAATGTAGTATGCTGCAAAAGTTCTGGTTTTTATCATTTGCTCTATGGCCTTTTCCGAAAATTTTCAGTCCCATGTGTTTGTTTACCTCCCTAATTCGTGCTCCAGAATCTGCCACTGTCAAGTCCTGATAAAGCGTATAGAAACTGTCAAGCCTCGCACACACCTCCCGGCTATATAGTTTACATACAAGTACAAAAAAAAGGCAAGCAAACTCTCCTTCAAACGTTCTAAAAACCCCTAACAATGCGAACCCATCCTTTCTGCCCCTCCTCTCCCACCACCACTTTCCTCTCCACACTCCTCCTCCTCCTCCCCCTCTCGCTCGTCCTCCTTCTGACTACCTCAAACCTCCGCCAGGCCACCTTCACTACCACCTTTTCCACCGCCTATACCACCCAGATCCCTCAGACCCCGATGGATCCCCGCATCCTCATCGGCGTCATCACCTTCGCCGATCGCATTGAGGTCCGCCACCTTCATCGCCTCATCAACTCCCTCCAGCCCCCTGTGCCTGGGGCCCAGATCGATGTAAAGTTCGTCTTCTGTCGGCTGACTAGAGGCGAGCAGAGGGTTCTGGTGGGGCTGGAGATCCTACGATACGACGACATCATGATCCTAGATTGCCCCAAGGAGAACATGAACAACGGGAAGACCTATCTTTTTTTGTCCAAGGTGGCGGAAGTTTTCAAGGGGGAAATGCTTCCGCCGTACGACTACGTTATGAAAGCCGACGATGACACGTATATAAGATTCCCGGAGCTGGTGGCGTCGCTGCGGCCCCTGCCGAGGAAGGGACTATACTATGGACTGCTGGTGGAGAAAGGGTTCTTCCGCGAGGGAGACGAGCCCTTCATGGCCGGCATGGGGTACGTACATGTTCCATCATTTTAAGACGTTCTGCTTTCTAGTATGTATTATTGTACCTATTGCGTCCATTAAGATGGTTCTAGTTGTTCTATCGTTGGGATGGTTCAACCTTCTTACTTCCTCTCAGACGTCGATCGTTTCCCTTTGCTTTGGATTTAAGTTGGTTTCTATCAGAGAAGTTGAAACTGTTAACACCATGTCTAAAAGTCAAAGACGCAATCAGAGAGGCACCGTAATAGTGGGACTCTTGAGTTTGACAGGTACGCGCTATCGTGGGACCTCGTGGAGTGGATCGGCTCCTCTGAGATGGTACGGAACAACAGCATCGGTTACGAGGACAGGATGGTTGGCAAGTGGCTTCACGATGGCGGCCGCGGCAAGAATATCTACGACACCAGGCCTTCTTCGGCCGTGCAGCTGGCAGAGTTCCGGCGAGGTGGCGCCGGGAGGATTGTGGACGACAAGTGGGTGCAGTACGACCTTCCGCGGCCTCCCATGCGGTTCCTCCCCAACACCGTGTCCGTGCACCGGCTCAAGGACCGCGTGGCATGGGCTGCGGTCCTCCGGCACTTCAATGTCACCGCCAACGTGAAGGCATCCAAGTTTTATACGCTATAAGTCAAACGCGGTTGCCAGGAGAGTCGATCGTTTTTTATATCATTGGACGTATAAATGCAAGAGTTTTACGCAAAGAATCTACGATATCTATTCTTTCATTTTAACTCCCATGCAATTTAGGTGTAGTTCATTTGATCTCGGGAGACCATTTGGTGTGAGTCGAACATTAGCAACCGAGTACAGTCAGAATATTGAGTGGCATATATCACTCTTTTATGTTGCACCGTTGTAGGTCTTACTAGAAAATTCTCTTCTTATGTTGCGTAACTTGGAATAAAGTGAAAGCTATTTATAAAGGATTGGTGTCCCATAAATAAAATTGGTGTAAGGCAACGAATAGTATAATGGGATTTTTACCCGACTGACCTTATAATCTTTTCAAATTACCTTTACGACTTTTGAAACAACTTAATTATCCTCTTAACCCCGTAAACTTGCTAATCTTTACCCTACATATCCTCTGATTAACCTCCATCCATTTACCCGTTAAAATTAACTAAATTCCGTTATGTACCTTTATATTTTATCCATTTTGTTTATAAAATTTACTCTGAGTGCCATTCTCCCTCACCATACTCCTCATCTCTCTTTCCCCACCCAACAATCACCCACCTCCTTCACATCCGTTGCCCTCGCCCTCCTCCTCTCGGACCTCCGCCGTCTCCTCCGCTTCCTCCGCCCCGCTCCCCTCCTCCCCCACCTTCGGCCGCAGGGACCTCGACCCCTTCCCCCTCGAGCGCCTCCACAACCAACAGCCCCCGGTCGACGTGGGACATTTTGTTCGGTTTTCCTTTTTGGGTTTTGGTAATTTAAATGCACAAACATGCCTTTGCTTTCATCTCCCTTTTTTGAGTGGGAATAGGGCCTTTTTTTCGGCGTTCCCACTTTCAAATGTTCTGTTCATGGTCTTTATAATTGGAAATATCTGATGTTGGGCATCTCCAGACATCTCTTGTTGATCATATTGTGATTGCTCGCATTAACTCGTTGGAAATATCTGACGTTGGGCATCTCCAGACATCTCTTGTTGATCGTATTGTGATTGCTCGCATTAACTCGTTAGAAATATCTGATGCTAGGCATCTCCAGAGATCTCTTGTGATTGCCCGCATCAACTCGTTTTTATGTAGTTAGTGGAGGGTCAAACCCATCAAGACCGTGAGGGGAGCCTCTGTTTCTCTGATGCAGAGAAAGAACTATGGCACTCGACTTGCAATTCGCATCGTGCAGGATCATCCATCGAGGAGGTTCGGCTTTCCCATGCTTCCTCTATGGTTGGATCTCCAGTAGGAAAGTTGGCATTTTTGGTTTGCACAGGAAGAACCATGGCACTCAGCACAGGAAGCCCCCTCCCCCCGCGTTGGCATCATCATCGACCATCTGATCATCACTTGAAGTGATCAAGCGCACAACTTCGACCTCTGCCATTCGAGATTGAAGCCACCATTTGATTGTGCAGAATGAGAGGATGGAGGAGGAGGAAGGAGAGAGGGAGATAGAAGATCCACTGTTGAATTTCTTTGGTTTGATTAACTCAAGTTTAACTCAAGGAATTTACTCTAATAAAGTTAAATATGACGGGAGGGTTTGTGGGATAAGATGGAGCACGTTACGGGGTTGAGGGAGGAATTAGGTTATTCAAAGGTTGTAGAGGTAATTTGAAAAGAATACAGGGTCTGTCGGGTAAAAATCTCTAGTATAATATGTGTAATAATGAATAATATTTGTTGCCCTTTTTTTTAAAAATTCGTAAAGAATATCATATTCGTTGTTCTATTCCTAGTAATGAATCATAAACAATGGTTATCTAATCATGAAGAAATACATTAACTTTATTTGATTCAAGTGCTTGAGTTAATCTTTTGTTAATCTAACCATGGAAAATCGGATGGTGGATTTTCTACGTCTCCTTCCTTTTTCTCCATTTCTCGATGGTTCTAGTTGCCTTCTTGGCTTGAGGGATGGAGGCAATGGTGATAGAGATTGGAGTCGAGATGGAGATGGAGAAAGATGTGGAGCTCAAGGTAATGCTACTCACGTGCAGAAGATTGGAAGATGGTGATTTCGAGAAAGGACAAATGGCTCGAGTGGGGCTCGAGTGACGCTACTCACGTGCAGAAGATTGGAAGTTGGTGGTTTCGAGAAAGGACAAATGGCTCGAGTGGGGCTCGAGTGATCTCAATGGAGGAGGGTTTTTTGTAGGTGATGGAGAAGCTCCCATCACCTATGGTGGAGGGGAAAAGAGTATCTCTACTCCATAGATGGTGCACACCGAGGAAGCTACTGCTCAACAGAATGAGATCTAAAGGGGGGGTGTGGGTGAAGGGGTTTAGAGATCTGACCACACCCCTTGAAGGTATCTGTTATTATACTTTTAATGAATGTTAAAGCTCAAATGGTTGACCTATTTGGGTTTTGATGCGATGGAGGATCTATAGTAGATGTTGGAAATGATCTTGTCTCGCAAGAGTCTCGAAATGGGTAGATGCCCTTGAACTTTAGATGGAGGCTAGGCACTTCGGAAATTGAAATGTCTCTGAGGCCCAAATATCTGAGAATGATCGACGATCAATTGTTATCTACGTTTCCTCAAGGCATGGATGACGCATTGCTCCAATGAAGATGATGCTGGAAGCTCTATGGCGTGGCAGAGATTCTCGTTCGATGGTGATCAAAGATGCATTGGATGATTAAAGGGTGATCCAAGAACATTAAGATTGATGGTGCTTGATGGTTCTGATGGTTTCCTCCTCGAGATGCTGTTGAAGGTAGACGAGGGTGTGGATGCTACTTTGAGGTTACTCGAGATATACCAAGTTGGGGCTACGATTAGAAATTCCAAGGTGATCCTTCAAACATGATCGTTCTTTGGTGATCAATGGAGAATATTCTGAACTCTAATGTACACGTTCACCACGAACATGCAAATAGATGATGTGGACACCCCAGCCATGCGTTGATAAATCCCTAATTTATCATCATAATATTTATTATATCCCTCAAGCTTCAGCAATTCTTTAACAATAATTAATAATTAACTTAACTTAATAATTAATCTCTCGTAATTAATTAACATTAATTATTGCTAATAAATATATAAATTATTGTGCCCATTATTTTATATTTTTCTTTATTATTAAGAATAAAATAAAAATCGATTTAATATTGTATTTCATTTATTTAAGACTAAATATAAATAAAAAATTAAAAAATAGTAAAAAAATCAAAATAAGTATTTTTAATAAATACTTACAAAAATATTACTATGTATAAATGATGTATTCTCACTTTGTGTTCTCCATGAAATTGTAGATCGCAAAGAGATCTACATCTTGCATGTTGATCACTTTTATTTTAACACTCCTAAGTATTTTATTTTGATTTTATTCTCTTTCATTCATTTCTTTTAATTCTGATTGGGTCACATGGCACCATCTCTTTCTACCACGTGACTCGGTCTTATATTCAAACTGGCTCTCTTCTGGGTTGTCTGATTATCTTGATTAGACGACCATTGAGCACCCATTCCCTCTTGCATTAGGATCTTATGATTTGATTGATCAGAGAGATCTGGACTATCGATACATGCCTTATTCATACCCCTTGGAATGCTCCAATTGGGGTGTTGTCCCCATCCTCTAGCCCACCTCCTCCAAGGAGTGCGACCCGCACCAAGTGCTTTTCTTGTTACATTACCCTAACTTCCTCACGTAGCCACCCAACCAACTTCCACCATCACCCTCGCCACCTAACTTCCCTTCTTTTTTCTAACCCATGATCGACCAAAGCCCCAACTTCTCTAGCAACTAGCAGTGGTTGAACCACCATTTGGAAACCTAAACCTCCTCCTTCTTCCTCCTTCAGTAGGTCTTAACTAAATCAATTTGAGAAATCCACCTTTACATGAAGCAATACCTAGTTGTTACCCCTTCTTCATGACATGAAGATTGTGGACCGAATGCACGATTATGGATCCCCACTTCTGATGATGACCCATGGTCGTCCGACCATGCCACAACCTTAAACGCGGCCATTCGAGCTTCATGACTTGGTTGATCACGTCAAGCAAAGATCGAAGGGGCGAATTAACCATCAACATAAGCTAATTCTTCCTCCCATGTCATCTTCAATCTCCAGGTACGTTAAGTTTTGATTTTTTTTCATTTTCTTCGGTTTTTCCAACACTATACAAGCTTCTTCTCCCTGTCGAAACTATCCCTAATCCTCTACAGTGCATCATTGATGCATGTAGGAGGTTCATTCCCCTTCTCCGATCTTCCATACCTCCCTATACCTAGAACGCTTTCTCCTCCATTCATGGCAGAGAACCCATCGGGTCCATGATGAATACTAATTGGAAATGTTAAATGCTACTCGTTGCAATATGGCAAACTACCAATCGATCAGAACCAAGTCAATAAAATTTCTATGAAGAGGACTTGGCTTATATTTATCTTGAGCAAGTCCAGAGTCAAATACAAGGACACGAGCAATTAGATAAGTTAATATAGGTGTTAAATATTTAATTTGGAAATTTAAAAATGATCTAAGTCAAGAAACAATAATTGATAAAATGTGTGATATTTTTGAAATGCTTTTACGCAAATATATTACATGAAAATTATAGATTCTAATGCAATATTAATTATATAATATACAAACACACAGGAAGATCTTGATTTAATAATGAACAACTTGATCAATTAATTCAGAAATCAGTGAAATGGATAAAATTAATTATATGTTCCAATTGATCAAACTAAGCAATTTGTGAAAAATCAAACAAATGACATGATCATTATTACAACAAATTTCTTAAATACGAATGTAATCATAGAAACAATTTAGAAATGATGCATTTATGGGATCTAATTAGATTTATGAAGATGTAATTCAAATCAAGAAATTTAATAGACTAACAAACACTTAGAAGGTAAATTTAGACGTAATAATTAAGCTGAATAGACAATTTATGCACTCTGAAATTTAATGCGATAAAAAGAGATTAATTCAAAACACACCAAATTAAAGGTCATAAAATAAGCTTTAAAACAACACTAATTTCATTGACTTTGTATATATGGTTCAAAAGTAAGTCCAATTATAACATAGGGGCATACTTGTAATAAAAATCAATATATAAAAAAGTTTTTTACAACTCAGTCCCATTAGAGACCCATATGCAAAAAATGAAACCCACTAGGACATGTATATAAATTTCACAAGCGTGAGCTTATCTATAAATTCTGAAGTTTGAGGGGTGTTGATGCAATTTTTGCCCAAGCATGTGATATGCATCATGTGTCCGTAGTCTAGGAGTGCTATGCGAAGGCTCAGGTTTACGTGGCACCTCGAGACTGCACGCTGAGGCTTGGGCCACTTGAGGCTATGGTCTGAAGAGTTGCTTCAGGATGGATGGCGTGTAGGATCCTGAGCCCTTATATTATCACCGATGAGAGGGATCAGACAATGGTTGCTTATTGTGTTCTTCCCTCTCCTCCTCCGGCGATGGAGGAAGGCAGGAGCTCCGGCGTACCTCAAAAAGGATTCACTTTCTCTTCCTGCTCATTTGAATATCTAGTAAGCTCCGCCTTGACCTGGCGAACACTATGTAAGGAAGATCTGAAGGGGACACCCTCTACGAGGTCTTAGGGATGGATGATCTTCTTTGAAGAAGGTCGAGATCAAGGATCTGTCTTCCTGTCTGATCAACGGAGTTTAGTATGTGCCTACAGGGGTTAGTGACTAAAGACAACCAATACATGAAGCTAAAGGGGGTGACAATGAGTGGAATGAAATTTTATAGCATGTGGATGGAGGTGGATACTTGAGATCCTTCTATGTGAAGGATAAGGGACTGGATCGAGACATAGGAGGTTGCAGAGAAAAGGGAAGGTGGCAGACAATATTATTGGACACAACCGAAATCAGATGAGGGTCCTAGGAGAACCTAAGGGTAAAGGAATCAACTGTTGCATGTAGAGAGATAGAAGGTGGAGAACAGAGACTCATCAGAGGGAGAGAGAGAGTGGGGGATATTGGTGGAGGCGTCTACAGGGCTTGCTGAGGAGTTAGGAAGCTTCCTCTAGTCTTTGTGAAGCTCCATGGCTTATTAGGCTTGCTCGGGCAACACCTGTGCGGTCTAAAGATGGAGGAGAAACCTCCGCATCTCACCAGACTTCAAACTAGGTCAAGCCACAACTATGAGATCTCTGCTATCACGTGGAGGTTAAGGGTACTCGGAGCCAAGTCTCACCTGGGTGGATCAGGTCGAATCTCAGCGGTGACGACCTATTTGAGGAAAAGGACTGGTGCTTGAAGATTGATTCCACAGAGGTTTCAATCGCTTGTATAGGAGTGGAGGTTAGATGGATATGGAGGTGAAGGCTAGGGTGAAAGGGAGAGTAGTGATACATGTGTTAGGGAATGATCAGTTGGTTGAGATGGTTGTTGGCGTTGGACATGCGAGCCCACAACGAGCCACTATGCAATAAATGTTATTGCAAATCATTCTCTAATCTGAATGAAGAATAACTAATTTGCATAATAGGCCCGTTAGTATAATTATGATTATGTATCATAGCCATCTTAATGATCATACAATTGTTGATTCAAATGTTGAATCATAGAGGCTAGTGCTTGATTATATCTAAAGAGTTAGATTGAGAACTCATCAAAAACCATCAAGTGATTGTTAAAAGATGATCTCCAGCCCGAGAGGAAGATGGAAATACTTCTCTATATGTTGATACCTAACCGACCTCTTGATGCAGGTCCTTTGCATATGAATAGAGATTTGGAGGTGTTAAGTAAGTTAGGTCAAAGAGTTGACTTAACGAGATAACAAAGATCTATGTCATATATTGTCATTATTATAGGCACGCATCCTCTGACCAAAGACATATGTTTTACCATATGTTTGGGTATGTATATTTGACAGATTGATAGGTTGATGATCTAATCAAGGTCTATACACCGATGAGATGGTGTGCATACAAGCGCATATGAGTAATACGATCTCTGAAAGGGTTCATACATGTTCTTTTATTGAACTAGAAGACCTGAGATTACTCATGAGATATTGGGATCAAATTCCATGCAAGGTTGTCTCGCTTTGAAAGCTTGACTGGATTTTGTAGGTTTGATATATGATTTTGGAATGTATATGATCAATACCTATGTATGATATATGTTTTTTGGAAGTATATGATCGATAACAACTCCCAATAATCAAAAAACTTAATGATAAAATACTGAAGAAGACACTCTAAATTGATCTAAATCTTTGGGTTTATTCTAGATCTTCTAGTATGATGTACGAATATTAGGAATACTCGAGGGTGATGTGATCGTCAATGATTGTATAAAAGTGATGCTTCCATTCCAAGGGAATGATGAAATAGGTTTGGATTTTAGTAGCTCCTCTCAGTGGAGAAGTAATATGATCTCAGTCTAAATGTTGGACATTGATCTGAATGCGATTCAGATGTAATACAAAGATTAGATTTACGGCTTCGATTTAATCAAACATTTTTAAGAGGCCCCCTTGATCTGGAATTGAGATATGGTCTCAATATTCAAGTCACTATATATGGAACGTACAATTTCTATGTCCTTATCAGCAAGTATCCATGGAGAAAGTACATTATTCTTGAAAGAGTTCTAGAATAATTTCATTGTTGCTAATGTAACTAAGTATTGAGGAAAATTGATAAATAAATGTTATTTATGATGTGACTCATATTATTTGTACATATGAGAATCAACATTCAAGATAAGTAAATATGATTTAATTATCAAGGATATGAATAATATGGATAACACTATCATATTAATCATATATATTATAAATATGGTTTATAATAACTTAGAGAGATCTAATTGTAATGTATATTTATCGATTAAATGTGAATGTGGATTGGATTCACATTGGAAAATTATTTGTAAATACAATTTACATTTTATTTTAGATGTGTGAATATGATTCACAATTTATCAGTGGCATAACTAAAATTTTCACAAATAAATTTGGAATTATTTTGTTGAATAATTATGCAACAAATTTTGTTGCCCGTGTGGAAATTATGGAGAGATTGAGATCTTACCAAATAGAAAAAGGAGTGACACCTTCCTCTTTAAGAAGATGGATGGGTATGGAGTCCTTCTCCATATATGGTCGTCCACTCTAAAAAGGGAAGGATGTTTCTCTCTTTTCTTTATTCCCACATGAAATTGATTTGAATTGAAATTAAATGTGTTGAAAAAAATATTTGTAGCCTACTAAATTGATTTTAAATTATTTTTTTTATTGTTGCAAATTTATACAACAAAATCATGGCCATCGATTGAAAGAACAAATATATCTCAACCATTGGATTTATGTGGACATGTATTGTGATTCATGGATATCCAATTTAGTATAAAAGATAGGGTAGACCTAGCCTTTTTTACGATATCAAATGAGAAACTAAACTTTATCTATCTCTCCCCATATTCTCATAGCCATACACTCCCCCCCCTCAACATGTGACCTTCCACATGTTGACCTAGAGAAACCCACATTCGTCGCGACGTCATTGTGATGCTGGATCGACTGCTCATGGATCTCCATATTCTTTGGTGTGCTTCGCTCGTGAAGAAGACACCGCATTTCATGAGACGAAATCAAGAGACTCCAAGCTTGTATCTTTAACATGGATTGCAGGAAGCATGTGTCTCATCTACACGCATGCAAGTGCGATCTTTGTCGGATCATACTTGAGACAGGAGAATCTCTTACTTTAGATATTAGCTATTGCAACCACGCTTCATGGGGTATTTTTTTACTAGTAGTAGGATTCGAACCCTGATCCTTTAAAGTGGGAGCCACTGCTTCTACCACCAGATCATTAGAGGGGTTCTATTTCAAGGGGTATTACTTGAACTAGTTTATGATCTTTATGAAATGATTTGAGAAGTTTTCTCAAATCATGTGGTTTCATCTGTTTAAAAATTTTAGTTTTTGCTACTCCGAGCTACTAGTACAACTAGTTCCTCCTGATCGTATATGATATGATCTTCACGTTTTCGTGATGCATTTAAGAATTTTCCCATAACCTTCAAGTCCTATCAAAGACTTGGTCAGGTCTTGGATATGATCCAAAACCCTATGTGAACAAGGTTTCGTGTTTTGGATGCATGGAAACATGTTGTTTTTGCATTGAATGCAAGACTCGAATTGGTTTTTTGTTGAAATAAAAATCTATATTTTGTGCATTATTTGTGTATATTTTTGGATTATTAGAATATATTTATAATTTCTAAATATGTCTAAAAATATTAACTTATCATTGGTATCGAAAGTGAATGAATATGATTCGAAGAGTTCCCGCCACGAAATTGTTTTTACATGTATTCACAAATTGGTAAGAAAATTATTTTTTCTTACTATTTTCCCGTCATGAAAAATGAAATAAACACCTCGATGAAGTAGAGAATCAAATCAGAAAACCTTTCGAATTTATTTTGTGTGATTCTGACTCTATTTGGTATAGATATTTCATATTTAGTTGCGATGGGTCGGAAGATGATTAGATCATAAAATCTCTTTGCCTAGTGTATTTATAATTCAATGGAAATAATGGAAATTATGAATTTACCTTGATTAATTGTGATGTCTAATGATTGTGAAAATACTTGATTAATCATCATAGGCCATTGAATGTATATCTCATGAAAACCCTAGTTTATCCTACAAAATAGTTGTAGGACAACATTTACATGCAAAATCAAGAACATATTTGCTTGATATAAATATAAATTTTGGATCCTTACAATTATTTTAAATATGCCAAAATCTCTGAGTGATTACTATATATAGTAAAATACTAATTATCAAAGTTGGTGGATAAAACCCTGTATACATTGGTATTATTTTGTATTATTCTCAATCGAAATAGTGAAGGTGTCTATTCCGGGTATACTAACTTATGAGGATGCATATTATATATAGTAATATCAAGCAAACCGTAATTGCTTATTTGTTGATTGAATTGGATTGATAATTAATTTAATATGATTGAATTAATTAGATCTAATTAAACAGTCTATAATGAATAGAGTTCTATTTGCCATGGAAGAATTAAATATTCAAATATGATTCATAATAATTAATTAAAACTTGAACATGATATGGAGGATCATATCAGTTACATCCATGGTCTCCTGTCAAGGCAAAGGGTTTCGTCATCATGGATTGTATGGAGGAGATGACTGTTCGAAGTGACAACTCCTGCATGCAAGCACATATGGATCGAGCTCTTTGGTTCTCAAAAAAGTAAGGTTGTATACGTAGTGACCCCAATATCGAGTTCTTATATTATTATGGCGATATTGGATTGTGCATAGCGAGTTCTATTCATCCTGACTGTTGGTACAATTAACAACGAGTCAACATAACCTTGGGGGTGGTGGGCTCAAGAGTTAAAGACTGAATTGGGAAATGGAAATTAAACTTCCATGGCATAATGAGTTCCCGCTTCATTTCATCTGAGTTACAAGTTCTCATATTATTAGGATGTAACAAAGGTAAGGAGATCTTAAATCTTGATTGAGATATAATGGTAAGTATGTCTCTTACTTTGAAAGTGAATAAGGTAATGAACTTTCAGAGTTGACAAAGCAAGAAAATTTTGACATAAAAGCCTTAATCAAAGTAAAATATGTATTATGTAAATATTTCTTATTTCAGATAAACGCACTCAAAATTATACTCAATGATAGCCAGTAAAATATCATGGATTGGATCTATGATAAAGATATTGTACTTGCAGTTGGACACATAATGTATGTGGTTGCAATGTGCAAGTTTCCTCCTAATAACGAGGAATGAAAATTATAGGACAATAACATTGGGTTTGAGTCTCTATAGTCTTGATCTCTCATCGAATGTGCTTTGGAAGTATCATGTCGATAATGAATCGTAATATTGAAAATTCTTATAAAAATCTAAGAAGATGTTGGGACATACATATGTGCTCTCGACATTTAATCATGGATGACACGGTTCACTACATTATGCGGAATAGTAGCTCGATAAGAGATGATGTACTCAAAATGTTTAAGTATCTGCCTGAACCAAAGTATTTTAGAGTTAAGATGGATTTAGATATGATGAGTATCATTATTCTACTATCTATGCTATAATCTTTCATGAATCTTCGTAATTTTAATATTGTATAAATTGAATGAAGCATATATAAATGTTGAAATGCTCTTATATTAAAATCTTTTGGGTTTAACATAAAAGATCATTTGTCTTAAGCAATGGTTGTTTATAGATGAAGGAAATGAAGAATACAAAAGAATCCTTAAGCGCATCACAGAAGTGTGAGTATTGTATCGTATATGATCAAGAACGACTAGTCGTACTAGTTGTTCGATGCGTCGAAATTTATAAATTTTGATGCAATGAAACCACATGATCCAAGAAAACTATTTCATCTAAACCACATAATAAATAAAGGAATACCTCTCGTAGCGTGGTTATGATCAGGCCTCTAAGAGAAGAGACCTCCTATCTCTAGTCTAATCTAAGGAGGAGATGCTTGCGAGCACGAGGATGAATCGTGTTCTTCTAGTAATATAAATAGTTGATCTAAGAAAAGAACTCCTGATCTCGTCACACGATATCGTACGTCTTCTTCATGAGTGAAGTGCACCAAAGAAGACAGAGAATGAATGGGCGGTCGTGGTGACAACACAATGGTAATGCAACGACGGCGAGGTCTCCTCTTTAGGGTTTGTCTAGACGGCCACCCAAGAAAAAGAGAGAAAGTGGATGTGAGAATGAATAGGGAGAGAGAGAGCATGATGTTCCAAGAGTTGTTGTAAATTATAAGAGAATGGGGTGACTCTTCTTTTATAGGATTTTGGGAGTCCATGGATCACAATACATGGTCTACACAAAATCAATGGATGAGATTGATTTGTGATTTGTGCTTCTTTCAGTGGCCAAGATTTTGTAATAAAAACACACCAACAATTAATTTTATTTAAGTTAAATATATATTGATAAATCAATAAAATTAATCCTAAAATTAAATCAATCACATATGGAGATAATGGAATGCACATGACACTATCCCATGTAATGGAGTGGACGACCACCCTTTCCCTATAGTATTTGGCGGTCCACCCTTCCAACATGGAAAGGTGGACTCTCATGCAATCTCATGAGATTGTATTATTCCTTGGAAATATCCATGATTTACAACAACATTTGTTGTAAATTATTCGACAAAAACAGTTCATAATTATTTTGTGAATATTGCAATCTTACCATTGGAAATTTGTGAATCACATTCACAACCCAAGATAAAATGTGATTTACATTTTCAATTAATTATCCAATATGAATCCAATTCACACTAATAATTAATCAACAAATATAAATCATTATAAACTCTCTCTAATACATCATAAATCACATTTACAATCTATTATGAATAATTTGGATATTTCTATCCACATTATTCTTATCCACAATAATTAAATCATATTTAATTATGTTGGATCATCACTCTCATGCATTCAAATAATATGAATCAAATTCACATTATTCATGATAATTAAATCACATTTACTTATCCATTCCTCAATTCATAGATATAATTCAACAATGGAATTATTCTTGAATTCTTTCAAGAATAATATGCTTTCTCCGCAGATACTTGGAGATAAGGACAAGGCGATTGTGCGTTCCACGTATAGTGAATGCGGATATTATGATCACATCTCAAATTCAGATCTCATGGACCTCTCATAGATGCATGATTAAATCAAGGCCATAATCTTCTCATTGCACCTGAGTCTCATTCAGATCAATATCCAACACTTGGACCAAGATCATGTTACTTCTCTACTAGGAGGAGTTGCTAAAATTCAGACTTATTTCATCTCTCCCTCGGAATGGAAGCTTCATGGTTATACAATCCTTTATGATCACATCACTGTCATGTATACCTAATACCTGTACATCCTGCATACTAGAAAATCTATGATAAACATGAAGATATACATCAGTTTTACACTGTCATCTTTAGGATTTCATCATCAAGTTTCTCAATCTTGGTCATTAAGAATTGACATCAATCATATGCTTTCCCGAAGCATATATTATACCTACAAATTCTTATCATGCTTCCAAAGCATAAAGACCATGCATGGAATTTGATCGGTCCCAACACATCATGAGTGAGTCATGTCTTCCGGTTCGCAAGTGAACATTTATTATCCCTTTGAGAGATCATATTACTCATATCCCCTCATATGCGCACCAGCTTGCCGGTGTATAGACCTTGGTTAGGTCATCAACCTATTGGTCTGCCAAATGTAAACACTCGGATATATAACAACACATCTATCTTCGGTCAGAGGATGTATGCATATCGTGACAGTATACGACATATGACTTTATCTCATTAAGTCATCTTTTTTACCTAACTAATTTGACACCTCTGAATCTCTATTCCCATGCAGAGGACCCACATGAAGACGTTGGTCATATATCAACCTAATGAGAAAGGATTGACATCTCCTACTCAGGCTGGAGATCAACTCTTACTAATCATTTGACGGTGCTTGATGAGTCATCAATCTATCTTGTTAGACATTCATCCAAGCACCAACCTCTATAACTCAATTGTTGAATCAATGGCTATATGATCATTAAGATGGCCATGGTACAAAACCCTAATTGTATAGAGGAACCTTATAGTGCATTCATTCATTTAATCTCTGATAGGGAGTGAATAAATCAATAAATTTTATTGATAAATCAAATACTACAATAACATTTATTGTAAGAATGGTTCTCCTCTAGCATACATGGCTAACTGAAAGCGTAGTGGAAGCATGGGTATGAATCATGTAAGAAGGAAAGTCAAAAAGTTAACCGTACTTACGTGACTTTGACACATATGATATCAAAAGAGTTGTATGACTGCCAATACCGTAGCAAGTCGATCTATTGATAGTATGACTATCTAGACTACCTAAAATCCTTGGAGAAGGATCCGAATGGTACATCAGAATATTATACATCTACGTATAATCATTGAAATTGACTTGCTTATTGGATAATATCAAAGTCTAATAATTGTATCTCATTGTTCTAATAGCACTAGCAATCGATTGCATATCTTCTAGAAGACTAGAAAATTTGATCTTAATGTTTACTAGTCATCCACATGGATGCAAATGCAATTGTTGAACAATCTCCATTGGATAGATAGACTACATATTTGCACGGGGAGATCCTTTGGTTTTAGAGAATGTCTCTATGGTCTAGATATTAGAATACATTCATTGTTTATTTCTAAATATTGGAAATAAACATGCATTCTGGAATAGACCTATCAAAAAGAGTTATGGTGGACATATTTTATATAGTAATGTAACATCTAGAGGACTCTACTAAATTAGAAAATTAACGAATATTTCATTAGCATTTCTAAATATGAAAACTTAAACCTTAAAAGATCAATCAGAGGATGAAGATCATTTGACAATGATCTCGCATCAAACCTTGGACATATTTCTGTTGATGAGATCAATAGAATAGTAAGAGATGAAACTTTAGATTGTCTAAAAATTCAAATCTTACATACTTGTGAATATTATATTCAAAGTAAAAATGTCAAATGCACCATTCACTAAGAATGGTGTTAGATGCCAAGATGTTTAGTATCTCAGACATATTGATGTATGTGGATCATCTATATCATCATAGACAATAATAATATGTGATTTCTATTAATGATTTTTGTGATATGAGATTTCTTACCTTCACCTCGGAAACATTTGAAATGTTTAAAGACTTCACAATTTGTTTTAGAACCAAATATTGGCGGAGGATGAAATGAATTTGATCTAACCAAGATAATAAATACCTATTAGATGAGTTCAAGGAATACCTTATGGAGAAAGGAATGTCATTACTATCTCAATCCTTTAATACACCGAAATTCAATAGAGTTGTAGGAAGATGCAATTGGATCATATGTGACATGATTTCATAAATGATGAATACTAGCATAATTGCCTCTTAGTTTCTAGGTATAAATGTGGTAGAGGCTACAATATAGATCTTTACTAGGATCCCATGTAAATCTAAACTAAAAAACCCTCATAATCTATGGTATGGAACTTCTCCTAGTGTTGGACACTTGAGGATTTAGGGTTTCTTGGTCCATAATCATGTCATGGATGCAAGTAAAGCTGGAATCTAGCACCAGAGACTGCTGCTTCATTAGGAATATAGAGGATGGTATTGGATACTGATGAATCTCCATTTTATCACCTTTATTCTATCATTTTAGCCTTAAAAACCCTAGCTAATGCATGTAAATAGCATCAATTTGTACAAAATTGTAATTATTGTGTAAATAGTGTGATTTTTAATACCAAAATTATAGAACAAAGAGAAGAAAAAAATAAATAAATATCGAAGATATTTTATGACCTTAAACCCTGAGACCAAGTCAAGAATTAGGTTGATTGACAAGGAATAAAGTAGGGGGAGATAATGGCCAAAAATCCAATAAATACCCAATTCTTTTATTCATTATTTTATCCATTTTTTATACCTATTTTATTATTTATTATTTATTAATCAAATAAAGAAACTTTGTACATGAAAGTTGTTGATAATAATGTAAATAAAAATACAAAATTAAGTTTGCACAAAAATAAGATACAAAGTACTTTTTATACACAAAATAAAAAGCCAAAATCCTAACTTCACAGAACCCTATCTTTCAAATAGAAACTCAAAACATATCAAAATCACCTCTAATTGTATATAACTTTTCATAAGATATTTAATGGTGGTGGTTTCATAATTTTTGAAGTTAAAGTGTGAAAGTTAGGTTTTTGGCCCCCATTATACATTATACCCGACTAAAATATTCATTATATTCATTGCTTATTATTTTTACAAATTTATATTTTTATAATTTTGTAAATATTATTTATGACTTATGTAAAATAAATATTAAAATAAAAAATAAAAATAAATAAAATAAGTCTATATCAAAACATAGGCAAAATACCTATAATAGTATATGTATGTAAATAAAAATGAACCCAATTATTTTATTATTTATTATTTTATAATTTTGTAAATATTATTTTTATTCTATTAAAAATGTAAAACCAAAATAAAAATCAATAAAATATAATAAAATAAAATAATGTATATAATACAAAGATGGATTACCTATAAGTATACCTATATATTATACATATCTATTTATTTAAGTATACAAATAATATTATAAAAGTAAAATAAAAATATATTTATGTATATAAAGATAAGGTATAAATATATAAAATAAAATAATAAAATAAAAAAATAAAAAACACAAAATAAAAATAAAATATACAAAATATAAGTAAATATACACATAAATAAACACTTAAAATTAACTTTTAAGAAAATACACCAAAAAATTAATTAAAATCATAATAAAATACTACATTTAGTAAACATTTTTTATTTTATATTCAAAAATTAATAAAGTCAAATTCTATTTTTTATTAATTATTTATGCTATTTTTTATTAATTGTTTTCGCATAAATTCACTATTTTGTCTTCTTGTATGCCTGCATAGACCAATTAGCGTCCAACGAATGTTGACCTCTAGTCAACTCGCTCCCCAAGTGATCTGACCATTGACACCTGTCTCATCCTTCCTTTTCCACCATTTTTTCTGCTCTCCCCATCCATCTATTGCAATCGCTTCCTTCATAAAAAATAATCATTGATCATTGTAGTTTTACGCCAGCCCCTTGTATCCTCAATATATAATTCGATTTCATTCAAATCGGCCGCTCCAATAAGGGTTCCATCTTGTGTATAAATAAAAACCTCCGTTCCTCATTGATTTTTTGGCCACTAATCTGAGTTTAGGAGTCCTTTCATTTCATCTAGGAAGCTTCCTCGTGACATGAGGAGCTTCACGGCGGTTGGAACCAGCTCTGGGAGGACGCTGGTGCACCCATGATCACCCTCACTGGGCTCCCTAAGCTCCCTCTGGTATAAGAGCTACGTTCTCTTGTCTTTTTAGCGTAGTATTAGTTGTAACTTTCATTTTATGTCATTTATTTTGCATTTTAGCTATCTAACTAGCTAGTGTAGGTTAAGTTAGGTCGCCAGCGCCCCAAGCTCCGGTCGCCCGTCCACTATCTTATCACATGTTTCCGATGTGCTTTTACCTCCAAAATCCTCCCCCTTCTCTTCTTTGTTCCCCAAACGTATTCCATTCACATTGACTCCTTCTGGGTCGAGTACACTGCTCTCCCTCCGCCGCCCTTCGCTAGAGAGCGCCGTCATGATCCACTTCACCCATCCCCACCGGTTAAAGCCCTCCAGATGCTCTGTTCTTGTGTGATAACATCTTTTGCAGGTTTAGGAGGCTACAGACCCCCGTTGGGATCGATTTTGGATTCTTGTAGGTACCTGGGATGACTCCTCTTCCTTGACCTCACAGAGGCTCTATGGCGTACTCTAGTGGACTCTGGAGCCTTCAACCACTAGGAGACGTTGCCAGGGATATGTTGAGCCTCTAGTGGGCATATCAGGTGGTCGGAGCTACATGCAATCATCAACTGAAGCTCGACCTGGCCCGTGTTCTTACCTGTTCACCAGGGGAGTTCACGGCCATTCGATCGAGCCTCAACGTCCAGGTTTCCAGCCACCGTTGGATTGACCACTTCGTAGATGCACAATAAAGAGCCATGATTTAATCCTGGCCATTCAACTGTGAAACATCATCAGCTCTCCAAAGCGTGCCGCGTATCAAGTGAATAAAGGACAACCGTTGGATGGCACGCTACATTGGGGTAATTTACATTTTCGCCCCACATTTTTGTGTATTTATTAAATAGTTTTGTAAATAAAGTATAGCATTATAAATAATTTGGATTTGACGTGCGACCCCGTATAGCTATTGCAAATTACATTTTGGTCCTTCCCAGGCATGTCACGTGTAGTCCACGTGATGGCTAATTTTGCATATATGACCATGGCGTATTTTTTATTTGTGAAATAGTTCAATAAAATATTAATTCCATGGTATATTTTTGGCATATTTGCACTGTACCCCCTTGCATTTATTTTATTTGCAAAATTTTAATGCCCCTGTTAGGACAAATATTTTTGTGTATTTGCTCTATTTATTAAAAATACCTATTTTGCTCCTAAAAATTCACAAAAATAGGGATAAATGCCTCATGCCCTGTACTTTTGTGGCACATGTTTGTTTCTAATTTTGGGCATTCTAATCATTTTATAAAAAATCAAAAAGCACTATTTATTCCTTTCTAAATTATAAAATATGAAAAAAAAATAGAAAAACGTGTCTAAAAATTCCAATAAATTTATATATAGTATATTTTACCTTATTTTAATTACAGACCGAGAATTACTAATAATGGAAGAAGAAAAGTCTTAAAATTTGAAAAACCCCAAAATCTTTCATAGAAATCTCGAAAATCCAATAAAATACCAAAACTATGTTTTTATATTTTATAATTTGATATATTTAAATAGTTATATATTAAAATTTATTTGGATGATTTTAGAACCTATTTATTATTTTTAAAATCCAATTCAATTTCAGACTATTTAATTAATCCCTTATTTGTGGTATTTTTGGTTTTAAAAATGCATAAAAATTAGCAACAATTCCAGAAAAATAATAAAAAATTAAAAAATATAAAAAGCACAAAAATATTGTATATACTATTTTATATAAAAAAGAAAAGGGGAATAAAAAATAAAAAAAATAAAAAATAAAGTATAAAAACAGAAAATTAAAAATCATGTACAAAATTATAAAAAAATAAAAAATATGTAAAACTAAAAACCCACAAAAACAATAAAAATGGACAAGAGATAAAAGACAAATTTTCGAGCGTTGTATTTTGCCTCTTCCGTCCGGTTGCTCCACGTGTTCGACCTCTACACTTACTTGCACGCTATACACATTTGATGTAGAATTATAATAAATTTTAACTCCATATTTTTTATCTTCATTGCTTAATTACTTATTGTGGGTTATCTGTTGATTGATTGGGGTTTTGTTTGAGGTCACTTCGACGACTATCGATTCGCCTTGTGGGTTGACATGATTTCAGCTAAATTCCCATTCATTAAATGGCGTCCATTACCATGAAGCAATGCTACATAGTTGGAGATTCTTTTATTTTGTCTATTTACTCTTGTCCATTTATCTATTGCATTTTTTATTTATTTATATTAGTATTTATCTTCCATTATTATTTGATAATTATTTTGGACTGTTCTGACCCTCTTCTTTGTTTGAATTTGATGCGAAGGACCGCTGCGCGAAGGAGAACTTCCTAGGAAGACCTATGCACCCAAGCAAGGTGGAGCCAGCCTGTCTTACTCAACTAGCAAGAGAGAGCATCCAGAGCAGGCAGAGAGATTTTTTAAGACAATCTATTTTATCATGCATTGTTTTTTACTTATTTATTATGTATATTTATGTGAGAGAGCAACTAGATAGTTGTAAAAATATGGACTCTCCAGACTCTTCAACTTCGCGAGGACCAGTGCCCGAGGGATTGTTCTCTTGGGGGCCTTGCCGACTTTTTCACGTTTTCCTCGCTTCCTTTTGGTTTTTTGCTTTTCATTTTATTTATTTTGTGTGAATGAGCCTTAGCTTAGAGAATTGCTTACTCGATAGATTACGGTCCAAAGTCCTCATATCATTGCCTATACCTATAGCTTCGAGTTTGGACTTAGCCAAATCATAATTGTTATTTATTTGGATTGAGATCGAACATCGAGAGAAGTGATATACAACATTTGCAGGATCCTTTGTGGCGGACACTGATGCACTTCAGAGACCGGAATTTTGGATCTCATCTCTATATATGTAGCATGTGGTTCTTCACGATAATATCAATTTCTGTATCTAGGGCGATTTCATCGGCTTGCATCTCACATAGCATAGGTTTTCAATTCTGTTATGCATCATGCATGGAGAGAGTTGGGAAGCACTGTAAGTATTCTGACTTTGCATCCATCATGATTTTTGACTTGTACGACTTTTTCTACCTTCTCCCTCAGATTTTTCTTACCGAGGATGCTAAATAAAATTGAAACCATCATTAAGCACATGCATTAAAAAAATAAACAAAAAAGTGATGACCTAAATAAAACCAGGATTGCCAACTCTATTGGACTTATAATAAAATGTAATGGATTCATTGTCTTGGAGAGAACAACCCCCTCATTGTCTGTGCCTTTTATTCCTACATACACGCTAAGGATTATTGCCCAAATCCCAAGCTTGTCTTCGATGTGTACAACTTTCGGATGATCACCTAACTCTAAAAATGAAAAGATAAAAGACCACATCTTGGTCTTCAATTGTGTTGAATAGGTGAACAACGGGGTTTCCTTTGTGTATTGATTGTGATTTTGCGTCCATTCGCATTTTTATCATGCTTCAAGTCTTCAGTCTCGTGTCTCCTCATTTGCCTCAAATCGTGATTGGTTCATGATCTTCATCCGACTTCGTAGGATTCTTTGACTTTCATCTCGCCCATATCACATTCTATCTGGTCTGATTTGATGAAGCACTTTCCTTGAACCACAATTTTGGCTTTGTTCCCGCCTTGTGAGGAACACACAAATTTTGACTCGGTTCGCTCTTCTCTCGCCCGCCCTCCTTGTATCCCTTCATCTCATCACTTCTCTCACCCGGGATTATTCTGCCAGTGGATGAGGCCCGCATCGAGGATTTTTGGATTCCGTTGATTATTTATGTAAGCTGGGCAATTTTGAGGATGTTAAGATCGGCGTGCTCTTTTGGATCTAGATTCGATATGTGCTTGGACATTATTAAGGATTTTGATGATTGCACGATTATAGGTGGGATTCTTCATCGAGGAATTTTGATCTCGCACACCCGACTGAGGATGTGATGCACTTTCATGTTTTAGTGGTGATTTTGTGAGCATGCATATATGATCTTTTATTCGGTTCGACCCATCTTGATTCAGACCTTGACATACTATCTCTTCATGTGCTCCAGAGTGACAGTGCCCCAATCCCTCATGATTTCACTCATCTACTTCTCTGAACCATGCTCCATCTCTTGACTATCTGATCTACCTTTATCACTTTGAAGATTTTCTTTTGACATCTTGAGCCATCTCAGCTGGTTTGATTGACTTGAGAGGTGCTTTGTGAATGACCTGATTATTTATCATCCCTCACACGATCTTATGCCCTCTTGAGAATTGATTTCTTGATGAATTTGAGGACTTGAGATGTGAATCCAACATTCCCATGATTTGATTGACCTAGTTTGCATTACTCTCTGAGGACTATCTGCTGGAGGATGCAACAATTTCCTTATGATCGGTTTCATTCACTGACTCTGTCTCCACTTTGTTGGGGTCCCAAACCGCATCATCTGATTCGTCCGTTTGGCCTCTCTATCTGGTTGTATGCCTGATCTATCAATCCACGAGGCCAAATTCACTAACTCCTTTGAGCCCGCTGTTCTTGACGGTCCTCGCAAGGATGGGCTTTCTACATCTGATTGTTTCTTGCTAGATTGGCAGTAAGCTTCTAGAGGGTTATCTTCAGGACACTGCCACATTATCTGGATCTGTCGGTCTCTTCTATGGTAGATGATATGCCGCCTACCGGGACCGTTTCTGTGATCTGCCTGATGGATCTGACTCCTTTAAGTATGCTCACTTTGACGACCCTCGCAAGGGTGAGCTCTGTCTGATTATTCATTGCCTAGTATGTACTATTCCCCGAGGATTGGCTGCGGGAGGGTACATCATTCTCTAGGTACCTGGCTTCAATTCTGGTGTCTCCTATCTGATGGAGCACGAAGCCAAATTTTCTGGTTTGTGTCCTCAGTCTCCTCTCTGGTTGTGTCTCCATTATGTTAAAGCATGGCACCGAGTCTTCTGATATCTTTTACTCATTATAGTCTTCTCACCTTGATGACCCTCGCAGGGTTGAGCCATGTCTCATGGTTTTCGGTGTTTTCTTGCTACCTTTCTGACCTTCTGACCACCGAATATTGGGCCACTGCATTGAGAGTCTCCTATTTCTCACTGTCTATACATCTGAGACCATGATTGACTTGGAGGGATCTTTACTGTTCTTTCTCCCTCTGTGTATTATGGTATCGGTTCTGTTACCTCATGATGATCCTATGAGCCGATGCTCTCGTTCCTGCTACCGGACCCTATCTCACATTTTGATCTACCTTTCCCTGGTAGCTGACACCTACTTGAATGCATATCCGGGTGTCTTTTCACTTTCTGACTGTGTTGTCGGTCTTACAGGGAGTTGATGGCAAGAGCACGATATTCACTTGTTAGATACCGTCCCACACTTCACCTGTCTATTGCATTTGTATATATGTGTTACCATTTCATTTATTCTTTCTCCCGTATGTTACGTATACCCCAGATCATACACCATATCTTTATGTCTCTACTTAGGATGTACTTTGTCCTAAGTATAGGGGGGTACACACGGTGTTGTTCTATCTCCGTTCTGTTTCATCGCTCCTGTCGTTGCTTATACTTAGGGATCTTTCACCCTAAGTATAGGAGGAGTGTTGCGTACATTCTTTGTGATCTTTTCATCTGTCTTTATATATCGTTTCTTCTTTTCATTTTCATTTTTTATTTTCTTAGAAAAGGTGACGCCCCTTTTCATCAGTGTTACGTACTTAGGACGCCCTTTGTCCTAAGTATAGGGGGGTGCACCCCGAGTTCTTTCATTATTTGATCCCCTCCACTTTTTCCTTTCTTGTTGATTTGCTCTATTATACTTAGGTATATCTCACCTTAAGTATAGGGGGGAGACAAACAGAGCAGTGATCTATTTATTTCCACCCTTGACCCTCCCTGCCTTCTGTACAGTCTGCTATACTTAGGATTATTTGATCTTATGCATAGGAGGGTTGGCCAACTTTTGATTCATTTATCTCTTCATTCATTCATTTTTGTATTCAGTCATTGTAGTATAGGCTTTTCTATACTCAGTACGAGTTTTGTCTTCTCTTTTCTTTTCGATCTATGGGCACATAGCTCACGCTAAGTATGGGGGGTCATATATACTCTGTATATACTTTAGCCATAACTCGTACTTTTGTATTAATAACAATAAATATGGCTAAATATACTATAAATAGACAATTCATTAAATAAATTAATAAAAGGATATATATATATATATATATATTCCTTAAAATTCTTTTTGTATATAATGATTAATAAATCAAGTTAAAATGTTTTGCAAAATGATTTGAAAAATGGTTTTACCTGTTTGGAAAACTTTTTTTAAAATGCTTTCAACCTTTGTACAAAAAATATTTTGTTTTTAAAATTCATTTCTTTGTGTGAAATAAATTATTTTGAAAACCTGTTTGCAAATGTTTGGAAAATAGTTGCGAAAATATTGTAAAAATCTATATCTACTAATTAGAAAACCTTTGCAAATTAGTTTTCAAATGTTTGTAAATATTTGCAAAAATTATTTTGAATTATAATTTACAATTTTTTTCAAATAAGTTTGAGGAATATATATATATATCAATATAAAATAATAAAAATAATAATTCTTTATCAATTGTATATATACACAGACTTATAAAAATTAATAATATTTTAAGCATGTAAATTCTTTAAATTATTAATCATTGAAAATAAAAAGAAGCACACCCGTGCAAAAATATATGCATATTTTATCTTTTTATGTGCAAAAACTATTTTTACCTTTAAATTCTTTAGAAAATAGCATCATTCTTTCTGCATCATTGTACATAACTTTTGCACAGCATTCATATTCTTTCGGATTGAGCATGATGATTGAACTAGTCCAAATAAAGTCGAAGATTGGAGATTGGTTGGACATTACTGCACCTAACTGCACAGGAACCTTTCGGGAACTAGATTTAAGGTACTTCAGGTCCATTGGGATTTAATTCTTTAAGACTAAGGGCTAGATTCAAGTCATGTCAAGTGACTAACTAGAACTTTTTGAGGTACACGCATGACTTTTGTCGGGCGCCTCCTAACTTGGACACTTTCACCTTTCACTTGGCTCAACTTAGTTGTAGTGGTCAGGGAAAGGGATTTTCCGGTTTGAGATTCATACAAGTGGAAATATTTATCCTCGTCTAGGGAGGGAAGTGCACCCCAACTTGATCTAGTTACCATAAGGTCTAAAGACAGGAGAGTGTGGGTTGCAATAATGCTTCAAAAGAGGGATAGTCTCCTGGCTCAAGAGGAAAAACTCTTTATGTAAATGTTGTTGCAAATATTATGTTGAAAAAAACTCAAAAAAAGTAGACATGCCTGATTGAAAATAAAATGCCTACCAGAGTATGTATATATGTTATATAGAAAATAAACAAGCTTGAGCATCAAAGTTATATCATGTGAGCCTGCAGCTGGATGACTAGACTACACTGGTCTTGCATCCCGGGATAGGTAGCTACACTGGCTACTATTCATTCGTTTCTTTATGTCCTCCTCTTGAGTTGGATGCCACTTGAACTTAGAAGGGAATACCCCCTTCCTCGAGGACAGAATGTTGGATTGGGGAATCACTGGATTGTCATTCTGGAGAAGTTAGTTCCTTTGTAGTTTCAGTTGGGAAGGGCCACTATCACTTACATTGTACAAGTCAACTTTAGTCATAAGGGTTTGCGTATGATGTTGGCTAGTTCTAACCTAGCTATTGAGGTGGTCTGAACCGAGTTCTGTCACTCTCAAAGGCTGTTGTGTTTTAAATTTGCCTCGACCAAGTTCCACACACATTATAACATCAAGGTCTAACCTGAGCTCCAAACTTTGATTTTGTAAAGACAAGTTTAATAAGTGAATTTGATTCCATTTATTTTTTCTTTTTCTTTTTTATTTAATTCTTTTTGTACTTATTGCATAAGTGTTTGCTAGGGACTAGTAAAGACAAGTATAGGGGGTGATGAATCTCCATTTCATCACCTTTATTCTATCATTTTGGCCTTAAAACCCTTAGCTAATGCATGTAAATAGCATCAATTTGTACAAAATATCATTCATCATTTATTGCATTTATTGTGTAAATAGTGTTTTTTAATTCCAAAATTATAGAATAAAGAGAAGAAAAGAAAAATAATAAAATATCAAAGATATTTTATGATCCTAAACCCCGAGACCAAGTCAAGAATTGAGTTGGTCGACAAGGAATAAAGTAGGGGGAGATAAGGACCAAAAATCCAATAAATACCCAATTATTTTATTCATTATTTATCCATTTTGACACCTATTTTATTCTTTATTATTTATTCATAAAATAAAAAAACTTTGTACATGAAATTTGTAGATAATGTAAATAAAAATACAAAATTGAGTTTGCATAAAAATAAAATACAGAGTAATTTTTATACACAAAATAAAAAGCCAAAATCCCAACTTCACAAACCCATATTTTTCAAATAAAAACTCAAAACATATCAAAATCATCTCTAATTGTATATAACTTCTTATAATATATTTAATGGTGGTGGTTTCATATAATTTGGAGTTACATTATTAAAGTTAGGTTTTGGACGCTCATTGTACATTGTACCAGAATAAAATATTCATTATATTCATTCCTTATTATTTTTTCAAATTCATATTTTTATAATTTTTGTAAATATTATTTATGACTTTTGTGGATATTAAAATCAAAATAAAACCAAAGATAAAAATAAAATAAAAAAGTCTATATCAAAACATAGGAAAAATACTTATAATAGTATATGTATGTAATTAAAAATGAACCATATTCTTTTATTGTTTATTCTTTTATAATTTTTTAAATGTTGTTCATATTCTATTAAAATGTAAAACTAAAATAAAAATCAATAAAATACATTAAAATAAAATAATGTATGAAATACATAGGTGGAGTATCTACAAGTATACCTATATATTATAAATAAGTATTTATTTAAGTATACAAATAATATCATAAAAATAAATAAAAAATACATTTATGTATATAAAAATAAGTTATAAATAAATAAAATAAAAGAATAATATAATAAAATAAAATACATAAAATAAAAATAAGATATACAAAATATAGGTAAATATACATATAAATAAACACTTAAAATTAACTTGTAATAAAACACACCAATAAATAAATAAAAATCATATTAAAATACTAAATTAAATAATAAACATTTTTATTTTATATTCAAAAATTAATAAAATTAAATGCTGTTTTTTATTAATTATTTTTTCATAAATTCACTATTTTGGCTTCTTCTGCATGTGCGTGGACCAATCAATGTCCAACGATTGTTGGCCTTTGGTCAACTCACTCCTCAAGTGATCTGACTGTTGATGCCATTCTCATCCTTCCTTTTCTGCCATTTTTTCCGTTCGCCCCATCTAATTATCACGACCGCTTCCTTCATGAAAAATAATCATTGATCATTGTAGATTCACGCTAGCCTATTGTATCCTTTTTACACAATTCAATTTCATTCCAATCGAGTCCAATAAGGGTGCCATCTTGTGTATAAATAAGAACATATGTTCCTCATTGATTTTTTGGCCACTAATATGAGTCTAGGAGTCCTGTTCTTTCATCTAGGAAGCTTCCGCATGATAGGAGGAGCTTCGCGGTGGTTGTAACCCGCTTTGGAAGGACGAAGGTGCTCCCACGACCACCCTCGTCGGCAACCCAACGCCCTGAGCTCCATCATGTATAAGAGCTGTATTCTCTTTGTCTTTTTAGCTTAGTATTAGTTGTAGCTTAATTTTATGTCATTTATTTCACATTTTAGCTAGCTAATTAGGTAGTGTAGGTTAAGTTAGCTCACCGAAGCTCCCAAGCTCCAGCCCCCTGTCAATGTCCTATCATCTGTTTCCAACACACTTTCACCTCCCAAGTCCTCCCCCTTCTCTTCTTTGTTCCCCACGCATATTCCATTCACCTCGACTCCTTCTGGATTGAGCATAATGCTCTCCCTCTATTGCCCTTCGTCGGAGAGCGTCGTCACGCTCCACGTCACCATCCCCACCGTTCAAAGCCCTCTGGAACCCTCTGTTCTTGAGTGCAAACATCTTTTGCAGGTTCATGAGGCTACAAACCCCCGTTATGGTCGATTTTGGATTCTTGTAGGTACTTGGGACGTCTCCTCTTCCCCGACCTCGCGGAGGCGCTACGGCGTACTCCGGTGAACTCTGGAGCCTTAAGTCGCTAGGAGACGTCGCCAGGAAGCTGTTGAGCCTGTAGCGGGCATCTTAGGTGGTCGGGGCATGCAATCGTCGATTGAAGCTTGACCCATTATGTAATCTTCCCTGTTCATCCAGGGGAGTTCACAACCATTCGATCATGCCTCAATGTCCAGGTCTCCAGCCGTCGTTGGATTGTCCACCTCGTAGCCACACGATCAAGAGCCAAGATCTAATCATGGCCGTTCATCAGTGAAGAGTCATCGACTCTCCAGAGCATGCTACTTGTCAAGTGAAGAAAGGACAACCGTTGGATGGATTGCTATTTAGGGGTAATTTACATTTTTGCCCCACATTTTATGCATTTATTAAATAGTTTTGTATATAAAGTATAGCATTAAAAATAATTCAGATTTTGCGTGCAACCCCATGTAGTTATTGCAAATTACATTTTGGTCTGTCACAGGCGTGTCACGTGTCGTCCCACGTGATGGAAAATTTTGCATATATGACCCTGACGTATTTTGTATTTGTGAAATAGTTCAATAAAATATTAATTCCATGGTATATTTTTGGAATATTTGTGCTATACCTCCTTGCATTTATTTTATTTGCAAAATGCCCTTGCTAGGACATATATTTTTGTGTATTTGCTATATTTATTAAAAATACCTATTGTGCTCCTAAAAATCCGCAAAAATAGGGACAAATGCCTCATGCCCACTTTTAACCACATGTTTGTTTATCATTTTTGGACATTTTAGTCATTATATAAAAATCAAATGAGCATTATTTATTCCCTGTCTAAATTATAAAATACCAAAAAATAGAAAAACATGTCTAAAAATTCCAAAAAATTTATATATAGTATTCTTTATCTTGTTTTAATTATGACTGAAAATCACTAATAATGGAAAAAGAAAAATCTTAAAAATTGAAAACCCCAAAATCTTTCATAAAAATATGAAAAATTCATTACAAATCCAAAAATATGTTTGTCTATTTTTCATTTTTTATTTAAATATTTATATATTAAAACTGATTTGGATGATTTTGGAACC
This sequence comes from Ottelia alismoides, assembly GCA_037367405.1. Classification (NCBI taxonomy): domain Eukaryota; kingdom Viridiplantae; phylum Streptophyta; class Magnoliopsida; order Alismatales; family Hydrocharitaceae; genus Ottelia; species Ottelia alismoides. The sequence continues at coordinate 476,818 of JAZKJV010000392.1, forward strand.
TAATTTTTATTTTTAAAATCCAATTCAATTTCAACCTATTTAATTAATCCCTTATTTGGGGTATTTTTAACTTTAAAAATGCATACAAATTAGCAAAAATTCCAGAAAAAGAACAAAAAATGTAGAAAAATATTTAAAGCACAAAAATATTGTACTTACTGTATTTTGACTATTTTTACATATATATTATTCTATATTGTATATATAAAGGTCTATATATGCTATTATATATATAAGAAAAAAAGAAAATAAAAAATATAAAAATATAAAAAATATAAAAAATAGAAAACTAAAAATCAAATATAAAAATATAAAACAAAAATAAGAAAATATAAAACTAAAACCCACAAGAACAATAAAAATGGACAAGAGATAAAAGGAATTTTTTGGGGATTGTATTTTGCCTCCTTCTACTGGTTGCTCCCTGTGTTCAACCTCTACATGTACTTGCACGCTATACACATTACCTGTAGAATTATATTAAATTTTAACTCCACATTTTTATCTTCGTTGGTTAATTAGTTATTGTGGGTAATCTGTTGATCGATTGGGGTTTTGTTTGAGGTCACTTCTACGACTATCGTTCCGCCTTGTGGATTGACACGACTTTAGCTAAATTCCCATTCCTCAGATACCTACTTTATAACCTTGATATTCTTAAAAGATTTCATCTTATAGATTATGATTCTAAGAGGATGACTTCTCTTATGAATCGAGATAAGAATTGAAGCTCTTGAAACGAGAAACTAAAAGGACAATTATAGATGAAACATTCTTACCTCCTAAAATTAGTTTGAGGGCGATAAGACAACCTAAAGGGTATGGATTCCATATGTCAGTTAAGTATGATAATGATTTGACCTCATATGATGAAGCTTTTGAGGATCATGACATGGAAAGATGGATGTTATCAATAAAGTCTAAATTAGACTTACTATACAAGTGTTGTATATGGACCCTCGAAAATCCCTGAGATTTTTATCTTTTTAATAGTTTTTATTCCTTTTATTTTATATTTTTATTTTACGATGTTTTATTTTTATTGGCATTTAGTTTTGCATTTTTTTAGTTTTAAAAAATATAATTTACAAAGGAAGTTCATAAACAAAGAAAAATGAAATGATATTTTTTATTTTCAAAATATAGCATAAGTGATCAAAAATGCCAAAAGAAATATTTTTGTGTTTTAATATATCTTTACTGTTTTAGTCATTTTTGGATGATTTTTTGAATTTTTAAGTTTTTAGAAATGAATAAAAACAGGGAATAAAGCAAATAGTGAACAAATAGGACTCTTTTGCAATTTTGAAAATATAAAATAAACTAAAAAATACCGGCTTTCTTTTTCTAAAAACTATAATGAATTATCTACAAACATAATTCAAAATAATAATTTTTTGAATTTTCTACATTTTTATGTGATTTTTGAAAAATTTTAAGCATTTTCAAATTTTCTAAGTTTTAAAAATGATTAATGCGTGAAAATTGCGAAGAAAATAAAATACATAAAAGCAATCTATTCTATTTTTTGGAATTTTTGTCATAATATTTGAATTTTTATGGTTTTTTAATTTCAAGTAGTCAAAAATGCAATGTTTGTTATTTTTTAATTATACCAAATGACTATAAAATGCAATGAGAAAATTAAACTATGAAGAGAAATAAATCAAGAATATAACATAATTTTTGTAGAATGTATTGACCAACAAAAATATTTATTTGAACAAGAGAAAGCAATTGAAAGTATGGAAAATAGAAATTAATATGAAATTATTTAAAGTTTTTACAATAAAAAATAACAAGAAATAAATCCAGGGCAGAAATCGTAAATTACCCAAGGTAAGGCATTTGTTGCACGTGCTTGAGCTCTACGTAGATCTTTGCACAAATTCAGGAACTTCAGATGGCTTTATTGCAATATTCAGGAAAATATTTAGGGTTAAGTTGGGGTTTCCTGTTACTTCTTTGTTCCTTCATTTCCACACCAAAAGGGGGCACCACCCCTTGCATCTCCTCCAAGCAAGGGCGGCGGGCATACGGTGCACGAGAGGGGCTCTAGTCAGCGAACGAGGGGGCTGATCTGAATGGCGTTGATGATTGTCGGGGGTGTAGTCAACTTTGAAGGGGCGACAGAGCTTGCGCGGTCGGCGAAGGGAACTGCGAAGGGGTGACACATGCCCCTAGATCTCTGGTGATGGAGGTTGACGATGGTGGTTATTGATGCAGGGTAAAGGGGCATGCCTTCGCTAGTTGGGGGTGTGGCTGTGGTGTCACAACGTCGAGCGGAGATGATGAACAATGGTGGAGTAGAGCTGAGGAGGGCGTGAGGGCGCTGGCGGGTGGCGGCCGACTCTGTCGCCCAAATCCCTTTTTATTTTTTCTTTTTATATTTTTTTGAAGAACAATAACTGAATCCTCTTTTTTCTTTTTTTTGAAATTCATGTACTGCAATCAAATAAAAAGATAACTGACTCGAGCATGACGACTCGATCTAAAAATCAAACATGGGTTAGGTGAAAGGAGACAGTTCTAGCGGTCGTGATGGAAGAGAACCAGGTCTCTGACCATCGTACGTGATTGGAGTTGAAAGATCGCGTGAGATAGAATAGGAACATTGGTAGATCGATAATATGAGATGGTAAATCGATGAACTATGATTTAAAACTACGATCTAACATTGAAAAATGACAATGGAATTAAAAAAATTAATCCTAAAATTATCTAAATAAAAGATTGAAATAAAATGGAATGGATCTCACCGAGGAGTGGATGATTGCCATTATGGCCTTGACGACTATTGCCTAGATAACACCGGACAAATCGGAGTTGGGCGCCTTTCTACAACAAGATGGCTCTTGGAGAATGAGGGAGGAGGAGCCAAATAAATAGAAAACAAAATTGATCTGAATTTCAAAATGTGAATGGAGAGAAACAAAATGAAGGATGTTAATGGTGGAATTAATAAAATTAATTATTAAATAACATACTTTTTGAAATTATTAAAATATTAATAAATAGCAATAACTTAATGAGCCACCTCAATGGTGGGATAATTAAAGAACTAATTAAATTGAATACATATAGTATATTATTTATATAATTAAATAAATAAATTATTTTTATCTCTTTATTAATATAAAAATGTTAATTATTTAATTTATTTAGTGTGGTTATTTAATAAAATTAATTATATACATATAATATATACATATGGTACATTATATATTGTTAAATAAGGAAACTAGTTTATTTTGTTTTTTTAAAAAAACTATTTTTATTTTTATTTTGAATAATTATTATAAAAATATTTATAATTATTTACAAATACATTATGTATAAAAAATAGATATTGATAAATATATACAATAAACAAATGGTAAAATTGTAAAAACCACCCCAGAAAATCGTCTTTCAAACCATAACTCCAAAAATTATGAAACTACGTTTTAAAGATAATTCAATTTAGAATACGATGGAAATAAGTTTGATTCAATTCGAGTTCTTATGTAGTTGGAATCGGTCTTTCAATTATTGTTTTACAACTTTTTTTGAGTGTGGTTAATTTTATTTTGTACATGATTTTATTTTGTAATTATTTTTATTATTGAGAAAATATTTTTATTTACAACTTCCATTAAGAAAATTATTTAATTTGAGGTGAATTTACGGACAAATAAAATAGAGTAAGTTTTACGCAAATATACACATAATAAATATAGAAATGAAAAGTATTTACAAATATTTTTTTTGGATTTTCGGATTGAAGACCCTATCTCGCCCTACTTTATTCCTGCTCGATCAGGTCAAGTCTTGTCCTTCTCTCAGGGTCCGGGTCAACCTATATCTATTATAGTCTTTTATTTTCTTTATTTTTCCTTTATTTCTTTTATTTTAGGTTAAAATAGTAATAAATATACAATATTTACACATAGATGCATGTTAGTGAGAATATGGATTTATCAATATATACATGTGTTTTATAAGGGATTTTAAGCTAAAATAAATGAATAAGGACGATGAATTGCAGATTCATCATCCCCATATGCTTTACCTTTGCTAGTCCCTTAGCAAACACTTATTTCAAAGAATAAGTGAATAAATGAAAAAGAAAGGAATTTAAAGAAATTAGGGTAATTTTGAGCATTTAACTTATCTTCATAAAGTTGTAGTATGGAGCTTTGTCAGATCTTTGGACTATTAGTGTGGTAGAACCTTAATGGAAAATGGATTTAAAACCTAACAACCTTCAAGTTCCACTAGACTCCTATTATGGTTACCTCAATAGTCAGGTCAGAACAAGTCTTCATACACAAATTGTTATGACTATTAATCTTTACTTGTATGGTGTAAATGAAATATAGATCCTCATCTCAAAAGTAGCAAAGAAACAACCTCTCTCAACAAGGTAACTATAATCCCCTGGTCTAGGAACTCTTTCCTCGAGGAGCGGGGATATTCCCTTCTAAGTTCAAGTACAACCAACTTAAGAAGAGGAGATGGAAAAAAGAATGGATGGTAACCAGTGTAGCTACCTATCCTTGGATGCATGACCAGTGTAGCCAAGTAATCCAGATGCAAGATTACAAAAATTTCACTTTAAAGCTCTTTTTTTATACTTGTATATACACTCCAGCATGCATTTTACTTTTCAATAAGGCCTGTCCATTTTTGGAGATTATGCATTTTTTCCTTTTTTTTCAAATCTATTCAAGGTACAACATGTACATAAGGATTTTTTCCTCTTGACCCAGTAGACCATCCCTCTTTTGAAGCATTATTGCAACCTCATAACATCCTGTCTTTAGAACTCAATGCTACTTGATCAGGTTAAGATGCACTACCCTCCCTAGAGGAAGAAGGATATTCCCACTAGTTGTTACATACCTATGTGCTACCCCAAGCCAAAAGATTCTTCCTCCTCGCTACCTCCTCCATGAAGAGCTATGTATAGAGTGCTTGTCAAAGATAAGCAATGGTCTAGAAGAATCATGCGTGTGTTGTTAAATATTTTACTTAGACAAATCAAAATGACATATGAATATAGTATTATGGACTCAAAGAATTAAGCCGCTAGGACCTGAAAAGTCTTAAATCCAATACTTATCAAGCTCTCTGAAATTAAGTGGATTAAGGTCCAACTGAGATCATTCTTCAATTTTATTCCATACTTAGTTTAAATGTCAATATTATCCTGAAAAATACACATGAAAGAAATATATATATGAAAAAAATTAGTGATGTTTTTTTTAATTTTTTTAAGAGAAAAAAGGGTTAGTAAGATATATACAAGTAAATACACGAATTATAATTTTTTTAAAGGATAAATTGTTTTTGTTTTTGTTTATTTGTTTTTTTTGTGTTTTGTTTTGTTTTATTGTTTTTTTAAGATACACGTGTATTTTACACATTTATATACATATCCCAAAAATAATCACAAATTTAAAAGTACGAGTTATATCTAAAGTATATATACAATACATACGACACCCCCTATACTTATCTCGAACTATGTCCTCATAGTGATCAAAAAGTTGCAAAGGAAGACACAACTCATGCTAAGTATAGAAAAATGAAAAGAACACTATATAATAATAACTCAAAGAATGAATAGAAGTCGGTGATCCTCCCTATACTTAGGATTAATTAATCCTAAGTATAGAAGACTGTACAAGAGGAAAAACCGAGGAAAAGAATTGACAGACTCAACGGCTTGTCTTTCTCCCCTATACTGATGGTAGAATAGCCCTAAGTATAGAATACCAATGAATTGGAGGACAAGCGAGAAATCATAAGAATAAAAACACCAAAGAGACGATATGAACAACATCACTTCCGCTATACTTAAGATAGAGTATCCCTAAGTATAAGCAACAACATGAGTGATGAACATGACGAATATGAACAACACAAATCATTCACCCCCATACTTATGATAAAGCACATCCTAAGTATAGCATACACACACATAGACAGAAAAGAGGTAAATGATAAAACAGAAGAAGAAAGAATGAAATTAAAGGATATATAACAGGTAGTCAGCTCAAGTATCAGACGTAGAAGATGGAATCAAAGGATCATTATCTGATACCACAGATATAGAATCAACTAAGGAAAAGAATGTATCATGATCTAGATATGGCTTCATCAACTATCCGTTCACCGTAAATGGTTATGCAACAGATGACAACACAGATATGACAATACTCCCATTGTTTCACACAACTCTCACAATGAACGGTCCTGACCATTTGCTTTTCAATTTTCCTGGAAATAACTTCAACTTAAAATCAAATAAAAAAACTTTCTGATCAGGAGAGAAAGTCTTCCTTCGAATGTGTTTATCATGACAACACTTGACTTTCTACTTATACATGACTGAGTTATCACATGCAGAGTCTTGAAATTCCAACAATCTATTCAAATCCAACTTCCTATTGTTTCCTGCCTTCTCATAATCAAGATTGCATACATGGAGTGCCCAAAGATTTGTAAATTAATTCCACTGGCAGGTGGCAAGGCTTTCGATACACCAATCTGTAGGGAGATATACCCAAAAGAGACTTGTACGCTGTTCGATAATAAGCCCATAGAACTGAATCAAGCATCTGGGACCAGTTATTCCTATCTGGGCGTACAAGTTTTTGCAATATCATCTTGATCTTTTGAAATTTCTGCCAAGCCATTAGTCTGGGGGTAGAAAGGAGATGCAACTTTGCGCTCAATGGTGTACTCCTTCATAAGCTTCTTTACTTATTTATTAATGAAATGACTTCCCTAATATAAAATCAGTATTTTGGGAATCCCGAATAACACAATAATATGGACGTTGAGAAAAGAACACACTGTACGACTATCTGCGGCTCGGGTGGGGATAGCCTCCACCCACCGACTAACATAATTCATGGCAAGCTGGATGTACTGAAATCCTGACTGACAGAAAATGAACCCATGAAGTCTATGCCCCAATCATTAAAAACATCCAAAATTTATATGTATCTTAGGGCCATAATATCTTTGGAAACAACAGTTCCTCCCATTTTCTGATAGTCAGTACAACCTTAAACATACTCTCTAGCATCCTTAAACAATGTGGGCCACCATAGGCCACTCTGCAAAACCTCTGCTGCCATGTGTTTCCCCGAATGATGCCTACCAGATTCTAGTTTGTGACAATGCTCAAGTATACTGGTGTGTTCCTCCTGGGGAATGCACCGTCTTCAGATACAATCCGTACCCTTGTGAAATAGGTACGGATCCTCCCATTGGTAATAATGAATCTCTGACAGAAATCTATCTACCTTGTACTTCGACCAATCTTGTGGAACTTTCTTGGAGACAAGATAGTTCACAATATCAGCATACCATGGGAGTAAGTCCACAGACAAAATGCCCTCATTTGGAAAGGTTTCGAAACTAGGGATTATTATCTACTCAAAGGTCTCTGCATCCGTAATACGGGAAAGGTGATTTGCCACAACATTTTTCACTCCAGGTTTATCTTGAATCTCTAAATCAAATTCTTGGAGAAAAAAATCCATCTGATAAGGTGTGGTTTGGCATCCTTATTTGCCTGTAAGTATCGTATGGTAGTGTGATCCGTATATACAATAACGTGGGAACCGAGGAGGTAAGATCTGAACTTCTCTAACCCAAACATAACTTCTAACATCTCCTTCTCTATAACTATATAATTTCATTATGCTTCATCCAGAGTCTTGCTAGCATAGTTATAGCAAATGGTATCCCATCCCTTCTCTATCTTAAACAACTCCTACTACAAAATCTAAGGCGTCCGTCATGATTTCGAAAGGAGAGACCAATCAGGTGGATGTAGGATATGAGCACTAGTAACCATATGTTTCATATTATTGAATGCAAGGAGGACTTTCTCATCGACAACAAACTCACTCTCCTTGCACAAAAGCTCAGTCAAAGGTCTGTCAATCTTGCTGAGGTTTTTATGGATCGCCTATAGAATCCTACGTGTCCCCGAAATGATCTCAATTGCTTCAAATTCTACGATGGGTCTAACTTGGAAATCACATCAATCTTAGCCATGTCAACCTCCATACCATGTTTGGAGATGACATGGCCCAATAAAATCCCATTAGTCACCATATAGTGACTCTTTTACAAAGAGAGCACTAGGTTTACCTCACAGCAACGTTGAAGAACTCGGACTAAATGAGAAAGACATGTGTCAAAACTATCCTCGTAGACTAAGGAATCGTCCATGAAGACCTCAAGGAAGATACCCACCATGTTGGCAAAAATAGCCAACATACACCTTTGGAATGTAGCGTGGACATTACACAATCCAAAGGCCATCCGTCCAATGGCGTAGGTTCCAAATTAACAAGTGAAAGTAGTTTTCTCTTGATCCTCAAGAGTGATAGAAACTTGATTATATCCCGAATACCCATATAAGAAACAATAGAACTCTTTCCCTACCAAACTTTCAATAATTTGATCAATAAAAGGTAGTGGAAAGTGATCTTTCTTGGTAGCTGAGTTCAAGAGCTAGTAATCTACATAGACATGCCATGATGTAGGTACCCAAGTCGAAATCTCCTCACCACGGTCATTCTTTACAATAGTAATCCCGGATTTCTTCGAGACCATATGCAAAGGGTTGACCCACTTGGAATCCAAAATGGGATATATACAGACAACATCACACCATTTTCTAATCTCCTTCACGACAACATCCCTAAGATTTGGATTTAGATGATGCTAACATTCATTGTAGGGTTTACAGTCATCCTCTAGTTAGATATGATGCGAGTACAAAGCTAGGTTAATCCCACGGAGATCCAAGATGTTCCATCCTATGGCATTGTGGTTTCTATCAAGAACCTCTAGCACGTAAGATTCTTGTTCATCGCTCAAATGTGAGCTGAGGATGACTGGAAAGATCTGGGGGGAACCGCAAGGAAGGAATATTTCAATGTTGAAGGTAAAACTTTGAGCTTAGGTAGGGTCAGAATCGGCTTTACAATAACCTCTGCTACTGTGCTGGTAGACGGTATGTGATCTGTACTCTGTGGACTATCCACCTTGGGTACTAATGGCTCAACAAGTAAAATCTCTAATAGATCTGCAATGAGTGTTCTTTGTTCAGAAAGGAGGGGCTCCTCAGGATGTTCAACATTTTCATCAACTAACAGCTCATATATCTCAACAATAATCTCATAAAAATATCTCTCATCTGTGCATAACTCAGAAAAATCAATGAATGGCTAAGATATTTGTACCTCATAAATCTCAGAAGGAGGAATATCATCAGTAATCTCAGAAAAATGTGCAAAGGAATATAATAAGGTGCCTTCAAAAACTCAGATTGATCCTCAGAAATCATCTCAATCTTCCCATCAACAACTATCTCTATTAGATCACCATGGGAACTCATGTTGAATATGCTTTCCAAAGAGTACTTTTGGGAAAGGAACTCCTGGGTATCTATGAAGTCATTGAAAAGATCTGTCTTTTGGAATTCAGTAAGAAAATCACAGTCCCCTGGCGCTCATATAACTTTCTCTATTTCATCTACTGCTGGTGGCGGTGATGGTCTAGGATTAGAGATGGTCTCAATTTTCACCTTGTCACCGCAAGAGTGAAATATGATCTCTCTAGTACCATAATCAACCGCTACTTCGATTGTTCGGAGGAACAGTCGACTTAGTATGATCGGGGTATGGAGTAACATTGCAGGTGTGTCCATATCCATGACAACAAAATCAACATGGAATTTCATTCCCTGCACCATTACAATAACATCCTTTAAAATTCCTCTAGTCCTCTTAATCGATCTATCAAAAAAGTGAAGGATCATGTTGGTTGTTTTAAGAGGACCTAACCCAAATTCAGTTAGTAGAGAGGATGGTATGAGATTAAATGAGGAAGCGCTATCGAGAAGAGTATGATCGAATTCTTGATCAAAGATATGGCAATGGATGTGAGGTGCTCACTTTTCTTTCTTTTTAGGTAGGAGGTTGCTGATGGCATGAATTGTGGCCATGGTCAAGATGTGTTTTTCTGTTTCCTTTCATCTGTTTTGCCTTGTTGACGCTCCTGTGCACATGCTTCTTTCATTCCCTTTTTCACTGCAGACATGTATTCCATGGACTCAAGGAGTGGCATTTCCAAAAGGATGTTCTGTAATATCTCAACCACTCCAAGATCATATAGGGTTGTTTTTAATTTTTTATTTTTTTAGATTTGAGAGCGAAAGGAAATGGCAGGAATTAGAAGAAACATCCGAGCGTTCATTTCCATTATTCAAAGTGGAATCCTCATCTACAAAAGGACAACCAGAATCAGTCTGTACAATGTTGTCCAAAATAGATGAAGGAAAACCTAATTTAAAATGGAACGATATGCTGTTGTTGGTGAAGAGGAAGAATCCACGATTGGTATATTCTCCCTTCCTGATGGTGATCTACATCTGCCTGGTAAATGTGAAGGTGGTGGTGAAGGTGGTGGAACTCCAAACTCTAGTGTTGTTACATTGAGCCTCTCGACTGCTGGTGAAGGATATGATGTGGAAGATGATGCTCTCTTCGTGGTTCAATCTCCCAACCCCAACTGGTGTGTAGGCGGCTGCAATCTCCTACCACTCCTGAGATGAATCTCGTCAGATAAACATGTAAAATCAAGGGATATATCTGTCTCGGGTGTGGGTGGGTTATTGTCTACCTGCTTCTTGTGTCTGAAGTTGTTGGGGTTGTGTTCAACCTGAGCTGGGACTAGTGTCTTGGTGGTGGTCAGTTCGTCGATCCGTTGAGTCAGTTCATTCATGGTCTTCATGAGAAGTGCAAATTGGTCTAGTGATGGGTTCACCGGAGGGGCCTCAGGGTGCTCAATGACTGGATGTCGCTGAGACTGATAGTGTGGAAGTTGTTGGTAACCATACGAATTTTGATAATAAGGAGGAGGAGGATATGAATATTGTCCATAATATGAAGTCTGTTGTTGGTTAGGATGAGGAAAATATACAGGCTACTGCTTTTGTTGGTCTTGTCTCCAGTTTTGGAACTGTGGTGGCGATTGATAATGAGTCTGGAACTATTGGTGCCGGTACTGCTATTGTATGCCTCCATGAAACTGGTGGACGGGTCTCTGAACCAACTGTGAACCCATTTGTCCTTGCCCTGACGGAGGGGGCTAGCTTCGCTCACGGTTGAAACAGATGCCGTTCACCTCCTTAATGACAAGTGGAGGTGGAGACTGCTGCTCAGGATTGTGGGCTACTTTCTGTTGGTACGGAACTATCTGTTGTGAATGCTGCTGGACCTGATCAGGGATCTACATGTAGTAGACGTGCTGAGCTGTAGATGGTACTCTGGTACTCTGGTGGGTGGAAGAAGTCTACTCCCTAATAGATGTATCGACTGTTGCACTCGCACTGTGGATTACGCTGATCATACTCATAAGAAGCTCCAGGTGCTTTGTTATCTCACCCAGCTTATATAGGTTCTTAGTCTCTTGTTCGACCACTTGAAGCTTCTCAAGATCCTTGAATCGTTTCTAAATTATTTTCACTTAGGATAGGTGGTTTCCAATGATGGTTAGGTCAGAGATGTCCACCCTATCCACTTTATATGATGCCATCATATTGATAGCCTTGTGGGGTACTGAAAGGGAGGTGACGGGGTGCTTCTGAAAAGCACGTGAAGAAGAAAGAGCTGCTAAACTCTCTGCTATCTCCTCAAAAAATTCATAAAGAACATCCTCGTCCTTGTTGAAGTGGCTCTCCCACAAGCATCATCTACCAGCTTTTGATTCTCTTTGCTTAAACTCCCAAAGAAATTTTGCATAAGGCTTGTCTTTGGAATATCGTGATGGGGGAACTTCTCTGTCAAATCTTTAAATCTTCCCCACGCCTCATGAATAGGATCATGGGACATTTAGGAGAAGTTAGCAATCAAAGATCACATTTGATTGTATCATCCGAGCAGGTAATATTTATTCAGAAGTGCGAACCTCAATTCTTCTCAAGTAGTGACAACCTTTCCCAAGTGATTTAACCAATACAAAGCTTTGTCCATCAGAATGAATGGGAAGGAAGTAATTCACTACCTCTAGTGGGAAATTTGGATAGTGTATTGCTCTACAAATGCGACTGAACTGCTGGAGGTATACATAAGGTTCTTCATTAATATTTCCATGTACTATTGGAAGAAGAGGCAAAATAGTGGGCTTAAGCTCAAAATTCCCATGAATCGTAGGGATATGTATCCAATAATTTGTCTATACTACCCTTGTATTATAAGCATCCTTTATTGTAATCTTAACCACATGTTCTATCACAGGGTTTTCTCCCCCATTCCCACCTCCAAGGTTTCCATTACCCTCCTCTCTCATGCCTTGTATGTCATATCTCAGTTTGAGAATCATCTCTCAATCCATTCTGAAAGTCATCATGCTCTATTAGATGGGATTAAATTGACTGAATAGATGCTAACATGATGTTTGTGATGTCATTCTGCTCTGACATGGTTCCCTTTCCTCTTGGTGGCGTCAAGTTTCCGGTGTCTGACTCTGAAAATATACATGACACTCGATTAGTCCTAAAAAATGATGGAGTCTTAGATACTACTTTGAGGTTAAAGACAATTTCAAATAGTGGGTCGATGGATGATGTGAAGGATGAAGTGGAGAAAGAGGAATAACTGGGAAGTGAGTCTCCCTGAATAGAAGGTGTACGGATCGGAGTGTAAAGTAAGTTCGTAATTTTGAATGAGAAATATTACGGTCCGAGAACTTTGTAATCAATAGACAAGATGCGAGAGCATGAAGGTTAATGCAAGAGAAAATGTGTGGAAGGCACAAATTGCATGGAAGGATCTCTAGCAATAGCAATTAAAACACAATACAAATCCCCAATTCACCACATCAGCTCAATGTGAAGACCATGAAGGTTCGGTCAATTATCTCGTCAATTTTTAGAGTTTGGTGAGAATAAAATATTGGAGAGAGTTCACGAGTTGTTAGGTACATGTCCTTCCCTACAGACTGGCCCAGTTCATATGACTAGTTGCACCCACTTTCAGCCAGTATATGAGTAAATACGGATTGTAAAAATACAATTACCCGTGTTCTTAAGGACAGAGCCTTTCACGATGTCCTCTAAACCTCCCACTCAGATAAGGAAATTCAGACTGTTTATCGGCTACCCACATTTCCTCATTGAAAAGTGGCTAATCATTTTCGGAGAACCAACAGTCTATCTGAAAAGTCGGGAGTCGCTCTATTCTAGTGTTGTCCCTCTCTCACTTTGCAAATAAATCAAACAATAAGGGGGCTCCCCTCCCCAAAAAAAGATTTTTTTACTTTACGTTTATTTTAGGGTCGAGTTTTCTTTAAAAGTCTCGGTTTTAAACCATTATCACTTGGTTTGAATATTTTCAATGAATAGCCTACCAATTGTCTGATTTCCTTTTTAAATTACGTGAGTAAAAACAAGGGAGGCAATCAGAAAATTCAATGCATCATTAAACCTAATGATGCATGCAGGGGTTAAATATGCGTACCTTGTTGCCAACACTCTATGTGTGGGGTGATCCTTGTAGAGTCTAAATACATAAAAATAAACTAACCTATAAGATGCAAGTGAACTATTCTAACAATAGCTTCTATTAATGGGTAAGAACCTGTTAAATTTGACTAGGTCCTATTACGCTCTATTCCATAGATACAAAAATTCTTGTTTAGGGTTTTTAGACGCAATTAATTACCTGGATCAAGCAAATTAATTAAAGCAATCAGTAGGTAGCTCATGAAATCCACGTGAAACAACGAAAAATAAGGTGATGAAAAACAAAACCGGTGAGGTCCTTAAGTGCACTGACACTTGGCTAAACATACCCCGCAAACAAGGTATGTAGTGCCCTTTTGCAAGAGTTCAAATGAAAGAAATAATTAAGGAAAGTCTATGCAGTTTTTTTTTCAAATCTTGGTATCCTTCAAATTTTCTTCTTCTCCTCTTACGCTCTACTGCGATTTGGTGAATAATCAGGACACCTCCGTGATGAATCTGTGATTCATCACTCTTAAAGTTGAAAATATAACCTTGTTCCTGAGTATTTAGCAGCATATTTCCCTTTATTTTGCATAGATAGCATTCAGGCATGCATCCACAATACATGCATTTTAGCATTCATACTTGCATTAAATTAAGAAGCCAATTCATTTGTAAAAATCTCTTGTAAAATACTCCCAATAATTCACCTAATTATCTATGTCCCCTCTAAAATCAAATAACACCTTACTTACACTATGTACATTACTAGTTAATAATATAAGGAAGGAGGCCAAAAATTTCTATCCTGTAAATTGCCCAATAAAGCCCCAAACCCAGTTGGAGAACCTAGATCTTAGAATGCCAATATCCACCTCATACAATCTCCGAATTAGGTATACTCACTTCCAGATTAATACACATCCAGAGACCTTTAAAATGAGACCCATTTCATTCAATTCGGAGCTCGTATGCAAAACTTGGGTTTTTGGGCCCCTTTTGTATACTACATGTATGCATATTTGTACTCTTGTATTTTTGTATCATATTTTACCTTATCTTCGTTTTTTGGTCAACATGAAACTTGTAGATCTCATCAAGATCTACAACTTTCATGTTTTGAGTTTTTCCAAATTCGACCTCCTTCTCTCCCTAATTTCATTTTCTTTCTCAGCCACTCAGGGCAGGCCACGTGGTGCCCTCTGATTGCACCACGCGGCCCGCTCCTTTGCGCGCCACACGCCCTGCCATCTCCACCGTCTGATCGCTCGCCCCCTCGCTTGATCTGGTCTGTTCATCATCGCAACACCTCCCAGCCGCCCGATCTACCCACGGATCTCATCTGGACCGCCCGTCAACGCATCGCTCTTAGCACACCATGTGGCGTGCTCTACGCCCTCTGATCTTCTCCAGAAGCAACCAATCCTGGCCATTCACCTCGCTTTGGATCTCCACCGTTCGATCAAATCCCAGGGCTTCATCTCCTCCGCACGCTAGCGCCTCTACCCACAGCCGCCACGTGGCTACATCTACGCCCTTGATCTTGCCCCCCGCCGATCCAATCTCAGCTGCATCATAGCACCCTATTCTTGACCATTGGATCGCTCGATCCAACGATCAAGAAGTCATCTTCTACCTCCCGAATGCCCCGCGCCCCACGTCGCCCACCGTGCACTAGGGCCACCCCCTTTCTATTTTGGGAGCCACGCCTTCCACCCTCGCCGGCCTCTACCACCTTCATTGTGTAGCCTACTCTTCCCTCATCCTCACCGACCTCCTCTATCACTGTGAACTCTACCCACTTCGTCCCACAACCTCCACCAACATCGCCCTCCATCACCTGTCACCCCCATTCCCAACCTATAAATACTCCGCCTCCGGCCATCATTAGCCCCATCCACTAGTACAAGAGGTTTCTCCGAGCTCCACTCTCCTCATCGGTCACAGAGATTGGGGATGACATCGAGCGAAGACGGTCGACTACCTCCGACGAGATCCGCGACACACCACCACCGTGTTATAGCTCCTCCACAGTGTTGTACGAGCTCGGGACACTACCGGCCCTTGAGCGAAGACCATGGAGCTCTCATCCGAGCTTCTGACCCCAGGTGGACACCTCCAGCTCCCTCCCGATCTTCTTCTTTTTCTTGATTTTTCTCCTATTTTATTCGCCGTCCACACACCACTTCCCGCTCCACCGGCCATCCTCCGAGCTTCGCCTCGGAGCTGGCATCTTCGCGCAAGACTTCATCTTCTCCGTCGACGCACTCCACCCTACGCCGATGCAAGCTCCGCCACCTTGGCGGAGGACACTCACCGGACCTCCTCATCGCCATTCAGGCCTCTCCCTGCACTCACGATCATCCCACGAACACGATACTATGCCTCGGCTATTCACTAACCCCTGCAGGAACTCCAACTTTGACTGGATGGATCTTCATCGGTGCTCTTTCGAGCTTCTCCACCACTGCTCTCCAGAGCCATTCAGCCACTCCTGAGACCACCAGTGGATCTCCGATGCTTCCACGACTCTTCCCAGCCACTTGGGAGCCACCGACGATCTTCCTCGACGACCAGAGGAGGGGGCGGAGCTAGACCCCCTTCATCGGAGCGCAACCACCTCCGTCGCCGGAGGCGGCAGACCGGTTGAAGACGAAGAGCAGCAGCCGTCCGATCCCCTTTATCGGACGGTCCGGAGCACGCCACGTCGCCATTCGCATAGAGCTCCAGGGAGCCATTGGATTCATCCTGATCCAATGACGCTTGATCGCCCACGTGTCCACCTTCTCGAGCTCCAGAGACCGTTGGATCGAACTTGATCCAACGGGTCATCGCACGCCATGCACCTATCATCCACAGTCGTTGGATCTTCACTTGATCTATGATCCAGAACGCTTCCATGTTGCCTACTCCGAGCCTTTTCCACGACCATCAGGCTCGGATCCCCCGAAGCTAGCCGAGCTGAGTCCGAGCCTCTAGAGTCTCCCGAGCCTCCGAAGTCCATCGAGCCAGGGACCCCTACGTGGTTTGCATGTACATCATGAGTATTTTGCAGCGAGGCCCTTGGAGGTTGTCATATTTGAGTCGCTGTCAGGAGCCCCCACGTGAGGCGCACGTGTTCTGTGGGTATTTTGCATACATAGCCCCTTCATTATAGGTAATTGCACATTCATCCCTGTCAGCATGTTTAATTTTTATCAAATTTATTTCTTGTAATTTGCAGTTAGGCCCCTGTCTTTGCATGCATCATTAGGCATTCTTTTTAAATCATTTTTCAAATTTGAAAATTGCATTGTGTAGCTTAATTTGTCCTCTTGCATATGTGACACTTGTCATATTTTTATGATAACAGTGGATTTTATTATTAATTAAATGGTGGAATTTTGTCATATTTTTCCCAATTATGCCTTATAATTTGTAGTAATTTCTCTGTGACTCCAAAAATCACCAAAAATTCATATTAAACCTAGGACAATTAAGTTCAGCTTTGTATCCAAAAATCATCTCATTTGCATGCACCTCGAGGCCTGAATAAATCATTTAGTTATTTGCTTAATTAATTTTTAATAGGTTCATTTCACATAGAAATTTAGGTTTATCAATTTTCCTGGATTCTTCACATTTAGATCTATGTAGGATAGTTTTTACATCTAAAAATATTGTGATTTGGTATTTATTAAAATTAATTTAGTCAAAATGACCTTGCATTATTTTTTAATTCACAATAAATTCATATAGTGTCAGAAAATTTTAAAAAAATAAAGTAGCTTAATTTCATTGCATTTCACCATCTGCCCAAGTTTCATAATTTTTGGACTTGATTTGATCACTTATCTAATTTAACTTGTAGATTGGCCTGATTTTGCATGTGTCTTGCATAAAATATATTGAAAAAGATCAAAAATATTTTCTGGAAATTGGAAATTTGCTTCAAGTCTACCTAAGGAGACAACTGCCTCCTTGAGTTCGACCTTGGGATTGTCCAAGTAAAATAAATTTGCCGCTCGTGATTAACTCATTCTTAATTAAAAGTGGTTTTTGATTATCTCTTATTATCTGACTGCAACAAAGACAAGAAATTAATTTGGATCATTAATTTGACTAAATTAATAAGGGTATTAAGACGCTCGTCACTCCGCATCGCTTGGGTGCGCCGTCGTTCTTTAGAGTGTCGCCCTTGCTCATCCGGCCCTCACAAGAAAGAGAAGATAAAGAATGTGTAAGAAACATAATTATAAAAATATGAGCACGCATGAATGAAATAAATGTAGTGAATATGGATGATGAATTAGATGTGGTAAAATATAAACAAAAATTTTGCAACCAAGAATAGTAAGTCAAAAAAGAAACCTAACTACCCTCGTTGTGCCTCCCCGATAACGACACCATTTTGTTGTTAGAGATTTTCAGTGGGTTTTTGGTATTTTTAAATAAATGTGCCATCGTAGCCCAATAATCCATTAAAAAAATTAATTACTTCTCAAACTAAATAAAATACAAAAATGTCGAAAGATAATGCTATTTAATTAACCTACATAATAATAGGATCGAACTCAGAGAGGCTACAAATTCCGAGGGTTATTCTAATAATTCAAAATCAACTAAAAGAAAGTGGAAATTCAAATGCAAACTATCTTGATTTTTTACGATATTTTTAACTTTTTAAAATTTTGTGTTCCTTTATTTTTATATTTTTTATTTTCTGATTTTTTATTTTTATTAGTTTTTAGTTTTGCATTTTTTTTAATTTTTAAAAATATAATTTACAAAGGAAGTTTATATACAAAGATAGAAAATGCTATTTTTTATTTACAAAACATAGTAAAGATGATAAAAAAATACTAGAAGAATTTTTAGTTTTCTAATATATCTTTACTAATTTTAGTGATTATTGGATTATTTTTTGAATTTTTAAGAGTTTTAAAATTAATGAAAACTTGGAATAAAGCAAAAAGTGAATAGACATGACTATTGTGTAATTTAAACATATAAAATAAAAAAATTACTGTAATTATTTTTTAAAAAAACTATAATGAATTATTTACAATGAAAAATTAAAAAAGAATTTTTTAAATTTTCTACAGTTTTCTGTGATTCTTTAATATTTTTAGTATTTTGCAATTTGTTTGGGTTTTAAAAATGATTAGTGCATGAAATTGCACAAAATAAAATAAAATACAAAAAGCAAGCTATTCTATATTTTTGGAATTTTTGATATAATATTTGAATTTTTATGATTCTTTTAATGAAAAACAATGAAAAATGCAATGTTTTTTTATTTTTTAATAATATCAAATGGCAATAAAATGCAATGAGAAAATTAAACTATGAAGAGACACAAATCAGGAATATATGATTTTTACATAATTTTTTGACCAATAAAAATGTGTATTTCAATAAGAGAAAGCAATTGAAAGTCTGGAAAACAAGAATTAAAATGCAATTATTTAAGGTTTTTACAAAAAATTTAACAAGAAATAAATCTGGGACAAAAATCGTAAATTACCCAAGGTAAGGCATGTGTTGCATGTGCTTGAGCTCTGCCGGGGTCTTTGGGCTAATTCAGGCACTTTAGTGGGCTTTATTACAATATTCCCTAAATATTTAGGGTTAAGTTGGGGTTACCTATTCCTTCTTTGTTCCTTCATTTCCATGCCAAAAGGGGGCGCCTCCCCTTGCCTTATCTGCCAAACAAGGGCAGCCAGCGGATGGTGCACGAGAGGGGCTCCCATCGGTGGACGAGGGGGCTGATTTGGATGCCAGTGATGATCGTATACGACAGAGAAAACTGCGAAGGGCGACGGAACTTGCACGGTCAGTGGAGGGAACTACGAAGGGGCGACACATGCCCCTAGATCTCTGTTGATCGATAGTGGTGGTCTTTGATGCAGGATGAAGGGGCATGTCTTCGCTAGTTGCAGGCATGGACGTCGTGGTGAAACATCAGGCGGAGATGGTGAATGATAGTGGAGTAGAGCGGAGGAGGGCATTGTGGCAGTTGGCGCTACTACCCAAATCTCTGTTTTTTTTATTTTGTATTTTTTTGATTAACATTAACTGAATCCTCTCTTTTTCCTTTCTTTTTGAAATTCCTATACCTGCAATTACATAAAAAGATAATTGATTCGAGCATGATGGTTCGGTCCAAAAATAAAACAGGGGTTAGGTGAATAGAGACGGTTCAAGTAGTCGTGATGGAATAGAACCAGGTTTCCAGCCACCGTACGTGACCAGAGTTGAAAGATCGTGTGAGATAGAATAGGAACGTGGCTAGATCGAGAATATGAGATAGAAAATCGGATTGGGTAGAGCGATTACACCGATGAACTACGATTAAAAACAACGATCTAACATTGAAAAATGATAAAAAATTAAAGACACAAATTAATCCTACTTATGAAAAGATTGAAGTAAAATGGAACAGATCTCACGGAGGAGTGGATGATTTCCATTATGGCTTCGACGACGATTGCCTCGCTGTAACCGGGCGAATTGGAAACTGGGTGCCTTTCTACAACAAGATGGTCCTGGAGAATAGTCTCCTCTCCCTAATGATTGATCAAGTTGGAATGAGGGAGGAGGAGCCAAATATATAGAAAAAAATGATTTAAATTTCAAAATATGAATGGATAGAAAAATAAGGAAGGATGTTAATGGTGGAATTAATAAAATAAATTAATAAATAAAATAATAATAAAAATCAAAAACTTAATGAGCCGCCTTAATGATGGGTTAATTAAGGAATTAATTAAATTAAATACGTATGGTATATTATTTACATAAATAAATAAATAAATAAATTATTTGAGTCACATTATTAATTTAAAAAATAAATGTTATTTAATTATTTATTAGTATGGTTATTTAAGGAAATCAATTATATACATATAATATATACATATGGTACATTATACATATAGTTTAATAAGAAAATTAGTTTTCTTTATGTTTAAAAAAATATTTTCATTTTTTTAAATAATTATTAAAAAATATTTACAATTATTTACAAATATATGTATATAAAAGAAATATGGATAAATATGTACAATAAATAAACCGTAAAATTGTAAATACCACTCTAGAAAACCGTCTTTCAAACCGTAATTCCAAATTTATGAAACTACTGCAGTTTAAAAGATAATTAATTTAGAATACCATGGAAGTGAGTTTGATTCAATTCGAGCTCATATGAAGTCGGAATTAGTCTTTCTATTATCGCTTTATGGCTTTTTCGAGTATGGTTATTTTTATTTTATACATGATTTTATTTTGAAATTATTTTTATTATTTAGAAAACATTTTTATTTACAACTTCCATTTAGAAAATTATTTAATTTGAGGTCAATTAATGGATAAATAAAATTTGGTAAGTTTTATACAAATATACACAAAATAAATAAAGAAATGAAAAGTATTTACAAATATTTTTTTGATTTTCTGATTGAAGACCCTATCTCCCCCACTTTATTCTTGGTCGATCAAGTCAAGTCTTGACCTTCTCTCGGGGTTCGGGTTAGCCTGTATCTATTACATATATATACAATCTTTTATTTTTCTTTATTTTTCCTTTATTTATTTATTAATTTTAGGTTAAAATAGTATAAATGTATAATATTTACACAGATGCAAGTTAGTAAGAATATGGATTTATTAATATATATAGGTATTTTATAAGGGATTTTAAGCTAAAATAAATGAATAAAGATGATGAAATGATGACTCATGAATGACATCTACAACATGGAAGTTAAGATTGCATTCCTCAATGAATTCCTCATCGAGGTTGTTCATATGAAATAGACCCAGGGCTTCATAGTTGAGGAAGCCAAAATGTGTAAGAGAACTCCATCTATGGACTCGAATGAGATTCTTATAATCAGAACATTATATTTAAGGAAATTGTAAAGATTATGATTTCATACAAAATAATTATGAACCATGTGAAGCTTAGTGGGAGCGCCTTTGTGTGCATCGTGTTAAAAGTAATCCTAATCATTTGGAATGATATAAGGATGAGAATAAGTATCCTATAATCTAGTTGTTCCATACCTTGAGATGAAAGATATCAAGGATACCTCTTAGATCTTAGTTATGACGATGTTCATAAGCAAAAAGAAAAGAGTATCAAGACTGTCACATATGTAGTACACCTTGGACATGTTCCATTCTTGGAAAACCCCCAAGGAAGGCTTCCCTCCCTTAAGATATGGTACTAACTAATCTGAAGGTATAACATATCAAGTGTTGATGATGCTAAAACTTCTTGCACTTATGCATCAGTTACGAGAAGCCTTCTATATTCTAGATGTGTACAAAAGCAGATGCCTGACATGCAATTGGAGTAGTAAACTATTACTAATACTACTATGGAGATAAAACACTTGATTGTAGTAATAACAATTTCTTCAAAGAGGACAAAACTTTTGAGATAGCAATATCAAAGTCTTATCTTCAAGAACTTAAGACTTTATAGATACTGAACTAAAAGGTCGTCATTACAGATGTCTTATAAGACATAAGACTGAGTCTTAGTCATAGGAGATAAGAGATCTCCGGTAATAAGGGTATTCTAATAAGGTTAATATATTACATACCGGTTATACCGATTATTGAGTTGTAGTGTCAACGACACAAGAACTGCTTCAAGATTGAGTATTGGTTGCATAAGATGCATCATACATAATAGATGCGAGAGAATTGTTACTAGGAGATATGCAAGTACCGTAAAAGGACTTGGAGTAGTATCTTGGGAACAGAGTGACTAGTCAGCTTACCAAACTATTTTTCTAAATAGATTATGCTTAGCACATGAGTGTGGGTTTAGAGATTAGCACATTAATGGCTCTCTGGGATAGTAGGAGATTGTTGGATATGCGAGCCCAGGACAAGCCGTTATGCAATAAATGTTATTGCAAATCATCCCCTGATCTGAAATGAAGAATAACTAATTTGTATAATAAGTCCCTTAGTACAATTAGAGTTATGTACCATGGCCATCTTAATGATCATACAACTGTTGATTCAAATGTTGAATCATAGAGGCTGGTGCTTGATGATATCTAAAGAGTTAGATTGAGGACTTATCAAGCACCATCAAGTGTCGTTAAGAGAGGATCTCCATCCAGAGAGGAAGATGCCAATTCTTCTCTATAGGCTGATATCTAACCGACCTCTTGATACATGTCCTTCATAGGAATAGAGATTCAGACGTGTTAGATAAGTTAGGTAAAAGAGTTGACTTAACATGATCGAGATAACCAAGACCTAAGTCGTATATTGTCACGATATAGGCACACATCCTCTGATATATGTTTGAGTATGTATATTTGGAAGATTGATAGGTTCATGATCTAATCAAGGTCTATACATCGACGAGCTTGTGTGCATACAAGGTCATAAAGGGATCATACAGGTTCATTTACTGAACCAAAAGACATGATCTCACTCACGATATGTTGGGATCAAATTCCGTACATGTTCATCTTGCTTTGGACTCTTGACTGAGTTTGTAGGTTTGATATATGCTTTTGGAAAGTATATCATCCATACCTTGGCATGATATATGCTTTTGGAAAGTATATGATCGATACCAACTCCCAATAATTAAATGAGAAAATTAATGATAAACCCTGAAGAAGACAATCTAAATTTAATCAAAATCTTCAAATATATTCTAGGTCTTCCAGTATGCATGATGCACGAGTATTAGGAATATTCGATGGTGATGTGTAACCGTGACTCTTCCATTTTAAGGGAGTAATGAAACATCTTTGGATATTAGTTACTCCTCTCAGTATTAAAGTAATATGATCTCGATCCAAATATTGGACATTGATCTAAATGTTATTCAGATGCAATGAGAAGATTAGATCTATCACCTTGATTTAATTAAGCATCTGTGGAAGGTCTCCGAGGTCTGGATTTGAGATGTGATCTCAATATCCATGTCACGATACATGGAATGTACAATCACCCAGTCCTTATCTCCAAGTATCCGTAGAGAAAGCACATTATTCTTGAACCAGTTCAAAAATAATTTTATTGTTGATAATGTGTCTAAGCAATGAGAAAATTTTATTATTAAATGTGATTTAATTATTATGTAATATGAATTTGATTCATATTATTTGGACATATGAGCATGGACATCTAAGATAATTAAATATGATTTAATTATCAAGGATATGATGAATGTGGATAACATTATACATATTAATCATATATATTATAAATATGGTTTATAATATATTATCATATATATTATAAATATGGTTTATAATATATTAGAGAGACCTAACTGTAATTTATATTTACGAATTAAACGTTTATTTGAATTGGATTCACGTTGGACAATTAATTGTAAATACAATTTACATTTTATTTGGATGTGCGAATATGATTCATAATTTATCAATGATATGATTGAAATTATCATAAAATAATTTGGAATTATTTTGTTGAATAATATGCAACAAATATTGTTGCACATGAGGAAATTATGGAGAGATTGAGATCTCACCAAATAGGAAAGGGAGTGCCACATTCCTCATTAAGAGGGTGGACGACCATTGAGTCCTTCTTCATGTATGGTCGTCCACTCTAAAAAGGGTAAGAGGTTTCTCTCTTTCCTTTATTCTCATATGAGATTGATTTAAATTGAAATTAAATGTGCTGGAAATACATTTGCAATGTATTTAATTTATTTCAAATTACTTATTTATTGTTGCAAATTTATACAATAAAATCATGGCCATTGATTAAAAGTACAAATCAATCTCAACCATTGGATTTGTGTGCACATGGATTGTGATCCATGGACATCCAATTTAGTATAAAAGGAAGGGTAGCCATAGACTTTTCTACAACATCAAATGAGAAAAAACCCCCCCTCTCTCTCTCTCCATATTCTCATAGACATCCACTCCCTCTCTCTCTCTCTCTCAACATGTGATTGTCCTCATGTTGACCTAGAGAAGCTCGCAGTTATTTTGACGCCATTGTGTTGCCGGATCGACTGCTCGTGTATCTCCATATTCTTTGGTGTGCTTCACTTGTGAAGAAGACGATGGATTTTGTGAGATGAAATCAGGAGACTCCAAGTTTTAACTTCAATATGGATTGCGGGAAGCACGTGTCTCATCAACGTGCCTTCAAGTGCGATCTTCGTCGAACCATACTTTAGACATGAGAATCTCTTATTATAGAGATTAGTGATCGCAATCACAAATCAAGAGATATTCCTCGAACTTGTTTATGATCTTTATTAAACAAATTGAGAAGTGTTCTCAAATCATGTGATTTCATCTGTTTACAAAATTTTAATTTTCGCTGCCCTGAACAACTAGTACGACTAGTCACTCCCGATCACATATGATGCGATCTTCTTGCTTCCGTGATGCGCTCAAGGTTCTTATCATAACCTTCAGTCATAGAAGTTAGGGAAATTGGTGGAAATCGGTTGGTTGGTGGAGAAGCAATGCTTGGAGGGAGTGGGGATGGAGGTTGATGATACACCTCAACTGTCTAATCATACAATGCGACTACCACCTTTTTGGTACGACTTGATGGCTACATCGTGATTCATCAAACTAATAAAGTGGTCTAAAAGTGAGTAGGGAAGATTGAAATGCAACAGTCTGATCAAGGTTATCGAAAGATCTAGACCACACACAAGTTGAAGAGGAGGTGCATGTATGTCGCGGGCTCTGGTTGGGCCACATGGCCTAATCAAAAAAGGAAAAAAGAATAAATCAATGATAAATGTAAAAAATAATTAGGAGTAAATATAGAAAAGGTGATGAATATGAAAGTTATACATATCGATGAGATCTACAACTTTTATGTATAAATCAAAGAGAAGATACATCATACTAAGAATTTTACAAGTATTTCTATTGTATTAAAAACTTATGTTTTTTTGTTTTTTTCTTATTTGTTTGATAATTTATATTTGATGTTAAATTAATTATATACAATAATAGTCTAATTTTTATTGTTTTCAATAATAAAAACACATAATTATTTTTACTTAAAGTTAGTTGCTAATTATTCTTGGTGAATTACTCAATTTAGAAAGATAATATTTATTATGTTGATAAATCTAGGATTTATCACCTCCTATAATTAATCTAAGCCCATCCTCGAGATAATAAATAATGAATGAATTAATTAGTTAGCTAATTGATTCCTTGATTGTGCATGTGTAGATACAAGGCTTGATCAATCCAGAACCCTTGGTTTTAGAGATCCTAAAACTCTAAGCTGATATGGGTTTAAGCAAAAGGAGTTCATCTTCTCTAGTCATCAGACTCTCTGAATATACATATATAGTAGGATATATGACATTGAAGTGTTGGTTGCATTCACAAGAGTAGATTGAGACATCACTAAAAGCTCCGGTCCAAGAGACTCTCCTAAGGACCTAATCCTCAACACTAGGGACTTAATCTATTCTTTAATTCAGTCTACCGACTTTTTAGTTGTCAGATTTAAATGGGTAGATGGAAAGCTAGGTAATGGAGAATATATGATTGTGTCTTTTCTTCTCTCCCTCTCAATGAAAAAAGGGTTCCCTCAAGTGCCTTATTAACTCAACACATATATTTTTGGTGTGAATCATCATGTCCGTTAAAAATGTTTGGAGTCGTCTATACTTATTTTTCTGGGTACACTGGTGCGCCTTTTCTTAGTACCTAATCTACTTTACACCCAGACTTATAGCCTTTACGATGTTGAGCCCTTTTTTTGTGCTCGCTCTACTCTTCTGGCCTAATTAGCTTTGTCCAAGTGGACACTTTAAATTGGTTGGGAGAGCTTGCCACTGATTTAAGCTCTTCTTGATTTTATCTTTGGAATATGAGAGATTTTATTTTTCATACACGTATTTTTGTCTTTCTTTTTGTCTAGCTCCATTACTTTTATCAAGTTGGCGCATGATGAACCACTTTTTATTTACATTTCACTATACCCTGGCATTCTAGTTTATATTAGGTGATTAATATAAAAACTAGGTTCTCATACTAGTTAAAATTGCTGACACCCAGATTTCACGAAGCTTTCATTAATTTTATCCCATCCTTGCACACCATAAAATCATATCCAAAATCAAATCTCAAGTCCCAATCCCTCAAGAGAAACCTTAAGTCATCTCATCATAAATGTAGTTGAGCATGTGAGGTGTTGGTCATGTTATTTAATGTGGGGATTAAGCATGCAACATAACATACAAATCTTTCTATATAAGGAAGTGTGAATTATCAATTTCAAGACCCTAATAATTAAGACACGTTAACTCTAAATTTCTGGACCTCATAAATCGAGAGCTGTGAATCTCAACAAACCTTGAGTGATTATGTAAGTGTTAGGGAAATGCCAATTGATTAGTTAGCATGTTAATTAGTTAGAGAATTTTTTGAAGAATTTTATTAATAAAAACATTAGAATGTGTACCCTTCAAAGAGGAGAAATAAATAACAAACACAACACAACATAAAGGATCTGATAAACACTACAAGAATGTTACAGAGGTACCAACACAATACTACCAAACTTTAGCTTCTCAACATCAAACATCAGACTTGAATCCAAGGGGTTTAAAATCACATGCATCCTTATGCTTCACTTGCTTCTTCCTCATAGAGTAAACCTCAGAATCTGAATAGGAGAGCTCTTTATTGACTTGAAAAATGAAGCGCCTTGATTGATGTCATTCTTCCTCAAAAGTAACATCCATATCAACATGGGAAGACTTAAAGTTTTCTAAAATGGAAGCATGATGTATCTAACCCTTATTTCCTATAATAGACATCTGAGTTTGTCTTAAGAGAGAAAAGCTGGACTTAAGATGGTGATCTAACTTACATGAGAAATGATCATCAATTTCTTGAATATCCTCAAGGAAAGGTGCATACTCCTCCATATCCAAATCTTCGAACAAAAGAATATAATCCTCAAGATAGGCATTACTGTTTTTGAAGAATTATTTATCAACTTGATCTTCCAAAATATAGAGTTCATTCTAAACCCTCCTCCATGCTTTCTTTGTAAGGGACATAAATCTCGACATCCATTTATAGACAAAAGACTCCAACGGTCCAAAAAGTAACTGTTACACCAAAGACACCCTTTCAAAAATTTAAAGCTCTAGTGAGAAGCTAAAGTAGGTATATAATAATTATTTTTTATATAGTTACAGAAAACAATGTGTCATGGTGTCAAAACAATTTGTAAAATTTTCAAAATAATTTTACGTAAACCATGTCAAATAGATATAAGCATTTTCCAAACATTTTACAAATTATTTTTTACAAACATTTTCAATCCCCATACCCATATCCCATAGTAAATATACAAAACATGCAAAAGTACGAGCTATGAATAAAAGTATATATGCATTCCCTCATATACTTAGCTTGTGCTATGTCCTCATGGTATAATGTAGAATGAAAGATATTGCTCATATTAGGTATAAAGAGGAAAAACAAGATAAGGATATGAAAATTGGACTGACATCCCCTATACTTAAGCTTTAAATAGCCCAAGTGTATGCTAGGAGGAAAAAAATTGCGGTAAAAAATAATAGAAATGGAAATAGAACAACTAAGAAAAACATGGTTTTGGTCCCCTATACTTGGGCTGAAAATAACCTAAGTATAAAGAATTGATGAAGGATAGAAGGATTGAGGAGATAAAGAAAGATAACTAAGAAGAATATATAGAATTAAGGTTGGGTTTCTCCTATACTCATACTCTAAATATCCTAAGTTTTCGAATAAAAATCTACAAAGAGAAGAAACATAACCCTTAACGAATAAATCAAGTGTCAGTGAAAAGAGTAAAATAAAATGCAAGACGATGAATCTATCAAATCTGAATCTTCTTGTTGTGACTTCATGCCATATCTAAAGTGTCTTCAAGGGACTTAATCAGCATGAAGTAAATTACCTCAACTTGAACCAACCGTTCTTTATATTTGACAAGATGTTTCAATTGTGGTCTGTTGACTAGGAAAGAATGTACACCATTTGAGATATCAACTATCACTACACTACTGTTATCGGCACTTCCTTCACTATAGGGACCCATCCATTTTGACTTTAATTTCTCGTGGAAAATCTTTAGTTTGACATTCAATAACAATACCTTTTGTCTCAGGACAAATTTTTTGCACCTCATATGTAGATCATGCCACTTCTTAACTTTGTCATTATAGATCAAACTATAGTTATACGCTCTATTTCCGATTTCTATGAGCTCATTGAGTTTTAAGTCTCGGCATAGTTTTCTTAGATGACAATCCAACTACTTTTCTTTATTCCCACTCATACTTGTGAATCAATCCTGCGAGCAAATGGCATGACTTGCCATAAATCATCCTAAAAGGTGAAGTACTGAGTAGAGTTTTGTAAGTTGTCTTGTAGGCCCACAGAACTTGGTCTAATAGCTAGGACCGGTTATTCTTATCATGATGGACTAACTTATGTAAATACTCTTTACCTCTCTATTTGAAACCTTGCCATGCTGTTAAACTATGGATGATAAGGACCAATCACTCTATGTTCAAACTTGTAGTCCTTAGCTAAAGATTTCATCTTTCTATTCACAAAGCGGCTATCCCATCAGAAATCAACACTTTAGGAATCCCGATCCTTCAAATAATGTGATCCTTTATGAACTTACACACAGTCTTATTGTCCTCGGCTTAGTTTGGATAGCCACCACCCACCTTTAAAGTTAATCAACTACTAACAATATGTACTCAAATCCATGACTATTGGAAAATGGACCCATAAAATCTACAACCCATGCATCAAAAACATCATAGAAAATTATTGCCTGCATGTGAATATTATCTATATAGCCAACAATCTCTCCCATCCTTTGACAAATTGAGCATGACCGTACAAATATCAATGTCATCTCTAAATGAGGTAGGACAATACAATCCACATTGAAGTACTTTGTGCACAGTTCTTTTTTTGCGAATGGTGTCCTCTAGATTCTAACGAATGATAATATGTGAGGATACTCTAGTATTCCTCTTGAGGAATACACCTTATCCGGATGCAATCCGGTCCGTCAAAGAAAAGGAATGAGTCCTCCCAGTGGTATTTCCTTCAGTCAGACTTTAGTCAGTCAAGACTGCTCCTAGTCCAACCGTGGAGAACTTGCTTGGAGTCAAGATAGTTTGCCATGTTGGCATACCATGGAAGTGAATCGATAACACAAATCGACTCATCTTGAAAGGTTTCTCTAATCAGCTTTGAGTCAGGGGAATCCTATAAACCCAAAAGGGATAAATGATCAGTTACTACATTCTTAACTCTAGGTTTATCTTTATCTCCAAATCAAACTCATGGAGTAAATTCACATAAGAAGATGTGCATTTGCTTCCTTATTTTCCCAAAGATATCTAATGATCGTAAGATCTGTATAAATTTTCATCTTAGATCCCAAAATATAAGACCTAAACTTCTCAAGGGCCCAAACTATCATGGGCATTTTCTTTTCAGTAACTGTTTAATTTTTTGTGCTTTATCAAAAATTGTACTCGCGTAGTAAATAACAAATGGTATTCTCTCTTACCGCTACCCCAATATGGATCCTGGGCCTATTTGGTTGCTGGGTTGGACTGGGTTGGGTTGGGCTGGGTTGGGATGGATGAATAGTAATCTGTGAGGAGAAAGTAACCTTGTGAATAGTAGCCTGGGTTGGGCCAACCCTGCCCAACCCTGCAACCAAACATGCCTGCATCAATCATCATCTCAAATGGAAGATATCAATCAGGAGCCTGCAACATTGATGAGTCACAAATATTTCGTTTTAAGAGCTCAAAGGTCTCAAGACACTTGTGATCTACAATGAATTCTGTGTCCTTTCCTAAGAGCCCATCAGCAGTCGACAATCTTAGAGAAATATTGAATAAATCATCTATAAAATCCAACATTCCCATAAAATGACCTAACAGACTTAACGTTGTTTGGTATGTAAAGTTTATTGATAACATCCTCCTTGGCAGGGTCAACCTCCATTCCCTTCTTGAAGATAACGTGCCCTAACATGATACCCTCCTTAACCATAAAATGACTCTTTTCCCAAGAGAGTACTAGATTCACTTGCTTAAACCTTTGAAGCACTCGATACAAGTGTGCTAAAAATGAATAAAATGAACCACCATGGTCCAAAAATTCATCCATGAAGACATCAAGTATTTCCCTCACCATTTTGGCAAATACATTTATCATGCTCTGTTGAAATGTACATGGGGCATTACAAAGCACGAATGGCATGCATCTGAGTGTGCAAGTGCTGAAAGGACATGTAAATGCGGTATTTTCTTGATCTTCAGAGGCGATGACTACCTGATTATAGTCTGAGTACCCGTCAAGAAAACAAAAGAACTCTTTCCTCACAAGTCTCCAAAATCTGATCGATGAAAGGTAAGGCAAAGCGCTATTTTGGTTGCAACATTCAAATGTATGTAATTAGGAAAACGATCTTTCCTAGTGCATGAAGGATTTTAATTCATGAAGGAATGGAAAGCGATCTTTCTTGGTCGCAACATTGCAATGAGCCATGCATGGGTCATACTATAAGCCAATAAGGATTTTTGGACCAAGCTTACGTCGAGGTTGGCCCAAGACCAAACTAATCTGTTAGCATGACATAGTATATAAGGTCAAAATGATTTTTATTATACATTGAATTGTACATATTTTAGCCCTAGGAGTGCCATGTTAGGAAAAAGAGTATAAGAGAGATATATTCAAGGGAGAATTGTCCATCCCCAGAAACAACCTTCTTCCCTCTCCAACATTCTCCCAGGTATTTCATATTCCACTCCCCTTCCTCCACCTTTAGGTGTGTCGTCCTCCCCTTCCTCATTGCTCCCCTTGTTTTTTTTGCTCTAGTATGGTTTGTTTCTTTCATTTCAAATGAGGTGCCATGTGTTCCAAAAGTAAAACCGGCTCTCTTTGCAAATGCTATGGACAAGGGTATATTCATCCATTCCCATGATTACTAGCTAAAGTCCCCTTCATGAGCTAATATGAGCTTGAAGACAAAAGGCCCTCGTAATATTATTTGTACTGGGTGTTGCTCTAAAGAAACCCTAACCAATTGATAAAATTTTTAATCATCTTGGCATGTAAAATCTACACTTGATGTTCGAGGTGATGGAGGTTATGTGATCTCCATATTTTGGAGTGAGCTTGACCATAGTGTGGATAACCGTTCCGCTACTCTAAGGAGACAATAGCCTAAAAAGATCACGATGTTTCTAAGATTGCCAACAACCTCTGTGGAACTAAACTTTATTCGTCTTCTTCGAAAAATCAAGATTTGACACTGGAGTAAGCAGTAGCTCTTGTGAAAGGTTGATCTTGCCCACATCAAAATCCTGCATTTCCTTATTTCTCACCACCAAAAACTCCAGCATAGCCACGAAAATAGATTCTGTGCTTTGGAAATTGTACATGAAGAACCTGTCAACATGTCAAATTCCATACTAGGTACTTGTGGATGGGGAAGACAAACTATTCCCCATGTTTTAAACCTAAACAAGACATCCAAAACAACATGTGTCTAACTTCGAAAGCTCATTTCAATGTTGGTCTGAAAATGTGCCTTTTTAATCCTAAATGCATCAGCTTAGAACTGATAATGATAGGAAATCTATCTTTAGGAGTACTTCAGTGAAGGAGGTAGCAGCTTCAACTATGGCGAAGTTGTACCATCAATCAGATCAGGTTGAACCGTCTCTGAACCTGGTTCCATGTT
Source organism: Ottelia alismoides (assembly GCA_037367405.1). Classification (NCBI taxonomy): domain Eukaryota; kingdom Viridiplantae; phylum Streptophyta; class Magnoliopsida; order Alismatales; family Hydrocharitaceae; genus Ottelia; species Ottelia alismoides. The sequence continues at coordinate 509,114 of JAZKJV010000392.1, forward strand.
GCATGAAAGTGAAACGAAACCTGTTATGCTTGCCACCAACTCTGTCGTATGAGGAGTCACATCGCCAAATAAAGATGATAATTTGGACAAAGACGTGTCCAACTCGTAATCTACAACCCTTGACTATTCCGCAGAAGAAGGATGAAGTCATAGATCCGAAGGGATCTCTGAGTCATCATGGGAATTCGAGTATGATCCATAGCTCAAGAACTTTATCAACACCCCACAAACTACATCATGCACAGTTTAAGAGAGTTAAGTAGATCTATCATGACATAATCGGACTACAAAGGAGGGCAAGATAGTTGTCCTACGATAAGAAAATCATTAGACTATACTACATATCATGAGATAAAAAGTTCGCTTGGTTGTCAGGAGAATAAAGAGAAATAATGGGATGAGATAATGTGGAATATTTCTTTTCAGCTTAAAGGATAGGAATAAGCACAAATAAGGATAGTTTGGTGGTATTTTTCGTGTTTGGTTGGTATGTAAAGGACAAGGAATAAGGTTTTTGTAAGTTAGTTAAATATGTTGGTTGACAAATAATTGGAGTAAGTCTGATGCACTATTAATAGGGAAGCCACCAGATAGTGTTATAAGTATCCGTCTATCACAATATCTTTTTTTAGGAAGATATGGATATGAATTTTTAGTTTGACAGATATGGATATGGATAGGAGTTTTTAATTTTTTGCGGATACGGATAAGGATACATATATTATTTTAAAAAATTTTGGGGATATATATACGAATATGGTCACATATTTTTTTTGACAAATACAGACACAAATATATGTCTTGCTAAATCTGTGTGTATATATCGTATATACATGCATAAATTTGTGTATGTATCACAAAATATGTTACATTACTAGTTCCAATATATTGCATCCGAGTCATTTTCAAATGTGGAGAAAAAATATAGATTTCTATATTATTTAATCATTTATTATACAAATTATCAAATTTAGTATAATATTATATTTTCTTTTTTTGTTTTGATGTCTTTGTAGTTTATTAACTTTCAACTTTTGGATTTAACGTCAACGTAAAAAGATTGCAAAAGCTTATGGAGTAATGTATTTAATATAAAAAATAAGATTAGACTTCTCATTATTACATTTAAAAAAGAGGTCCCTAACGGTGAATCGAGTATATTTGGAGCTTTTTTTCCAATTTACCTTAAATATAAAAGTCCTATTTGCCTATGATCATTATTTACAAGTGGTTTATGTTTTGATACGGGGTTATATTATATAATGTTTATTTTAATAATGTGAGGGTGACATTCTGAGTTGAGATTCTCATGCATGGAATGTACTACTTAAAAATGTGTAAGAGTACCCTCACTGGAGGCTCAGAAATGATGAGGAGAGTTACAATGAGCAATTACATTCTCCGGATAAAACCTCTGGTTTTTAAAAAGGAGGTCATTTCTTCCTCCCCAAGTCATCTACAGAACCGCAAAGGGAAATGTGCGACTACCTATTAAGTTGTCCCCTACCGACCTCACTGGCCTCCAAATCGGCATCGCCTCCAGTTGAAAATCCAAGATTGCCCTACCTCCTGTTAGATCTTTTCTGACGAGGGACACCTAAAGAACAATTGATCCGAGTCTTCGGTTTGCACTCCACACTTGTCGCATTGAGTGTCCACAATGCTGAAAAGCCTTTCCCTCCTTACTTTGTCGCATAATCTGCCTCTTCTCAAGCACCATAATAAGACCTTAACCCTTCATAGAATCTTGCTAGCCCATACGATCTTTATATCTTGACAGAGCTCTGTATCCATGTCCGATACAATCCCCTTGAATTCCATGTATGCCTTCTTCGTAGAGAACTTTCCACCATCCCACTCAAAATGATATCTTCCCTCATTGAAGCAGTCTAGAGATGGGAGATCAGACCGCATTCTGACAAGTTCCTCCGAACGCTGAGAAGAGGGGACCGATAAAAACTATGGGTTCCACGAACTTGAGATCCCTTGCTGTGCCAATGACCACTCCATCATTGTTGCCAATGCAAACAACCTCGGTAACAGGTTGCATAGTGTCCTGTCCCCTATCCAATCATTTCGCCAAAACTAGAAACCCCCCCATCACTGATCTTGAGTCTTAGTCTCAGTGCCAACCGAGGCAAAACATTGTGGACACTGCCCCACAGAGGATATTGAAACCGCACACTTCCTGCCTCAAGTGAACCCTAGACTCCGTAGAGCTTCCGCAGGAGCCTGGACGCTAATTTATTCGAATCATCCCAAATCTTAATGACCAATTTTGCCAAAATTTCTTTGTTCATACATGCCACATCCCGAATCCCCAATTCTCCTTCATTTTGTGGATGTGTTAGTTAATTATATAATGTTATATGTGGGATTATATTATAATATGTTGTATGTATCTATGCGTGCATTTATATATGTATATATTATTGATATATACATACACACAGACAAATACCCGTATAGCTTGCCTTATCATGAATTATAAAAATTAGAGGCTTATGTATATACATGATTGTATATGGACTCTAACTTCAAAAGAACACAAGAGACATATGATAACGTATATACATGTCTATATATTAGAACTATTGTTATATAATCGAATATATATGTATATATGTTAGATCTATGTATATACAATTCGATGTTAAAAGTATAATAATAAATATTATTTATTAAAGTTTTTTTATTTTAAAATTTCAACAATTCATGTAACAAAAATAACCCACTACTTTCTTCTTTAATATTAATATTAATCACCACTAACTTTAGAAATGATTATCAATGATATATTTATTCATTGTAAAATTTAAAGTATAGATATTTTTATAAGAAAATTTATTTTTAAACATGTATAACATCAGAAAATATAGAAAATGACTTCAAGATTAGTTGATATCGGTTGATTTTGATGCATCTTCATTTCGTCACATTTATTCTATCATTTTGGCCTTAAAAACCTTAGCTAATGCATCTAACACCTTTAATTTGTACAAATTAGCATTCACTTTTTGTTGTATAAATTATTTATAAAATATTGGTTTAATGCCAAAATTATAAAATAAAAAAAGAAAAGAATAAAATACCAAAGGTATTTTATAATCATAAACCCCAAGACCTAAACATCTTAATGACTGGGTCGATAAGGAATAAAGTAGGCGGAGATAAGGGCCAATAATATAATAAAAAATATCATTTATTAATACATTATGTGTTTATTTTTGGAATCCATTTTATTTTCTACTTTTTATACTTCAAATAAAGAAACTTTCTATATGAAAGTTATAGGTAATAATATATTAGAAAATACAAAAATGATTTCATACAAAAATAATACAAAGTGTACTTTTTATACTCAAAATAAAATTCCAAAATCCCAACTTCACAAACCCATATCTCTCAAGTAAAAACTCAAAATACATCAAAATCACTTTAATTGTATACAACTTTTAGTAAGCTATTTAATGAAGTTGGTTTCATATTTTTTGGAGTTAAGATATGAAGGTTAGGTTTTGGATCCCTATTGTATAATTCACCCAAATAAAATATTCATTTTATTTATTCTTTATTATCTTTATAATTTTAATATTTTTATAATTTTGTAAATATTATTTACAATATCAGTACATGTTAAAATAAAAATAATACCATAAACAAAATATTAAAATAAAATATGTGTACTAATATACATAGATGAATATACAATACTTAAACCAATGTATTTTATAAACTTTTTTATTTAAGTGTGTATATTATATCATAAAAATATAATAAAAATATATCTATGTATATAAAAATGAGTTTTACATATAAAAATAAGAAAATATAATAATAAAATGAAAAATACAAATTAAAAATAAATGACTTAATACATAGATAAATATACTTATAAAGAAATCCTAATATTGGACTTGTAATTAATGACCTCTAATAACTAAATAACAATAATAAAATAATATAGAAAATATATTTTATAACTTAAAATTAATAAAATCAGTTATTAATTAATTTTTATTTTATAAATCATTTTTGGAATGATTTTTTCTACTTGGTCCACATGGACCTACTAAGTTGAGGCGCTAGTTGCCTCTGGTCAACTGTCTGCCTCTCGTCCTAGGATCTGACACAGCTGCGTTTGACTATATCTTCTTCCTTTTTTCCAAGTCAATCCAAGCATCGAATAGTTTTGATTCTTTATTTACTTTTGAACATCGTTCCTTGGTAATTCATGCGTGTGTTGTTCCTCAGCTAATGGGCCACTAAATCGTTGCTACTCCCTCATTCTTTGATCCATGTTACTACTGGTATAAAATTTCACCTTCGACCTCCCTTCTTCTTTTGATCCCTCTTCTATTATTATCCATATATGTAAGTTTTGAATCATCTTCCTGGTGATAACATGACCCGATTCGACATTTCTAGGGCTCGATTCAGTGTTTAATCGAGGTGATCCGAAGTTGCTCCGCCCTCTCTGCCCGAAGCTCTATTTGAGGTGGCCTTGGTCCGGTGAGCTTCTTCTTTTCCTATCCTTTTGATTTGTTAGTGCATTAATAGCATAGAGTGTCCTTATATTTCATTTGAATCCATTTCAATTAGCGTAAAATCCAAGTTTTTTGGATGACGGAGCCTCAGCTCCGCTGCCCCATTACAACTACTGTCAAACCTCTCCACCCTGTGCAGCACCTCCATATTGTTCCTCACCATTGTCCGACAATCCCAGGCACCTTCGTTCCTCTCGTTCTTGCACAGAACAAGTTACCTACTCTCCCATCTATGCCGTTCATCAGAGAGTGTCATTCCGATCCACCTCGCGTTCATTCTGACCCACGAAGCCCTCCTTGGCATCTCCATTTTGTTGCGAGTTTGTCCATTCAAGAACACGCTTTAGGTCCAGGGCCTCGCTGGCACTCCTCATGAGGACCCTTCCCTTTTTGAAGAGTTCCATCGATGCGGAGCAACTCCGAGAACATCTAGAAGCCATCTTCAGCATAACAAAAGCTTAGAGATGCTCGAGTTTGGTGATCGATGTCGCCCGACCATTGTTCTTTGTGAATTCATCCAGAATGTCCATGTGACGTCTGATCAGGAGCGGTTCTTGTAGAAGCACATCCATCGTCGGATCTAATCTTTGCAACTCCAACCCGACAAGTTTTTGTATCTAATATTTAGTTTATAAGCTTTCATTTGTCGTTTAGATATTTCTTTAAAACTTTCAAAAAGACCCCTGAACTTTTCATATTTGCATATCCGTCCTAGCCAGCTCACCTCGTGTATCATCCCATGTGAGGTAGGCATTTTGTGTGCTGGCCACTAGATCTTTTTGTATTTCTATTTGGCCCCATAACTTTTTATTCCAGTTATATATTTTTGTCAAAATTATTGTTTGGCCCTTGTTCTTCATATTATTTACATATATGGCCCTGTAAGAACATGAATTTTTGTATGTTTGTTGCATTTATTTAAAATAGCTATTGTGTTCTAAAAATCATCAAAAAATATAATAGCTTCTTGTTTACACATATTTCCATGCCATAAATTTATTTTTGAATTTAAGACATTTTAGTATTTGATAAAAATAAAAAATAACACAAAATATCCCTGTTTGCAGTATCAAACCCACAAAAAAGATTTTTTTTGAAAATTACAAAAAATATTTTCTATGTTTATTTAATTATTATGCAACTCTAGAACTTGAAAAATCTAAAAATAGAAATTATAAAGTACGTAAAAACTTAAAAGCCCCAAAGACCTTGAAAAATATATAAATTTTATAAAAACTCCAAAAATATGTTTTTCTAACTTTGATTTTTCTTTATAGTATACTAATTATCAAAAAATTTGGAGAAATTTTGAAATTGTTTGATATTTTTCATCTCCATTTTAATTCGGTCCATTTATTTTATCCCTTTTTTGAGATACTTTTGACTTTATACATCCATAAAAATTAGAAAAATTCCTCTACAAAATTATAAAAATAGTAGAAACATATTTAAAACCCAAGAACATTTTATTTTCTGTATTTTGACTATTTTTATTGGTATTTATAATTACTTTACTCTATATTATATATATAATTTTACATATCCTTGTATTAGATAATGAAAAGAAAAAGAAAATGCAAATCTAAAAAAGTATTAAAAATATAAAATTTAATATTTTAAACAAAATACAAAAATATAAAATGAAAACAAAAAAATATATAATTAAAAACCCACAATGGTTTTGTTTAAGTGTTTGAGATATCTTGTGCTTTGATTCTCTATTTTGCATTGCTCTCCACCATTGCTTCCAGAGTTCGACCCCTACTTGCTTGTCATTGCACATTTTTCGTAGGGTATAATAAATTTTAATTCACACTATTTTGCTTGATTTATTTATTGTTTGGATTAATTGTTGACATAGCCGAAAAATTTGGGTAGTCTTCTCAGCGACAAGTGAAGCTGATTTGTCAGCTCATTTTAGTGACTGATTTTTTTTTGCTTTTCAAATGGCATCGTTTCCAGGGAGCATCGATTTGCAGAGTAGTTTTTGTCTCTCATATTGCTTAGCCATTCTTGCATTTATTACTTTCTATTTAATTATTAATTTTGAATAGTCTGACACCTCTTCTTTTTCTTCTTGCGAAAGATCGCGGACCGAGGAGGATAGCCTAGGTGATCCTACGCAGCCTTGGGATAAGGTGTCGGTTATTCTGACCTAGCTAGTAGGAGAGAGCGGGATGCTATATAGAGAGAGGATAGTTTCTTTGACATTTTTTTGTAAGAGAGAGACTTTTATTTTTGAACCATTATTTTGTAATAATACACGTACTTTGGACCTGGATACTAGGGAATAATTTCCAAGTGTTTGTTCACTTGGGGGCTCATCAGATTTTGCTGGGATTTCATCGCCTTCTATTGCTTTGTTTCTTGAAGTTTTGTACTTTTCTCCTTTTTTCTATTTGTTTTGTGGAATGAGCCCGTAGTCTTTGGGCTTGCTTGATCGTGGAACCTAAGGCTAATCATCTAATTATTTTGCATGTACCTATAGTCTTCACGTTTAGACTTAGTATAATTAATTATTGAACACTTAGTCTTAAAACTATTTACCGCAAGAGCACTCCATACAACGCTTACAGGACCCATTGTGATTGACACCTTGGAGGCTCCAAGATCAAACTCTAGGTTTTACTTTTGGTGTTTAGAATTTGGTTCTTCACGTGTAGCAATTGCTTGCTTAGGATGATTTATGTGTGCATATCGACATATAGTGTAGGGTTACAAATTCTTGTATTGCATCCCGCATGGAGAGAGCTGGGAAGCATTGTAAGTCTTCTAATTGAGCATTCATCATTTAGGCATTAAGGTGACATTTCCATCTTAGTGTAGCCTTGCATTGCGTTTCCGCCATCCCCCTTTTTTGGATCACATAGGAATCAAAGAAAAATACAAAAAATGTTAGGTGCTTGTATTAAATATACTCAAAGCAAGTGATAACACCAAAAAAATAAAAAAAGGGAATGTTAAAAATACTTGGCCTAAATAAAATCGATTAATTGGACTCATTACCTTGGGTAAGCAAAGATCTCATTTGTTTTTAGGTTGCATTGGAAGGTCTCCTTCCTTGTGAGAAAGTGTTATCGTAAGGAATAAAGCCCAAAATCCAGTCCGTGGTTGCCTTGTGTATCATCTGGATTCTGAAGTATTGGCGCTTCTATCGTATGCAGATGAGTAGGTTTGGACAATGATGATGTTCTCTATTGTGTAAAGCATCTACCTTGTCCGAGGTCTTAAGCTTAGGCTAGGCCTTCACAGGGTGCATGTCTCGTCGTCTTGCGTCCGAGTAGGTAATTACATGCTCACGGGTGATTCCATTATGAGTGAGGTCTGAAGGAGTGGTTTCGCCTATCGGCTTTCTCCCTCCATTTCTTTGGTTGAGTAGGGATCTAGGAAGGGTTACAAGGACCTTAAAAAGTGCATACTACATGTTACAAAGGAGTCGGACAAGTACAAGATACTTTTCCAACATTACTCTCTCCTATAGGTGTAGCGCTCTAAGGACTCGTTCAAAGGTAAATTATCGAAACTTCACAGCTTCACGAGTCGAATTGGTGAATGCATTGTTTTGAGGTTTGATTGATTAGTCTTATTAAGGTCAAGATCAAAAACATTGTGCAATCGCGCAAAGTTTCCTCCCCTTCTCCTTGACCCTTGCTCATTGTGAGCTTTCTACGGTTCTACACTCCTTTTTCCTTGTTTATCTCCATGCTCTTCATCTATCACCTATCTCTTTTTTAACCCTTTCTTGATGTCATCACACAGATGGTTTAGTCAGGACTTCGCCGACGAACACATCAATTTTGTATTATCAACATCTCCAAAATGCGGGGTGATATCCATGGAGCTAGTTCAGACCTTACAAATTTATTTTTGGACTCCCTGATCCTCTCTTCCTTAAACACTTGCCTTTCTCCAATAAATCGGTTGTTCGGGATCGACTCGCAACCCGAGCTAGCTCTCCCTTCCCAAATAAATTGGGACTACTCTTGTCCTCGACTCAACCCCTTGTAGATGGAGATCGACTTCAGTCAATATCCTATTCTCCATTCACGATTATCTAGGATTGAACTTAATTCAAGATTCATCTCCACTGTTGGTGTTCAGACAGAGACTGATTAGGGATTATTCCATCCTGTAGATCATCAACTTGATCATGAGCTAGAGTTTCAAGCCGATTCTAAGATGGCTCGTACAGGAAGGGGAAAGGGACCGCAACCCCAACTAGCCAATCAGGCACACCAAGGGGAAGGGAAGTATACTATGCAGAAGGAAGTCAACAGTCAATTGCTCACTTTAATATAGACAATCCAATAGCAACTAACTAATCAGACCCTAGCCCAGACCGCCTTCTAAGAGATCTTGAACAATTTGAGGAGGAGGATCAATGAGAGAGATTCCAGGAGAGATGACGAACCAAAAACAAAGAATGAGTTTAACCAACGATGTGCTGGAGATAACTTATCTGTGGGTGGACCCTGTTACAAGAGATGGGAGGTAGGACCACTTTTGTCGAAGCCAACTCTAAAGGAAACATATAACCCTAGGGCTGGTTGAGTCATCGAGTGGATCCAGATTCCACCAATACATGCCCATTTTGATATGAAGTCGTAGTTCCTATATCTGGTTCCCACCTTCCATAGGAACACAATCAAGGAACCATGCATCCACCTGAAAAATTTTGGCAGCATCTGTATCGCCGCACATTACCCCAATATCCCTCTAGGGGTGATCAACATGACTGCCTTTCCTTTCAACCTTCAAGATGAGGACCCATATTGGGTCGATCATCTAGGAAAAGTGGTGACGACCTGGGAGGAGTTGGAATCACCATTTCTCCATAAACTTTACCTTCTTAGTTGCCTAAACCAGATGCATGCCCGCATCTCTAGCTTCTATCAGAAGTCCCATGAAACGATACATGAGGTGTGGAACAGATTCAAGGAGTTACATGAAAAAGTGTCCCCACCACGAGATTCCAAACACCAGTCTCGTGGTGCACTTCTTTGCTGGATTGACATTGGAAAGTCAGATGCTTATCAATGTTACTTGTGGTGGCCCGCATTTCAACAAGGATGATGATGTCATCTGGAACATTTTTGAGGAGATGGACGAAGGAGAGGCTGCTTGATGAATTTTAGCATCTATTCTGCATAATTAGCATTCATGCATGATTTCATAAGAATTGCATTTTAGCACAAAAAGCTGCACAAAATAAGAAGCCAAAAATCCAAGCCAAAATAACCTGTAAATAGCCTAACTTCCTAGATTTTTAACTCATTCATTCTAACTCCGAATAACACAAAACCACCTCTACTGTGTACATATCACTAACAAGAATAAAGGAAAAATACAAAAAAAATAACTAACCCAAATAGGTGGATCAAAAACCTAAACCCTAATTTCAGGATTTTCGGACTAAAAGCCACGTATCTTCCTCATCCAATGTCTGTTTTAATCCTACTCACTTTTGAACTAATGTGCATTCAATTACCTTCAAAACGAGACCAAGTTCAAGTGAATCGGAGCTCATATGTGAAAGTTGGGTTTTGGGCCTCTTTTGTATATTGTATATTTTAGCTATTTTTGACCTAATATTTTATGTACATATTTTATCTATTAATAAAAACCCAAAAAAATTAGATTAAGGTATCTTTATTTATCTTTTATTTTATCGTAATTTTTCCGGATTTTTATCTGTTCTTAAAAATGACATAAAAATTACAAAACCCCAAAATCAAGGTGTTCTATGTACATGGGACACCCCAAAAATACCACTTTGTGCAAATGATCAATTTTGATTTTGATGTCTTCATGAAAGTTGTATATCTCATCGAGACGAGCAACTTTTGTGAAGAAGCTTTTTCGATCCGAGGTCGTTTACTATTTTTTCTCGATTTTACAAAATATTTATCTTCGGAATTTTCTGGTGCTAACACGTGGCAGCACCTGGTGCCGCCACGTGTCAGCTATTTTTGAGGTTTTAAATATTTGGTTTTATAAAAAAAAATAAAAAAAATAAAATAAAATAAAATAAAATATCAGACGGACGTGCTCTGCACGTGCGCCCGCCCGCGCCATTCCCCTTGAGCCCTCACGCGCCACGTGGCTCCTCCCCGGTCGTCCGATCTCGGCCAATCGGACTGCCATCCATCGTCGTCTTCCCTGCCGCTTCCCCCTTTCCATCGCGGGCGGCGGCCCCCGAAATCTCCGCCACGATTAGCGCCAGCCGCCTCCGACCTCCGATCTTCGTCACTCCCTCGAATCTTGCACATATTCCCCATCTGCAATCTCCTCATCCTCATCCCAGATCGCCAAAATCCCGCGAATCTCCTCAATCGTCGAATCCACCTAAAAATCCTGTATCTCCTACTTCCATGTCCGGCAAAAATCCCCGTCCTATAAAAGTTGCGCCACCGCGTCCACCGCACCTCATCCGCCGATCCTCGTCGAAGTGCTTCTCCTCTGGTGGTGACAGCCCGTGAGCCACCACACCTCACCGGCGTGATCCGAGGGACTACGACCCTCGTCGCAGCAGACCCTCGCCATCGCTGCTCGCTCCGGCCACGCCCAATGTTGTCGAGCCTTTCCGCAGATTATCTCTCTCTCTCTTTCTTACTCTCTCTCCCACTTTCTCTCTTCCTCTCTCTCTCGATCAACTCTGCCGCATCATCACCTCCGCCGGCCACCTTCCTCCTTCTCCAACCGGTCATCGACGTCAACAACCGCCTCCAACCACGCCATCGCCGCTCGACAACCGCTACACCGCGCTCTAGGCCGTGTGTCGGCCAGAGGGAAGCCGACGTCACGCCCCTCCATCGACATCTCACACCACCAGCTCACCTTCCTACGCCGCTCGATCTTCTTCCTCGACTTCGCACCACCAGCCTATCTCTGCCTTCGCGCCACCGCACCACCGGCCTATCTCTGCCTTCGCGCCACCGCAACGTCGCCCTCTAGGCCGTGTGTCGGCCAGAGGGAGGCCGACGCCACGCCGACAGGAGCAGCTCCCCCTTCGCCTAGCAGCTTCTCTCCGCCACCTTCACCGCGCCATCGAAGGTCCGCCATCGACTACCGTCATCAACCACCGCTCCTCCGCCCCTCCGCCTCGCCGTCGATCGGGCTCGGAGCCCGAGGCCCCAGCACGTGATCTTCACATGCGTGGGGAACTGCTTCAGCCGCAAGTCAAGGACCAAGGGGTCACGTGCTGCGCACGTGCCCCTTGGGTAAATTGCAAGTGCCCCCCGGAGGTTCCCCATTTCGCACTTCAAACCCCGCCGACCAAGGGTCACGTGCTTAGCACGTGACCTCTTGGAATTTTGCAGAAAAGCTCCCCGCATTATTGGTAATTTCATACAACCCCCCCAGTGCATTTTATAATTGTTTATTTCTTTTATTTGCATCTGTACCCCTGTGTTCCCGCCTTAGTTTGGACTTTTTCTCTACATTATTTAATTAATCTAAAAATAGCATGATGTTTATTGAATAATTATCTACATTTTGACATATTGTGGACAATTTTGTGATTGATGGTTGATTAATAAATAATTATTTTGCGAAAATTTGCATACTTTGCCCATTTCTTTCTCTGAAATTGATAGTTAATTGACTGTTGCTCTAAAAATTCCTGAAAATCACATATTGTAGAGTTAATTGTGCTTAACATTGTGCCCAAAAGGATTCGCATTTGCATGCATATTTTGCCCTGTAAAAATCATTTTGCATATTTCACTATTTAATTTTTAATAGGTATTAGATCTCACATTTTTGAGGATTAGGATTTTTCTAAGATCAATCACCTAGTGATAGATCTTAGATAATTTTGGTTCTCGAAAATAAGTAGGTTTGATATTTATTATAATTAAATTTTGAGAATCATTCTGTTTGCATTTAAAAATCCATAAAAAATTCATATTTCATCTAAAAATTCCAAAAAAAATTACAATGCACTCATTTCATCATATTTTACATCTCGGCCGAGTTTCGTATTTTTCGGACATCGTTTGGACGTAATTCATATTTTAGTCCCTAAAATAGGTCGAATCTGCATATTGCCCCTTTATTACATTAAAAATTCCAAAAAATGCCTCGAAAACCGAACATGAACTTTGATAGATTTAATTCTAGGTTGTTCCTTTGCCTCCTTGTGATCGACCTTGGGACTTGCCCAAGTAAAATAAACATAAAACCTCAAGATTAAAAATTAAATAACTTATTTGTGGTATTTTCTTGACCGTTTCCGATTGCCGCCTACAACGCACAACACAATAAAAATAACTTCTTAAAACCGACATTTTCGGATTCGTCACTGCTCAATCATCGTTACATGCATATATGAAGATGCCGCCACCATCCATAAGACTATTAACATGGCTATTTGTAACAAGACAAGGACGAAAAGTCCAACCTTAGCATCATCGGAAGCCACCTTTCTGAGGTTGGCATCATAGAGAAGAATCGTAGGACCTCGAGAAACTTTCAGTCATTGAGAAGAGGACCTAAGGCTTGGAAAAACTTGATTTGATTTCTCAACAGCTAGAGCAGTTCGTTTGAGCCTTGAATGTCAATGCTTGCAACTATGTGTATGCCATTGTCGATACTCCTATTGAAGAGAGAGAGAGAGAGTCAACACCGATACAACCTCCTCAACTGAGTCTTCCGTATCCCCAACCAGTCCAGCATGTATACTACGTGCAGGTCCCGAAGTAACCCTCACAGTCCTAGAACCAGATGGTTGTTTATCAGACCAAGATGTTGCCTGCCTATCCAGAGCAATTTCCTCCACCCCCACTGCAGATTCAAGAGATAAATGGGGTCTGAGAGCATGAACAACAACTGACCCGTCCTTAGAGACATTTCAAGGTCAAAACTTAGCTAACCGGCCACACCATCACCAGCAGCAGGGAGGGAGGAACTTCCAGCCCTACCCACCCAAGAACCAATAAATTCTGTAATATGGGAATAGGCAAGGGTATCAATAGCAGCAGTCCAGCAACCGTCATCAGAGCTTTCCTCCGCAGCAGTCGGCTACATCATATCAAAATTCTTATCCCTCTCAGCAGTACTCAAAGGACTCTTCTCTCCTTTCTCCTCACCATTTTTCCCAAGGTTACCAGCAACAACCTCCCCGCACTATCAGAATCAAATGCCCCAATTGATTGACTCATGTAAGGTCGTACCGATGAACCCAACCCTCGCATGCTTTGGAATAGCTAGTGAAGAACATGGTTGAGATGACCCAAAAGATTGACGACCTGACGACTGCCAAAACCGTCATACCAGCCTAGGTCGAGACTAATCCGAATAATTTCTGGCGCAAGGAGTAGGTAGTGTGTAGTGATTGATTCAGGTAGAAATGATTTGTTTATATCTAACGTTGTTACTCTCAAGAGTGGTAGAGCACTGCAACCATCAATAACCGTGAAGGGAAAGCATATTGCGTCTGATGGGGAATCATCAGTCCATTCAGCACGAGGGTCACACAACATTTTTAAAGGAGCATCGTCTGTAGAAAAATCACAAAAAATGAAGAAAATACAAAAATATAAAAAACCAACAACAGATCCGGTGGAGAACAACCAGCTTTGGAGATGTATGCACGTACCATAGAACCCGTACCAATCTTGAAGAATCTTGCACCTACAACAAATTCAAAGTCAGCACTCAAAGCCAAGCCTGTATTTTTTGTTCCACATCTTGTAGATGATTTTGCACATTTTTGCCATCTACCTGTGAACAATGATATAGACAAAACTTTGAATGATACAGTTTTTGATTATGTTAATATTCCATTCCAGAAGCAATAAAAAACAAAAAAAAATTGAAAATTTTGAAAAAAAATTGAAAAATTCTTTGTCTAATCCTGCCATTGTAGAGATTATTCAAAACTTGATCTTGAATGTGTCCTTAATGAATGTTCTTGAGTACATGCCATCTATAAAGAAAGGATTGAAAGATGCATGTACAACTAGACATACGCCTCATCCTCATAGTGCAAGGAGTAAAAGTGGCAAGTCCAAAAAGCATATCCTTGCAATGGTCATAGTCAATGCTACCAACAATCTCCTGAATAAAAAGCCAGTTAAGGGAACACCACTTGTTCATTGTCAGATGTCTAACCAAGAGTTTGAACGTACTTTACTTGATAGCGGTTCTTCTATCGCTTTAATGCCAGCTTCATTTCTCACGAAATTCGGGTTAGGTCTACTCAAACCCACAAAGTTGATTATGTAATTCATAGACAAATCCATCAAGCGACCTAGGGGCATGTTGGAGGACATAATCGTCACGGTTCAAGGGATGCAACTCCCTACCGATTTTGTTGTGCTAGACATGGACGTCTCCATGCTCTACTCCTTACCCCCATTATCCTTAGATGATTGTTCATGTAAACAACCAATGCAATAGTTAAGTACGGTATTTGAGAGATCACGTTCAGCTCCAGCTAAAACAAAGTCTAGATAGAAACCATGTCCGATGCAAAGCTTACAGAGGGAACACCTACAACGGGTGTGCGGGTGATCGACTAATTCGAAGGCTGCGACTTCTAGCTGAAATTCAAGATACCAACATATTTATGGACGATAACGAGATCCACAAATTCCTCTACACTAAGGAAGAAATGGAGAATGTAGTCGAATTTCCCCTTGTCGATCATGATGAGATTCTTGTGGAATAGCTTGATGAGGTTTCTGTGGAGATCATGTTCCCTCAATACCAAAAGCGGATCATTGAGTATTTCTATAATGAAGAGGATATTATTGAAAACTTTTGTGAATTTTTGAATGAAGAGGCTGAACAAATCATGGACACCGAACTGATGAAAGAACCACCACCTGTTATGATAGCCGAAGTCATCATCGAAACAGCTCCCACTCTACCGGAACTGAAACAACTACCCTCCATTATGAAGTACGCCTTCCTTGTGGGTGAACCTAACATATACACGGTCATCATAAATGCCCATCTGACCAGAGACCAAGAATCCCATCTAATGGACTTGAACAAAACCGTAAGTCTATTGGTTGGAAAACTTCGGATCTCCATGAGGAAGACAACAAACCATCCCATGAATTTTAGAGAAGGATGAATCCGAACTCTCGGGAGGTTGTCATGAAAGAAATTTAGAAACAATACGATGTAGGATTCATATATCCCATCTTCGAAAGTAAATGGGTGAGCTCTCTGCATGTAGTGCTAAAGAATCAGGGATCACTTTTATGAAGAATGACAAAGGAGAGGAGATCGTGACCAGAGTACCCAAATCTTGGCGAGTGTGCGTGGATTATAGATGACTTAATCTTACTACCAGTAAGGACCACTTTCTGTTTCCGTTTATTAACTGGATTCTTGAGAGACTGGCTACGAAGGAATACTTCTTCTTCTTCTTCTTAGACGTATGCTTTGGATATAATCAAGTTGCTATAGCTCCTAAAGATCAAGAAAAGACTACGTTCACCTGTCCATCTGGTACATATGACTTCAGACGGATATCGTTTGGGCTATGCAATGCCCCAGCCACATTTCAGAGGTGTATGCTTACAGTTTTCGCTGACATTGTGGACAATTTTTTTGAGGTTTTCATGGACAACTTTTTGGTCTACAGGGAGTACTTTGATCAATGCATTGATTACTTAGATCGAGTCTTATAGAGGTGTTACAAAGTCAATGTAGTGCTCTCATGGGAGAAGAGCAATTTCATGATGACTGAAGGAATTGTGTTGTGTCTTGTTGTATCTAAATGTGGTATGGAAGTTGAACCAACCAGGGTGGAGGTGATTTTCAAACTAGAACCACCTACAACGATGCCTTTCTCTTTGTTTTCTATAGGGGAGTGGTTAGCACAAAAATGTGAAGCTCTGGGGAGCTCCTGGTGGTGGAATGGAGTCAGGATTTGGCATGGTGAAATCCTCCGATGAGCGATGGAGAAGGAGGATTCGTTCTCCACATCTATACGAGATTTGGGTGGTAGGAAGTGCTGGGGGTGAAGGACCACGGAAGGGGAAGGATATGTATGCGATTGTAGAGGTGGAGCAGGTGTTTTTGCGGCGATCAGAGATGGTAGCCGGAGCGGAGCTCCGACGAGGAATCAAAGTTCTAATCTATGCTAGACAAGCAAGCATGGAACAAGTTGGAAGCAGAAAAGAAAAACCTAGGACTACAACTAACTAAGGAGCGAAAGAGACATGAGCTTACCGGTGCGGATCGCCCGAATGGGAGCTACGGCAGAGCATGACAGTGAGCAATGGATCATGCCTTAATTCTATTCCGATCTTCACACCATGAGCTAGAAAAACTCTTGTTGTCACCAGGAACTTGAGTTGAAGCTTGGATCTAGGGTTAGGAGGCAGAAGAGGGATCAAAGCATGAAGGAAGGGGGAGAGTTGCTTATGTACAAGCGACTGGAGCAGAGTCCGAGAATGAGGTGGATCTGGTGAATCCATGATGCTCGGATCGAGTAAACAAGAAGGCGTATAAGGTGGGGGGAACGAGGATGAAAAGATGCTAAAGAATCAAGCCTAATCGGTGAATGCATCGATCATGAAAAAGGGGGAAAGTCGAGGTCAAACATAGGTCTCACGGCTACAGGACAGGGGTCAAGGAGTTGACCAAACTCAACTGGTGACCCACCTTGGTTGGTCCACATGGACCAACCAGGAAAAACCATCTTGAAATTATTTAAAAATTCATAAATAAACAACAAATGATTTTATTATAATAAATTTATAAAACATAAAGTGTTTCATATTTTCTATAGTATTATTATGTTTTTTATTTATTTTTTATAGATTTTTATTTGGAAGTTAATTTTTAGGATTTAATTATAAGTATATATATATATATATATCTTGGGTATTTTTTTATTTTGTAAATTTTATTTTATTATTGGATTTTATTGTTTTATATATTTACAACTTATTTCAAGATTTAAAAAAAATATTTTTATTATATTTGTAAGATATAATTTATGCACTTAAATAAATAGGTGTATTTATTGTATAGGTATAGTTATTGTATATTCATCTATGTATTTAGTGTACATATTTTATTTTTAATATTTTCTAGATGGTTTTATTTTAGTTTAATATGTACATATGATATAAATAATATCTAAAAATTATAAAATTATAAAATTATAAAAATAATAAATAATAAATAAAACTAATATTTTATTGGGGTATATTGTACAATAGGG
Source organism: Ottelia alismoides (assembly GCA_037367405.1). NCBI lineage: Eukaryota > Viridiplantae > Streptophyta > Magnoliopsida > Alismatales > Hydrocharitaceae > Ottelia > Ottelia alismoides. The sequence continues at coordinate 526,850 of JAZKJV010000392.1, forward strand.
GTCCAAAACCTACCTTTTACACCTTAACTTGAAAAAATAGGAAACCAACTTAATTAAATATCTTATTAAAAGTTATATGCAGATAAAAAATGGTTTTAATATATTTTCTGTTTTTACTTGAGAGATATGGGCCTGGGAAGTTGGGATTTTGGCTTTTTATTTAGAGTATAAAAATTACACAGTGTGTTATTTTTTTATAAACTAAATTTTATATTTTTTTCTATATTTTTATCTACAACATTCACGCATAAAGTTTCTTTATTTGAGTATAAAAAGTAGAGAATAAAATAAAATAGATCCGAAAAATTCATTAATGACGAATAAATATATGATATTTTTATTGTATTATTAGCCCTTATCTCCCCTACTTTATTCCTTGTCGACCTGGCCGTCGAGATGCCTAGGTCTCGGGGTTTAAGGTCATAAAATACCTTTGAAATTTTATTCTTTTTCTTTTTGTTTATTTATTCTATAATTATGGTACTATAAGCAATATTTGGTACAATATTTAAAAACAAAGAGTGAAGGTTAATTTGTACAAATTAATGGTATTTGCATGCATTAGGTAGGGTTTTTAAGGCCAAAATGATACAATAAAGGTGATGAAATGGAGATTCGTCATCAAGTCATCCAACTACATGCTTACATTAATACTTCGATTGTGAAGCATGAGCTTGCTTATTGTATATATACATAATACTCCGATGGGAATTGATTTTTCTTTAATTTTTGCCCGTCTATTCTTTTGAAGTTTTTGATATCTTGCATTTTTTAATACCATTTACAACAACATTTAAAGAAGGGCATTTTCCTTTTGATCCAGTAGATCCCTCTTTTGAAGCATTATGGCAACCCATGGCCTCCTGTCCTTGGACCTCGTAGCTACTAGATGGGTTAGGGGTACAATGGACACATATAGTGACTTCGTATTTTCCATTCTCTTCTGTCTCATTCAGAAAATCCATCCCTCTAGCATTTCAACTGAGTTGAGCAAAGTGCAAAGTCCAAGTTAGGTCACTGTCGACAAGAGTCATGCGTGTGTTTCGAAATGTTCTACTTAATAAGTCAAGATGACATATGAACCTAGTCTTGTGGTCTCAAAGAATTAAGTGTATCATACCAAAAGTGCTTCGATTACATATCATATAAAGTTCCTGTGATTAAGTGGACTAAGGTCCAACCAGGTTTAAATCTTCGGATTTTATTTAGACTAGTTCAGTTATCATTCTGGAAAAAGCAAATGCAATGCAATGAAAAGAAAATCTTTGTGGAACAATTTTTTGATTTTGAACTTTTTATGGATTTTTAAAAAAAGTTTTGCATTTTTTGCAATTTTGAAACCATTTTGAAAATTTTTATGGTTTTTTTGATTATTTTGAAATTTTTAGGGGTTTTTATTAAATATTAGTGAAAGAAATATGTGCAGATATATACACAGTAGTGCATCTGTATTTACAAGAATGAGTTAAAAATTTTACATTAGGAATTTATACCTGAATATTCACAAGTTCAGTGTTAGTCGCATTTACAAATTTTATACAAGAATTTATCTACAATGGTTATAAAATTTTATTTGATGATATTATTTACAAGGTTCTTAAAATAGTTTGAAAACAATTTCACAAACATTTTGAAAACTATATTTGACAAATAATTTTGCAAATATTTACAAAAATTTGAAAATCATTTTGCAAAGATTTTTTAAAAAGCATGCATAGATTTTTGAAAATATTTTTACAACTATTTTCCATATCATTTGCAAATAGAATTTTCAAAAAAATATTCAAAGAAATGAAAAAGTTTTTTTCAAATATTTACAAATTTTTTTTTACAATGATTTAAAAATATTTAAAAAGTTCTCTAAACAATTTTCAAAAGATTTTTCAAGTCACTTGACAACAATTTTTCAAATAATTTTGCAAACCATTTTTGAACGGAATATTAATTATATGTACAATGAATTTTGAAAATTCTTTTACATCATGTTAATGTATTTTTTTAATTACTTAATTGTATACCTAACCTAGTATAGTATATTAGCCATATTATTGAAAATACAAGAACACGAGTTATGGATAAAGTCTATACAACATATATACGATTCTTTTATACTTAGCTTGAGCTATGTCCTGGTAAATCCCATATTTATCTACTTTATTTGTCATTATTATCTCTCTAGATTAAGAAAATCGAAAAAATGTATTAATAATTAACCTTAATTAATTGTGGATATATTGTAAATAATTAACATTAAATGTTGTATATTAATAACCCTATTAATGTTCATATATTTTATATGTTTATTATTTTTAAAAATCCAATAAAAAATAGTATAATATTATACATAATTAATTTAACATAAAATATAAAATGAAAATCCAAAATATAAGAAAAACGGTTAAAATAAGTATTTTTATTACTTGAATTTACTTACAAAATATTTGCAATGCATAGACGACTTTTTCTTTCTTTGAATTCTACACAAAAGTTGTAGATCTCATCGAGATCTAGAACTTCCCTATTGAGCATTTTCTATGATATTACATTTAACTATTTCCTTTTGATTTAATATGTACTTATTCATTTCTCTAGAATCTGATTGGGCCACGTGGCTTCATCTTCACCCTCCACATGGCCCAGCTCTTTTGATTCTTCCTGCCTTAATCCGGCCCGTTGGATCTAAAGATCCAACGGTTGAAAGATCATCTCCTACCTAACTTCTCTTTGTGCCTCACCTTTATCAATCGTAATCACGTGATTTTGATCAATTTTTCCAACTCCTCTAGCCAACACTGCCATTTAATTCTTGCCCCAACCTCTAACCCTAACTTCTACCATCTACGCCAACTCCATACCCGATCCTAAGCCTAACTCGATTGCTAACCACCTACCACCAACTTCCTTCTCGTCAAAACTATCATCGTCGCCTTCATTAACGACCATCTACCATTAGTGCGGCACCTCCCAGTCTCACACTTCTCTTATGTGATAGAGATTAAGATTGATGAAGAGCAACAACAAAGCTTTGACACTAACAAGATTCTTGGCATGATAGGTCGTGTCACAACATCTACTAATGTTGTTTGGGCTCCGAACCTTAGCCAAGTTTGTGAAACGAAGACCATGAAGCTTTTAATCTTCAAACAGGTTTAGATTCAGCCTTAAATTCATCATCTTCGTTCAACCCAACTCCTTTTAAGATCATATACTTTGGTCTTGAGTTGTTGTCGCGATTTTTATTCTTCTTGTGTACCTCAATAAAACTTCATCTGATCTGCCATACACCTTCGTCCATCAATCATTATTCACTTGTGAATTCTAGTTGAACCTCCTCGCTACCACATGTTTGTCTCCACCTCCGATCCATTTCTTCTTCTTCTTGCAAGGAAGAAGAAAACATTATGCCTCTAGTTCCCTCACCACTAGAATCCCCATTTCACATTCACTTCTTCAATTTCTTGCTTGATTATTATTTGCTAATGTTTGCAAGGTTTGATACATTTTAATGGTAGGAGAAGAGAAATGGTTCTGATCTTCATTTTTGTACCATAAAGAGCTTCATCGAAGGAGTACTACAATGAGTATCCGTTTGTCGTGAGACCTCTTTCGTCTTCACCTCAACTCCAGGAAGGTTCCACAACCTTCAACGTTAGCAGAGATGATAAGAGGAGGAAATTGAGCCCCACTGAAGCTACGCTATTATGCCAACGCCAACATTTGCAACAACTACTGTTGGGTTAGTCTGAATAGGACGAGATTCGATAGACTAGAGAGAGCCACGTATCCAACCAAAGCAACAATTAAGACCTAAGGTTTGGGTAACCCAAACTAGACCAGGAGCACGAGGCAGAGACACGTGCCACGAGCTGTGCCACGCCCGAACCTGATCGATCACACACTGAGCACACATGATTTCGGTATTTTACAGACGAGACCTGCGAAAGTTTAAGAATTATAGAGAAGTCCCATTGTGATGAATTTATAAATAAAACCTTCTGAATATCGTTATTTATACTTTAGTCAAAAATTGGACATGTTTGTAACATAATTTTATAGTTTATAACATATATGCCCCTATGTTGGTCATCTAATAATTTGTGAACCATAAATCCAATTTTAGTGAAAAATAAGTGACATATGAAAATGATTTTATGCTATTGTTGATGGTGCACTTTATTCGTTTTTTTGATCTATTATTTACACATCAATTTTAAGTGTATTAATCTTGACATTCATCCATGTTTTAAATTGAAATTAATTTAATTATGGATTATTTATCTACTCGATTCCTTATTTCAAAACCTAATGCTTTATGATTATTCAGGATTACTATTAAATATATCGATCATGAATCCTTGATTAATTAATTATTTGATGTTTTTCTTAGCATCATTTATCAGATGTTGAATAGATCAATTACTTGATTATGGTTTGGTCAATTTACATTGTTCATTGATTTCTAATTAAGTCCACTTGCTTAGTTAATTCAATAATAAGGAACATTATTGTGAGTTTGTGCATCTTAGTGTATTGCTATGCATCATGACTTGTCCGTGTTATATAAGCTGCATAAAATGATTTAAAAATGCATGCAACGCATTGTGGTTGTGTATGTTTGACCTAGATAGCCTATAAATCACATAAATAAGTATTTGACTCCTTAATTGAATTAAATAGTTGATCTTGTCTCCGAGATCAACCTTGGACTTGCTCAAGTTATAAATTAAGCCAAGTCCTCCTTGTGGTGATCTTTGACTTCGTTCTGATTGATCGTTATTTGGTCGTATTACAATGAGTGATAATTATAATTGCCAATTAGCGTTTCATCAAATGATGCCATTGTCAGGGACACGACTTCACTAATATAGTTAATTTTGACTTAATGTTTTCCGTTAAGTTGATTATCTATTATTTAGGTCAAGCTGTTTGCATTGATTTGACGGGTTGTTTTTCTATGATATGCATTCTCTCGATAATTCTTTGCTCTATTTTAAACCATTTTTCTTTTGTGTCAGGGCCCATGGATTTGAGGATGCTCGAAGACTTATAGAGATTGGTGCTCAAGCCTGAAGTTCCAGCTGAGAGGAGAAGCAGGAGACCCCTTCGAGAGTTTGAAGTTTATCAAGTTGCTTTGTTTATTATGTTGTTATATTGGATATTATTTGTATATGTACTTGGATTTTATTGTGTGAATTGAGTCTGTTTCACCCTTGTTTTGATGGTACTCGACTTGAGTTATCGATTTAGGGTTTAAGCACACTGCTCTTAGAACTGCTTTAGATTTATTACTTTCATGTGCTTGAATCGTAAATTAGGACACACTTACTGCATCCCCAGAGATTCGCACATCTTGTAAGATTCATGAGACACACTTAAGTTATGTTTGACTTTGCCAAACTTTATCAAATTCTATTCCGCTAATAGAACTTATGCTTAGTATGCGACTTTTTATCGGCTTCCATTCATATAGATATTAATTTTAATTCAGTCTCACATGTGCATAAAGAGAACTGGGATTACTTCAAGTATCTCTGAACATGAGCACGCATCCTAGTTTCTCATACGCATTGGCTTTTTCTTGAATCCTCTTTTGATTTATAACTTAAGATTTTTAAAAGGAAATGAGACATGCCGGTAGATGATGTTTTATGTGTTCAGATCATTAATCCAAGTCATAACCTAAGCTCTAGAAAATGGGACTATTAAATGCTATTTCACCTAATTAAAATTGAGCTTGAATTCACCTTGTATTGAGAGAGCAAATACCTCATATTCATAGGAACATTTTGCATATTGAGAGGTGAGGTCGTATCTTTAGGATAGTGCCCAAATCCTACTTAAGCATGCTCATAACGGACTTGAATCTTGTATTATCAACAATAAAAGAGACAAACTTAACCATACATTTTAGTCTACAATGTTTGTTGGTGAATCTATGGAGTTTGTTTGTATTTAGTTGTCATTCTTTCAAACCTCCCTAAAACCCTAGATGATCTAACGGCCAGGATCGAGTCCGAGCCTCAAACCGAATCATTGATTCAAGCCTTCGGTTTGGACAATCCGAGCCTCTAGATGAAGCACGAGATTATGCAAGTTCACCCAATCCTACATCGCCGCCCAAGCCTGACACACATATGCGGCACGTGGTCCCTTGGTGATTTTACAACATCACCCCCATGCCTTCTCAGAATTGTAGATAGGTCCAGCATATGCGTGACGTGTGCCACATGGTAATTTTATAGATAATCCCACTATTTATTTTAAATTGCATTTGTATCCCTACATGTGCTAAATTTACATTTATACCCTGACAACTTCTATATAGTACATTTCAGTCTAATTTCGGACCTTTTTGTAAATATTTTGCAAGTTTTTCTTACATTTAGGCCCCTGATGTGATGTCTTAACATCTTTTGCATCCCTTATCCAAATTTAGTGAAATCAGTGACATCTTAACGATCTCTTTAAGCGATTTAATATGGTTAACTTATATCTCTGATATGCGGGTTGGAAATGAACTCAAATTTAAAGAGCTATGGTTTCCTTAAACTTTGATTAATTGATTCGTAATCCACTAGTTAATTATTTGAATGAGCATTTGAGTCTCTATTTTATATCCATTAATTATCAATGAATCAGGAATCTTGCATGATTAGTTTTGTCAATTTATTCATGAATTCATATGACCTTAAGGAGGTAACTGAATCAAGTGATTTACACTTTGGTTAAGTGACACACTACTTCAACATTAGGGTACTTGACTTGGTGAATGAAATGCCACTTGCATAATTTGATGCTTGTCTAATGAGATTGACTTAAGCATTAAAACATGAGTTTCATTGTGAATTGTGTATATTTGTGTCTTGTGTTCTATTCGCACTTGTTATCATTTTGTCACATAAAGTTTCTTGCTTTGAAAAAGCCATAAAAAATCACACATGCATTTCGTGTTATTTTCTGCATTGCTTGTCTTGGATAGCCACTTAGAGTAGCCTATTGTCTATTTTAAGTCCTGATACATACCCTTGTCAGTAGTGTCCATGTTTTCAACCCTGAACTTATCCAGGAGATTTTAGACTGAGCCACTCCTCACTGGGATTCTTTTTTATTGTATTACAAAGGGCCTATTTTATTTTCGCTGAAAGATGGTTCATCACCGAGGAAATTGCCCACTCATGGAGATTAAAAAAGGTGATCCAGTGGGTCTCAGTCTTGATTTTGGCAAAACATTCGATAGTGTGAACTAGAAATTCCTCTTGAACATACTAGATAACCTTACTTTTAGAGATTAATCTCATCTTATGGAATGAAAAACTTCTTGAAACAACTAAACTCTCTGTTAGAGTAAACAACATAAATGCCAAAACTTTTATAACATCCTAAGGGCTGAAATAAGGAGATCCTGTCTCACCATTGCTTTTTAATCTGGTAGTGTTGATTCTTCAGAGGATGTTTTTCAATGCGCATAGATCTGGAAGAAAAATAGAAGTTAAGACTCTAGATAAGAAAGTGGAGGTCCCTACTCCAACATATGCAGATGATATATATTGTTTTTTTTTGTTGAAAATGAAGAGATGGCAATTGGAAATACCTTCAAGATTATTGAGATCTTCTCTATGCTATTAGCGCTGGAGGTGAACAATGGTAAACATTGTGGGTGAGCATTACTAATATCCGAGCCTTTCAACTTAGCAAAGAATCTTTGGACGATCATTATCGCAAAACACGGAGAAGAATCGCTTTGGCTTAAAGTCATAGGCTCTGCACAAGGGAATCTTAGCTCCTGCTTATACATTCCATATAAATTGGCACTTATAAAATAATGTATCATTGCGATAAAATCTTCAAACTGTGGATTGTCATGCGATCCTGGAAATGGTGACTCCCTGCCTTCCTAGCACTCAAAAATTGGGTTACAAGTAGGGATGAAAACGGAATGCGAATATATTTGTGACCCGTTATTGTATTCGTTTTATACATATTTTAATATCCGTGTTTGTATTCGTTTTAAAATAGATACGGATATGGATATCGCTTTGATATTCGTATTCGTATATTTGTTTTCGTACATAAATATAGTAGTACATTTATTTACGATGATTGCATAACCATTGTTGATATAATTCTTTATGAAATTACTATATTGGTAAAATGAGGCTTCTCCATTGGGGGAATTAACTTGGCTCTCAGCCCTATTTTCTCTTTTCTTTTTTTTAAATGATTGCGTGAAAATTCATCATCATATCCCTCTATTATATCATTTAAGTTTCGTGTGAAACAAAGACTCCTACGACCTCGATCCAGACATTCATTTTCTAACGATCGTAGAGTTGTTGAAATCGACCCGTCTGGATGGAGGTCATATGAGTCTATATTTCTTACAAAACTTGAATGAGAAATATCACGGAATTATTTTTCAAAAAATAAAAAAAAAGGAAAAATGGGTGGCGAGCCTAGTTAGCTCGCTTGAGGGAATCTTGGGGATTCGAAAGCTCCCCTTGGACATTTGTTTCGTGATCTGATCTGATGAATGTTGTTTATCGTGAACTGAATAGTAGTAATGTTCCGGCTGTGGTGTGCGTGGACTCCATGTTGATATAGATAAGAGGCTTTACGTGTTTGTAGGCGTTTATCTGAATTGAGTGATGTCTTCCTTGATTTGATCCTAAACATCTTAGACAAGTTAGGGGTGTTCAAAAATTTTCGAATCACAATGGTTTACCGGACCCAAGAGAGCCACCGGGAAAAGATGTTCGCGTTGGGTTCGATCCACCAGGAAAAGATGTTGGCGTTGGGTCCGAGCCACCGAAAAAGATGATTTTGGCACCCACTAGCGGCTGACCCGCTCACCGTTTGTGATCCGGTGGAAAAACGAGGGTAAATTACGGGTGCTAACCGGCAACCAACCACCGTTCCACGCCTCCGATTTCTCATTCCTCCCACTTTCTCCACCGTCGCTGCCATCCTCCAGCTCCTGCCGCCGCCCCTCCCATACCTCCGACTTCACGGCTAGGGCTCCCGCACTTTTAACGTGTTCGTCATGATCAGGCGCGAGGGCGAGTCCGCCGCGGTATTCATCCTTTCGTTTCGCGGCCTTTTTCCCCCTTTTTTACTGGGTTTGGATTTGGGATTGGGAGTGTTTGACATGATTTTGTTGTGTTCGGATTTTGGATTTTTAGGATGCTGCTTTCTGCATTTGGGGGAAAATGAGATATTTTTTGGTGCTGTGAAATATTGATATTCTAAGTTAGTTATGCACGGATTGAAAACTAAATCTATGCAAAACTGTAGAACTATTTTATTGAAACACACTTTTTTTTGATGAAATATTGAAACACACATAGAAGTTAGATAAAAGTAAAACACACGAGATTTAGGAGATGCAGCAAAAATAAATCAACAGATCCACGCAATCAGGTGCCGATACGCATTATCTTACAAATGTGGTGGGAGATGTATCTTCGGACAGATTCTGGGCATGCTTGTGACAGCAATTTTTCTTTGACACATATATTAGTTCAATCTAATGCCGCCACTATACTTCATAAAGCTTTTGGATGATCATATTAGACTTCCAGAACTCAGGCCATTCAAGACTATAGAAGTGCGAGCGTGCCACTACTATGGATTTTAAATCAGCTTCTCAATATATCTTATGTTATAAATCAGCCCCACTATCCATAATATTTTTCAATGCAACTCATGCACTTATCAAAAGATCTAAATGTTTCCAATGCTGCAAATAGGGCTATTCTGATGCACTAACTTAATTCCTTCAGATTAAACACATGAACAGCTCCAAGCAAATTCATTTCCGTAACTATCATGCGCATGTTTCAGTGCATTAGTTGAAATCTACGCAAAGATGCAATAAAATCAGTTCAGGAATTTATTGACATCATTTATTTACAGCCCATTTAAAATGCTTAATCTAAGGTCGAAGATTAGCTCAAGAGCAGAAGCAATTATCACGTACCCTTCTAACTAATACCCCCAGATTAGTCTTCTCACAAAACATGCAAACTCCTCTGCTCTTGCCCCAGGAATCGATATGAAATAGATCTTAATGAATATATCAAGAAAAGCTATGGATCTTAACTAGGCCGCCACCGATGTTAAGTGGAGATTGCAGGAGTTGTATGATCAAAGGAATATGAGGTCCCATGTTCTTTTTTTAAGTTAAATTGTTTGATCCTGGGAAGCTAAGGTAAGTTGCGACTTGCATCTTTTATACAGCCCCATCTAGCATGTGGAATCCTGTGTCAGTATTGTGGACCACAGAATTATATGGCTAGGGTGGTTGAATGGATGCCACATGAAGTAGCTGAGGGAAAAAAAGGAAAAAAACATTATGCTGGAGCATAGTAACCAAGACATTTAGGGAAAAAGCACGATTTAACATTGCAATCTTCACATGGCTGCTCGCACTCAAGTTTAAGATTAGGTCTTCTGCAGATGAAGTTGCTTTTGCAATGTCAAGTTTGCTGACTTTGCATTGAATTTATCTTTAGAATAAGTGACTTTGCGCAGTTTATAAGTTTTGAGAGCCTGCGGCATGTTCATAAACTCTCATCGAGGAATGTCAAGTATTTCTATTCTTAATACCATCTGTAAGGGATCACCTTTTGAAATGTCTTTGTTGCATTTTTTTTGGATATATTTCATTTCGTTGTGCTTGTGCCGCTTACTTTTTTTTAAACAAGAGGGGGAAACACGCAATGGTGCAATCTCACGATTTGAAGCCTGGTCTTTTGGTTGATCGGCAAACTGCACTACCACCAGTCCATTAACTGGGTTCAAGATTTACTTACAAGACATCTATGAAAATTTTCCCTAGCACTTTTCATGTAGTTCAAAGAGAGATTAAAGAGATGTACAAGTGAGAATTTGAAATCTGGAACATATATCATATTTCACTGGTGCAACTGTTATCTGTGCCTTTTCACAAGAGATGCCTTGTGTAATTGCATGGCTTGCATTTGTTTTAATTATTCATCGTTGGCACAAGCATGATTTGTAATGGGCTTTTTTTCCAAGCAGCATATGCAGTGCTCATCCAATTTCTTTTGGGATCTAGTTGATTCTGTGATCGTGGATGTTGCTTCTGAGAGCCATCGGATTGCTAAGCTGGGTTTGGACCGTAATTTGGACGAGGAAGAGGAGGAGCTGAGCCTTTCAGAGCAAGCTCGCGAGAGAATTGCAGATTCCAATAGTAATGGTGAAACAAATAGCAAGTATGTAGTTGACATTTTTGGGCAAACACATCCTGCTGTTGCCAATGAAATATTTGATTGCATGAACTGCGGGAGGTCCATCATGGCAGGAAGGTTTGCTCCACACTTGGAGAAGTGCATGGGAAAGGTACTCGTACAACTTTCGATCAATCTGGAATCAGGCAACAGACTTGTTAGTAACTTTTATTAACTCATATCTAAACCTTCAACCATCTGCATTAAAAAATAATTTACTATTTATCAAGTGCGTTAGGATTTGCAAGTTAAATCAGATTTGCTTATGTCTTTCTTATATTACAGGAAGAATTTCTTTAGTAGCATTACATTTGCAATTGCAGATATATTAGCTGTATTTGACTGCCTTCTATTTGCCTTGTGGATTTTTGAAAAATGTAGCCTTGTATTTTCGTTTGAAGTGGCATTCACTCTGCTCACGGGTATATCTCTGATTAGATTTATTGCAAAGTCATTAATTTGTTACATAATACATTGCTTTTCTTTCTAATACCAGGGTCGAAGAGCTCGCACAAAGGCAACAAGAAGCAGCACCGTGGCACAGAATCGAAACTCTCGTAATAGTCCGATTTCAGTCTATGCTTCCCAACCCAATGCAACCACATTAAGCAGGGCTGTAAATGGTACAGCCAGTGCTCCTGGGGATGAGCATGTGGATTTTCCATACGATGAATAATGATAGAGTTTGTTATGCACCCTTGAGCTACACTTTTGATGTGTAACACCATCTTAAGGATCGTCATTGCCAAGAAAAATGACAATCATTTCGGTTTCTTATTTCAAAAATTTTAAGTATCAGTTTCTGTCATAATTTTGGAGGTTTTCTTCCTTTCTGCCATGATGCTCGCATCTTGCATATTGCAATTTGGATCAGTCCAGTTATTGATGGATCGAACGATTTACTTGGTGAGCTGCAATAGTTTCTTTGGAATTTAGTCGTGTTAATGTTCATCACTTCTCACATTGATAACATGCGCTATCATTAGATTGAGATTCAGTGTAGCTTCATATTTTCGTGGATTTCGTGCTATTTTGAGGCTTTGCATACTGATCAATGCTGCTGGACAAAACATTATATATTGGCCGCTCTATTCTTTGTGCCAATATATAGTAGATAATACTTTGTTTTAGGGAATTAATAATAGTGTCTGTTGCGGGGTGATATTCCACTAATTACATAGTTTGATTATTTACAGTGTAAGCTAATTACATTTTTTTCTTGAAAAAGCATTTTGTCCGCGTCGTTTGGGTGGAGGATAAAGGATAAGGGGAAAGGAATAAATGGGTTTTATAAAGGATTACAGTATCTGGTATAGAGTAGTTATATTAGGTATATCCCTTTCTATTTTTAAGTTTCTATATAACCAAACTGGTTGGTTTTTAACCATAATAATCACAACATTTTCATCGGCTACTACATAATGATACTACTGATTTAGCATATTCTAAGATCTAAGCATATCTTCAAAATTTATACACGCACACACAAATATGTAATACATCCAACTATGATGTCATTTCAAATTCAACATAACTCAATACTTATATCTTATCCATCAAGACTATTAGAAATTAAGCAGTCTTATAATTGATGGAATTGATCTTTTCTAGATAGACATGTTAGGAATATTTTTTACAAGTAATGTTAGATACACATTCATCTTATGATATTAAATAAATCGTCCATATGATTTAATTTTAAAAAATAATAAATAAATAAGATGGGTGCATGGATGGTATGATTTAATTTTAAAAAATAATAAATAAATAAGATGGGTGCATGGATGGTATGGGTGCATGCTCCCTAATCCCATTTAATATATAAGAAATGGTGAGTATGCACCAAGATGCACCTAAAATCCATGCACTAACCCTTTATTTGTTTATTTGACCTTTTAGAAATGAAACTTTGGGGATTTAAATAGCCATTTATCACCACAATGTCATTCTAAATTCAACTTTATTCGAGATCTCTATCGCATCAATCAAAACTATCAAAATTTAACGATCAAAGAATAGTTGGGATTAATATCTTCTAGATAGACATTTTAGGAATATTTTTTTACATGAAATTTGAAATACATGTTTCAATATGATTATTATATTGCATATAATGAATGTTCGAGTTTACAGAGCAGTAACCAAGTTTAACAAGAAAATAAAAGTGTACGTATACAATCCCATCTTCACCACAAGAAATTCACACTTGATTCCAATTCTTTGAATGGTGGGAAATGTTTATCTTTTAGTCATATATGCGTCCCCACAATCCTCATTCTAAGAAATGACATTGTATAGATATAATCAATAAACATAATTTATGTGTCATGGATCCATACTCGTGTGGGATAATATCTGTACCATTTTCCATAAGTCTCCATGGTTAGGAAGCATAATTTGACTCTGATTATGATTCAAGCCTATGCACCCATCGTCTTCAGAGAAGACACCTTCATGTGCTCTTTTTTGAATTTTTCCAACATTTAAGCACACCCATTCCAATGATAACCTCTGTGAAATCCTTTATCTAAGATGATGAGGAGGGTATCCTATCCAAACATGTGAGAGTTCCTCCAAAAAAATCCATTTAGGTCATGTTCTTTTGAAGAATAAGCACTGAAATAAGAGGTAAATTCCCCGTCTGACACAGTTCCCAAGAGTACGGCTATTTTCATTCACATCATATTATTTCATCTTATTCCACCATTATTCCTATCTTTACTCTACCTTACCTACCCTTATTCTACCTTATTCTCCTTGTTCATATTTTTCCAACCGAACATAGAATAGATCTTTATTCTACATCCTTATTCCTACTTATTCCCCGAACCGAACACCCCATTAGAGTTGCATGATCTAACATGTGAATGAGAGTTGTGTGTATCTCATTGTCCATACTAGTTGTGGCATCTTAACTTACAAACCAAGCGGCTAAGAAGTTGTTGAATATTGTTGAATAAATAATCACTATTCTTGAAATACAAAAACTGAAATGATGTCCAACAGTGCTAAATCGTATTTGTTTGTGATTTTATATCCACAAGTAAGATATTAGAAAAATATACTACGCAATGGGTCTTGCAAACTAATAATCTAATAATGATTTACAGTTTATATGAGAAGGTAATACTTTACATTATTTGCACATGTAGGACAGACGATCCTTCACGTCTTAGAAATCACATTTCTCATCAAAAGCAAATAATGCATCCGTATGAAAAAAGAATTTTTGTCCACATGGTAAAGATCATGACCATAGTAAATTGTCATTCCCGTGACAAAAAGATAAAGTGCGTATTACCATTTATATAAAGGGAATTTTACCCGTGAACCTTATAAACTTTGTAAATAACCTCTACCATCTTTGAAACATCATAATTCCCCCTCGACCTGTTAACTTGCTAACACTTACCTCACAAACGTTGTGGTTAACCTCCATCCATTTACCTATTAAAACTAACCAATTTCAGTTAGAAAAGTGTTGCATATTACCCTCTTTATTTATCAAACTTACAAAAATGACATTCCTCTTATTCCCTAATCCTCCTCACATTTCCTTCCCCTCCACCTCCCCGACGACGTCCTCGACCTCCCAACCCTCCCCAGTACCGTCGTCAACCTACTCCGCACAACCCTTAACCTCCCAGCCCTCCCTCGCGCCGCCCTCGACCTCCCATCCCTCCCCTACGCCACCTCCTCCTTCTCCCCTTATCCTCCGCCTCTTCCCCCTCCACCACCTCCTCCCCTCACATTGCTCCTCCACCTGCAACAATAGCTGCTCTTTCACCTGCAGCTGCAGTTGCTCCTCCATCCCAACTCTCCCTCCACACCACTTGTAGTCGCAGCTGCAACTACTCCTCTAGCCTCCCCAAACCCTGACCTCCCCCTCTCTCCCGCCCCTCCCCTCTCCCTCCTCTTTTTCGTCCACTACTGCCTGACCTCTTCCTATCCATCGCCTCCTCCCACTCTCCCTCTCCATCTTCTGTTTCGCCCGCTTCTGCCTCCCTGACCTCCTCCTCTCCCCTGCCACCTCCCCCTCTCCCTCTCCATCCTCTATTTCGCCTTGTCGTAGCATCCCCGACTCGCCCCGGAGCAGGGACTTCAATCTTCACCGCCGTCGCTTCGCCGGAGATCGACCATCTCGCCTCATCCGACCACCACACCACCCCTAACCGGGTCGAGGCAGTTTGCCCTCGACCCAAGAGTCTTCCTGTGTTTCTTTTCAGGTCAGAAGAGGTCCATCTGAGGACCTTAGCTTCCAGGCACAGGAGCTCAGCCTCGTCGTCGTCGCCGGAGCTCCTCGGAGCTTCCTGGCTTCATTGGAGAGGCGCATCAGTTGCAGGACGTCAAGGCGGATCTATTCCGCACCTTAGTAGCAGCAGAGGAGGCCCAACGCAGCCGTGGTGCTCCAGCGAAGTTCGCCGGAGCCAAGTTCTTCCAGGAGTCTCCAGAGCCGTCCGATCCCTCTCACCGCTCCAGTTTTGATCTGCACCGTCATTTGAGGAGTCGTCCTTCACCGTCAGATCAAGCTGAGGGTTGATCTGGACCGTCCGAGCCAACGAAGGGGTGCTCGGGATCTACGAGCGTCTGATCAGCCACGTGGACACCCCTCGACCGTCGGATCCGAGCGAGGGTTCTTCGACGAGGCGCAACACACCTCCACCGTCCGATCAGCCACGTGGTGCGCCTCCAGCCCTCGGATCATAATAAGGGGTAATTTACCTTTAGGCCCCCTCTTGTTTTGCATTTACTTTGTAGTCCTGTAAATATTTTCCATAGTTGTTTTTAGTTTGGTAAAATTGCATAGAGGACCTCGTGCTTATTTTATTTGCATTTGTACCCCTGTCTACGTAGAACACATGCATTGTCACGTGACTTTTGTGGTGAATTTGCAATGTTTGGGCTATTGTTTTGAGGAGTTATGGAATGAAATTTAGTTTTCATTATTTGCATCCATACCCCTGTGCGTGGTTTTATTGAACATGTGCTGAATTTCTTGGACATTTTGCAATTTCCTCCTTGGACTTTTAGCACCTGTTGCTAGTAAGTCCCTGGAAGTAGTTTTTATTGCATATAGGTCCCTCCATGCCCAGGACACGTTCTATACGCGTGAGAACTTGGAAATATTGCACGAGGGACCCCCAATTTCTTGGATTTATTACATTTCAGCCCTTGGAACTTATTTTCCTTGCATTTAGGTCCCTGTACACTTTACCTTGTTGTTTGATTTTAATAAAATATCAAATCAAGTCCAAAATGCGTGAAAATTGGACACGTGGCTCCTGCCACTGTGTAGAATTTTCACCAATTTTTGGAAACATTTTTGAGCCTTTTAAGTATTTTTAAAATTCAAAAACCTTTGTTTTCCTGTCTGTTCAGATTGAAAATTCATAAAAAATATTAAAACCTTTTTAAAAATTACAAAAAATATCAAATTTTGTGTGTTTTTGTGTCCTTTATTTTCTTTGCATTTTTGGCCATTTTTAGATATATAAAAACCTTAAAAATTGAAAAACCCCTTAAAACTCATAAAAATTCAAAAAAATTGTAGAAAAATACAAAAACAATAAACTCTTTTTCTGAATTTTCCTTATTATTTCTCATAAAAAATACTTACAGTCCTTGAAAAGATCATTTGATGTTTTTAAGTGGTCTTTGAAGCCTGGCTAGACAATGTTCTTTTGTTTCAGCCTTCTTTAATTTTTAGAAAATTCCATAATAATTATAGAATCCTCAAAAAATCTCCAAAAACAGTAAAAAAATCCATAAAACATAAAAACATTTTTGTTTGAATTTTTAGATCATTTTTGAGTGGTTAAATAATTGGTCAAAGTTGCTTATTTTTGTTGTTTTCTTATTTCTCTTATTATTAAAAATCCCAAAAAATATAAAAATATTAAAAATCCACCAAAAAAATATTTGTTTATATTTTCTTCATTTTTAGACTACTTCGTAGGCTGCAAGGCCATCTCGTGCTCCTCGAGACCGACCCTGGGTGCTATATCAGGTTAATATCATAGCGAGACCGCTATTTTGATTTTTATCAAATTTTATCTCTGATTGGTGGTCTAATTCTTTTTCTTGATTGAGCTCTGAGTCCCGAGTGACTAAGGTCACAACGACCTTAGTGATTCCTTTATCTTAGTCTATCGGGCGGCCAAATAATGTGAATCACATTAATATTATTTACATCTTTGATAATTAAATCACATTTAATTATCTCATATAACTCTCCTGTTAATATGAATCAATTTCATATTATTCATGATAACTAAATCACATTTAATCATCAATTTTCTCAATGCTCGGATACACATATCAACAATGAAATCATCCTGAACCCTTTCAAGGATAATGCGCTTTCTCCACGAATACTTGGAGATAAGGACAGGGCGATTGTATTGTTCCACGTATAGTGACTTGGATATTAAGATCATATCTCAAATTCAGATCGTGGGCCTCCCATAGATGCTTGATTAAATCAAGACCGCAAATCTAATCTTCTTATTCCATCTGAATCACATTCAGATCAATGTCCAACATTTGGAATAAGATCAGATTACTTCTCTATTGAAAGGAGTCACTAAAATCCAGACCCGTTTCATCACTCCCTAAGAATGGAAGCGTCATGGTTATACAACCGTTTATGATCACATCACCCTCATGTATTCCCAATACCTGTACATCCTGCATACTGGAAGACTCATAATAAACCCGAAGTATTAAATCAACTTTATACTGTCTACTTCAGGGTTCTATCAGTAAGTTTCTTATTCGATTATTGGGAGCCGGTATCGATCATAAGCTTTCCAAAAGCATATATCATACCTAGGTCTTGATCATATACTTTCCAAAAGTATATATCAAACCTACAAATTTAGTCAAGCTTCCAAAGTGAGACGACCGTGCGCACGGAATTTGATTCTTCCCAATATTTCATGAGTGAGCTCATGCCTTCCGGTTCAATAAATGACCTTATATGCACTTATGGTCCCTTTGAGAGATCGTATTACTCATATGCCCTTATATGCACACCAGCGCGCCAGTGTATAGACCTTGGTTAGAGATGAATCTCCATCTCATCACCTTTATTCTATCATTTTGGCCTTGAAAACCCCAGCAAATGCACGTAAATAAATTAATTTGTCTATAATAGCATTCATTATTCATTGCATTTATTGTACACAAAATAAGGGTTTTAATGCTAAAATTATAGAATAAAGAGAAGAAAATAAAAAAGAATAAAATATTGCAAATATTTTATGACCTTGACCCCGAGACCAAGTCTAGAATGGAATTGGTCGACAAGGAATAAAGTAGGGGGAGATAGGGGCCGAAAATACAATCAATATTTCATTTAGTCATTCTTGATTTATGCATTTTTTGCACCTATTTTGTATCTAATTATTTATTCATCAAATAAAGAAATTTTAACATAAAAGTCGTAGATAATAATGCAAATAAAAATACAAAATTGAGTTTGTAAAAAAATGATGCACAGTGTACATTTTACACAGAATAAAAAGCCAGAATCTCAAATTCACAGACCCATATCTTGCAAATAAAAATACAAAATCCACCAAAATCACCTTTAATTGTATATAACTTTTCAAGAGCTCTGTATTAAAATTGGTTACATAATTTTTGGAGTTCATATGTGAAAGTTAGGTTTTTGGCCTTCATTTTACAGTCTACCCGATTAAAATATTCAACTTACTCATTATTCATTAGTTCTATAAATTTATATTTTTAGAATTTTATAAATAATATACATAATACATGTACATATTGGTATTAAAATAAAACCAAAAAGAAAACCTCGAATAAAATAAGTCTACGTAATCACATAGGCAAAGTACCTAGGTATTACTTGTATATAAATAAAAAGGGAACTCCATTCTTTTATTCTTTCATATTTGTATTAAATTTCAAATATTATCTATATTCCATTAAAAATGAAAATCCAAAATAAAGACCAATAAAATTCATTAAATAAATAAAATGTATATAAAATATGGGTAAAATACCCATAAGTATACCTACATATTATATATACCTATTTATTTAGATATGCAAATAAAGTCATAAAAATCAAATAAAAATATATTTATACTCACAAAAATAAGTTATAAATATATAAAATAATATATTAAAATAATAAAATAAAATACATAAAATAAAAATAATTTGTGCAAAATACCTGTAAATAAACCTATAAATACACTATTGAAATAAACTCATAATAAAATACATCAAAAAAATAAATAAAAATAATAAATAAATACTACATTATTTAATAAACATTTCTTATTTTTTAAGCAAAAATTAATAAAATCGTTTATTATGTTTTATCAAGGGGTCAATTCGGCGCTGATGTGGACCAATCAGAGTCCCCTTCGTTGACTGCCCGGTTAACTCCTCTGCCACCAACCGCCCTGTGTCAGAGTGTCTTCTCAACCCCTCTTCTATGACTTTCCCCTTCTAGTCCATTGATTTTGTAGCCTCAATTCCTTCATGAAAAAGTTTCGTCAATGATCCATCTTTCACGCCAACATATCAGATCAATCCTAAGACCATGCGATTCTTTGTGGCACCCCGGTCAATAAGGGTGCATAGCCATGTCCATACATAAGTGCCTCGACCTCCGTCCCCATTTTAGTCTCATTTTGGTCTTCTTTCACCCTCGCTTCTACTCCAGAGTGAAACCTCGTGACAGGTTGTTGCTACCGGAGGCGTCAACACATCGGAGGAGACGAGGCAGCACCCATGGCGGAGCTCCGATGTCGCCCTGCTCCCTGGTGCTCCACCAGGTATAAGAATTGTTTTATTGCTTTCATGGATAGGTTTTCATCCCAACATTTAGTTACAGTCATTAGTTTAGCTTTTAGTTGCGTGTTTAGCCCTGACACGGTCGAGTCGTAGATCGCCGGAGCTCCACTCCGGCGACGACTCCCGGGCCACCCAATTAACCCCCGACGCTCGTTTCGCTCTTATTTTGATCCCCCACGTGTTCTCCATTTCTTGATCATCTCCAATCAACCAGAGCCCTACTAGCTCTGCGACTCGAGGTCCCTGTCCTCCGCATCGCTGGACCTCGCCACCCGCATCACTCTTATTCGCTTTACAGCTTCAAAATCGGTCGAGGTCGTAGCCCTCGAGCTACAGATACTTTCTATGCAGGTTTGGAGAGCAATGAAGCCCTCTTGGGCGCTGTGGAACCAAGAATATGCTCCTGGAGGTCCCCCTCTTCGTCAACCTCGCCTGATCACTATGGACCTCCAGGTGCCTCCATGACGCCATCATTGGACGCGGCGGAACCCCAGGAAGGATTGACCTTCGACGGAGGAAATGGAGGCCGGAGGAGCGCGTAATCTCAGCTCGAAGCTCGTCGGCGTCAACCTTCTTCCCAGTTCATCCACCCGTCTCCTCCGCCGTTGGATGAAGGACCCCGCTCCAGATTTTCCCAAGACCATCCGATGGAGCAGCGCTAAGACCGTCGGATCATCTCGGATGATCTAATATTCACCGCCCATCGTTGAAACGGTACCAGCCGTTGGATGAGAGCCACGTGGATAAGTGAACACATCATCACCGTTCATCAGCGCCTCTTTGGGGGTAAATTGCTAAATCTTCCCCCGTCCTTTTTGTAATTATTATTTACTTCTGTAAAATAATTGTACTGTTATAAATGATTGGGTTGTTTGCATAAAACCCCCTGTATTAAGTGTATATTTCATTTAGGTCCTTCCCAGTCGAGTCACGTGTACTCCCACGTGATCGGGGAAATTTTGCATCGAAACCCCTGGAGTTAATATAAATTACGTTTTGGTCTCTCCGAGTCTGTATCACGTGTAGTCCCACGTGATGTGTTATGAATTTTACGTTTAAGCACCTGGTGGTTTTGTATATTGTAAAAAGGTTCCAAGATATTAAATAAATGTTTTGTTTAGTTGGTATATTTGCAACAGAGCCCCTATCTTTATTTTCTATTGCAAAAATGCCCCTGTCAGGTTGTTATATTTTATGAGCTTTATGCATTTATTAAAAATACCTAGCATGCTCCTAAAAATCCAAAAAAATTAGGATAAATGCTTTGTGCCTTATAGATTCACACTGCATATTTATTTGGCCATTTTGTGCATTTAATCCATTTATTAAAATTGAAATAGGAGCCATTTTTGCACTATTTGAATTATAAAATACCAAAAAATAGAAAATGTATTTAAAAAATAACAAAAAAATTATATATGATATGTTTTGCTATGTATTGAGTCTAGGAATCAAAAACCCATAAAAAGAGTAAAAGAAAATTTAAAAAATTAGAAAACTCCAAAATTCAACAAAAAATACAAATTCAACAAAAATTCCAAAAATAGATTTTCCTATTCTATAATTATCTATATATTATTATTGATGTATTAAAATTAGTTTGGGTAATTTTGGGATTTATTTACGTATTTTAAAACCCCAAATTAGCTTCATGTATGTAATTAATCCTATTTCAGGGATATTTTTGACAAAAAAAAGCATAAAAATTAGAAAAATTCCAGAAAAATAACAAAAAAATTAGAAAAATATAAAAGGCCTAAAAACATGGTATTACTTATATGTTGGGTACATATATATATATATACATACCTATGTATTATATATCTCTCTCCTCTTATATATATATCTTTACATCTATACCTATATTATATGATTTAAAATACAAAAATAAAATATAAAAAATATAAAATATAAAACAACATAAAAATTATAAAAAGAAAAAAAATATAAAAAAATATAAAATTAAAAAACCCACAAAAAAGTATTCATTTAAGGATGACTGGAGTGTACATAAATACCTATAGGCTACCCATCTTTCTTGCTCTCTGTGGTTCAACCTCTACATGCTTATACAATATGCATTTTGTGGTAGAGTTAATAAATTTTAATTCACATTTTTGGATTTAATTGACTTATTCTTTCTTGTGGGTTAATTTCTGATCAATCGGGTTTTCATGAGCAGTCGCCTCAGCGACTTCGTCTCCGCCTCGCGTGAGACATATTTTGACCCTCGCTGAAATTCTCGTTTATCAGATGGCACCGTTGCCGGGGAGCAATGAGCGTAGCCTATCATACCTTGTCATTCTTGTATGGAAATTAATTTATTCACCATTTATTCTGTGATTAGCTATTTATTTGAAATTGCTTAACTATACACAATTCTTTGATTAGTGGCATACACACATATTTGTTTTGATTACTTGATTCTTTATTTAATTGATGGAGCTTATATATTAATTCTATCTCTTTGTGACCTTGTTGCGAGGGCCCGCCACGTGAGGATGGTTTCTTAGCAAGTCAAGGCAGCCGAGCTTGGAGGAGGTTGGTCTTCACTTCATGACAAGCTGGAGAGAGCACCAAGGATGCAAAAGGATGTGAATTAGCAAGATCTTGAGTAATTAGGATCATTTTTGTAATTTATTGTGTGAGAGAGACAATTTTGGCATGTAATATAACCTGGACTCTACTCTTCACAACGAGGTCCAATGCCCGGGTGTCTGTTCATCTGGGGGCCTCGTCGCTATTTTTTCGTATTTTTTCGCTTTCTTTCCTTTGTTTCCCGCTGTTTAGAGCTTTCTGCCTTTTCTTTAATTTGTTTTGTGTGCATGGAGCCCCTAGACTTAGGTTGCTTGACTCGGTAGCTAGGTCCACACATTAGTAAGAATGCCTGTACTTATAGTCTCTTACGTATGGATTTAGTCAAACTTAATTGGTTCCTCATGATTAATAGCAGCTAATGTTTAGGCGATTTTGTCGCTTGCACACCGCCATGTAGTTAGGTTTAAAAATTCTGTTTTGCATACCGCATGGAGAGAGCTGGGATGCACTGTAAGTCTTCTAACTCAGCATGCATTATTCGGTTCAATGGTGAGATTTCCATCATAGAACCAACTTGCACGTCTTTTCCGCTATCTCCCTCTGATTTTGAGCACCTAGGACATAAATGAAAAACTACAAAAACGTTAGGCACTGGTATGAAACAGACTCAAAAAAAGTGAAAACCCAAAAAACTAAAACAAGGGGACTGCTAAGTAAACTTTGACTTTAATAAAAACTTGTAATGGACTATCATTGTACTGGGTTCATAAAGCCCTCATTATTTTCAAGTACCTTTGGAGGGGGACCGAAACCCCACTCCCTCGAGTGAGGCACGCCCCATAAGGAATATAGCCCAAATCCCAGTCTGCAACTGCCTTATGTATCACCTAGATTTCCAAAGTATTGGCGCTTCTATCATACATGACCGAGTAGGGCCTTGTCAGCGATGGTGTTCCCGCCTTATGTGGAACATCGACATGGTCTGAAGTACTGAGCTTAGGCCATGCCTTCACGGGGGTGTCTGTCTCATCGATTTGCGTCTGAGTAGGTTCTTACACGCTCACAGGTGATTCCGTTCCGAGCGAGAACCGAAGTATTGGTTTCGCCTATTGGCTTCCTCTCTATATTTCTTTGGCTGAGCAGGGATCCAGGAAGGGTTACAAGGACATCAAAAAGTACAGACTACATGTTACAAAGGAGGAGGACAAGTACAATATACTTTTCTGGCAGTACTCTCTCTCCTATAGGGGTAGCATGCTAAGGACTTGTTAAAAGATATGCCTGAAATACCAACTCTAAAATTGAAAAGATAATAAGAAGCCGAACCTTTACGGCTCCACATGGCGTGAGTTGGTGGACCCAATTTTGTATTGTGTTTGTATGGATCAAGATTAAGGTTCAAAGATCAAGTCAGCGCCTTTGCGTAAATTTTGTTGTAGTATTCTCCTTTGACCCCCGCTCAGTTCAAGCCTTTCTACTATTTTACACTTTTTTTACTCCTCGTTGACCATCGTATCCTTCATCCAACATACAATCCTCTCTTGCTTCGTGAATTCGATCTATGGATGGTTTCCGTCGGGACTCAACCGATACCCACATCGATTCCATGGACCCGACTTCGCCAATAAATTCGAGGCGATTCCCAAGACCCGACCCGGACTTTGCAGATCGATCTCTAGACTCCTCGTCTTCTACCTTCCTTTTGACCTCCCAATAAACCAGGATCACTTTTGTCCCACCTTCGTCGTTGTGAATGGAAGTCGATCACAGTCCATATCCTTTTCCGTTCATAGCATTCTGGGATTGACCTCGATTCCAGATCCATCATGACAGCTGAATGATATTGTGAAGTGGTCTGATTAGGATTCTCTCATTCTGCAGATAGAAGACAGACCAAGCCCTGGATCCCAATACAGAATTCATTTCGTCATATTCAGACCCTGACATGGCTCCTCAAGGGAAGGACAAGGGTCAACAGCCACCCCAGCCAGTGCAAGGACAGATGCCTGATTAGAATCAGGTTAATGCACAATTGTTGGCATCCATCCAAGCTATCCAACAACAGCTGATCGAGTAGGATCTAGCACAGACTCCTTTTTCGGATATGCTGAATGATGTAATGAACAGACACGAGGGAGAAGGAGGATGCCGAGGAGGTGATATTCATTCGTATGATTAGGAGCCAGGACATGGGAGGCCGAAACCTACACTAAAAGAAACATACAACCCTGGAGACAACCAGATGACCGAGTGGATCCGCATTCCATCGGTGCATGCTCACTTTGAGCTGAAGCCCCAGTTCCTCGCTCTTCTTCCATCTTTCCATGGTAACACCAATGAAGAGCCGTATATCCACCTGCATCAATTCTCCCGCATCTGCCGAACTACCCACTATCCAAATGTCCCTCTGGACATTGCCAAAATGATGGCATTCCCCTTCAGTTTGCAAGACAAGGCCCTTTATTGGGTCAACCATCTGGGAAAGGTTGTGACAACCTGGGAGGAACTGAAGTCTGGTTTCTTGCATAAGTTTTACGTCGGCTCAACCAGATGCGAGCACGAATCAGCAACTTCTCCCAAGGAGCCCACGAATCCATACATGAAGCATGGGAAAGGTTCACCGATCTGCAGGAGAAATGCCCCCATCATGAAATTCCTAAGATCAGCCTGGTCCAACATTTCTTCGGAGGCCTGAACATCGAGGGCCAAAGGCTCGTTGACGCAGCATGTGGGGGTTCACATTTCAATAAAGATGAAGATGTAGTCTGGCAGGATATTCGAAGAAATGGCCGAAGGAGAGGCTACCCTCTCTTCATCAAAGGCATACCAAAAAGCAGCCCTAGATCCTCCAGAAACAAGTACACATGGCGGCGTCCCACGTGGCGGAGAGAGATGAGAGCTCCAACCTCAGTATCATCGGGGGCCATCTCTTGAAGGTTGATATTATTGAGAAGCGATCACAAGACCTTGAAAAACTTGCTGTGATCGAAAAGAGGACTCAAAACCTTGATAAGCTAGATCAGATCACCAAATAGTTAGAATTGATAGTGGGCACCATCAACTCTGTTCAGTCGGCGGTACCATCAGAAGCTTCAGCTGAGAAGAAGGATGATCTACCACCGCCACATCAGCCTCAGCCAAGCCAGCAGCCACCGGTAGTCCAGCACGTGTACTACGTGCAGGCGCCCGACCAGGGCCAGCCGCAGTAGTAGATGGTTGTGTACCAACTAGATTTTATAGAAGGGTCTGATCCAGTCTTCCCACCACCACCCCTGATTCAAGAAGTCAACTGGGTATGGAGTAATGAAGCACAACCGACCCGTCCTATGGTACAACCTCAGGGTAAGCTACCAACCAACCGACAATACCACCAACCTCAGGGTGGTTGATTTGGGAAATCCTCATAGCCGCCGCCACAGTACCATCAGCTTCCCCCATATGCAAATCAATGGAGGCAGAATCAACATTATCAGCAGCCGCAGTACCGTCAGCCACAGCCTTTCCATCAGTATGTGGCCGCTCCACCTCAGCAATACCAGCAGTATCCTCCTCCCTCTTACCAGCAATTTCAGCTTGCTGCACCACCCCAGCACCAGCACATGCAGCAACAACGTGGTCTGCACGCTGAATCTACAGAGGCAACTCCTGTGAACCCAACCATGGATTGCTTGGCCCAACTCATCAAAGGCCTAACAGAAATGATAAAGAGGCTCGACGACCTGACTGCCACCAAGACTACTATCCCATCCCAGGTCGAGGCCAACCCCAATAGTTTTAAAAAGAAAGAGCAAGTAGAATGTGATGTCTTGTCTGTGTCTGTAGAGACAGAAAACAATATTATTGTATGTTCTAATGCTTTCACTCTCAGGAGCGGTAGGGCCTTGCCTCCACCTGCTATCAAGAATGGGGAGAATAAAGAACCAGGTGGATCGTCATCTTCTGCATCAGCCGTGCCAGTTACAGGGGCAGGTGAGGAGGAAGAAGAAGGAGAAGCCATTCCAACCGTCATGCAACACTAGCATCATCAGCAAAAATTAGAAAAAAAATCAGCAAAATAAAAAGAACAAAAATAATTTTGCAGCCCAAGCAAAGCCGCACCAGCCTCAGAGAAGCCGCCAGCAGCAGCTGATCCCTTGCCAGCTGACGGAGCAGACGCCCTACTTTTTGCTCGCCCATCAGCACCAGTATATTAGGATTCAGTTTGTACTCCTTTTGTAGTCCGGATGTACAACAATTTGCGGGTGATAGTTATGATGTAAACAAGAACTCTACTTTGCCTATCAGTGATGTAAATATTCCTTTTCCTAATGCAATTGAAAAATCCAAAAAAATTGCAAAAAGAAAAAGTGCATTGTCTGATCCTGGAGTTGTGGAAATAATAGATAACTTAACTGTTGAGATTCCCTTAATGAAGGCCATGGAATACATGCCATATGTCAAGAAAGGTTTGAAAGAAGCATGTACCAACAGGCGTCGACCAACACGAAAGAACAGATGCCAACAAGTTGAGAAGCACGTCCTCACCTTGGCCACAGTTGCGGCCATCAGCAACCTCCCACAGAAAAAGTAGGACAATGGAGCACCTCTTATCAGTTGTGAGATTTTCGATCAAGTCTTCGACCGCACTCTCCTTGATAGCAGGTCTTCCATCAACCTTTTGCCATCATCAATAATGCAAGAATTTGGGCTGGGTCCGCTCAAGCAGACACGATTGATCCTTCAGTTCGCTGACCGATCCATCAAGCGACCCAGAGGTCTGTTGGAAGACATTGTAGTTAAGGAGTGGGAGATGCAATTACCGATTGATTTTGTAATCCTTGATATGGACTCACCCGCACCGTTACTCCATACCCCTATCATCCTTGGTCGACCATTCCTGCGTACCTCAGGTGCCGTGGTTGATTACGGGTCTGGCAAGATCACTTTCAGCTTGAACAACAAGCAGATCACTATGGACATGATCAGAGAGATGAACACCACAACTGATGAGAGCCATGTAGTATCAGGAGCAGACTGTGATTTTATTGCAGAGACCAGAGACTCATCACTGTCATTGAATGATTCATGGACCTGATAAATCCTCACTCTCGAGGAGGACATGGAAAACACAGTTGACCTATGCTCCGATGATTCTTGGGAGACAGACTCTCGGTTGCTGGCTCAACTATGCGATTTCGAGAATTCACTCTAGTACGAACATAATGAGCCTAGTACAAAACCGTTCGGCACATCATCATGGTCTCAACAGAATACTGAGGATGGTAGCTCCATCAAAGAAGTACATCCCACCACCAGTATAGTGTCCGAAGTGGCCAACAAGTTGGACAGATCAAAACCAGAACTCAAGACACTTTCTGCAAGCCTGAAGTATGCTTTCCTTGTGGATGAAGAAGACATGTATCCGATCATCATCAACAGCAGGCTGAATCCGGATCAGGAATCTCGACTTCTCGAGGTTCTAGAAAAGAACCGCAAGGTACTTGGTTGGTGCATATCAGATCTCCGTGGGATAAATCCAGCTTTGTGTTCACACCACATTTATCTGGAAGAAGATGCCAAGCCGTCCTGCGAATTCCAAAGAAGGCTGAATCCAAACCTCTAGGACGTCGTCATGAAACAGATCATGAAATGATGTGACACATGCTTCATCTATCCTATCTCCGATTCAAAATGGGTAAGCCCACTGCATGTAGTTCCAAAGAAATTTGAGCTTACCGTGGTTATCAATGACGAAGGAGAGGAAATATCCACTCGGGTACCAACATCCTGGCGGGTGTGTGTTGACCACCGCCGTCTCAATGTAGCAACTAAGAAGGACCACTTCCCCTTGCCATTCATTGATCAAGTGTTGGAAAGACTAGCAGGCAAGGAGTTCTTCTGCTTTTTGGATGGGTATTCCAAGTACAACCAGGTGGCAATCACTCCCAAAGATCAAGAGAAGACTACCTTCACTTGCCCGTTCGGCACCTATGCCTTCAGGAGAATGCCCTTTGGATTATGCAACGCACCTGCGACATTCCAGAGATGCATGTTAGTAGTTTTAGCCGAGATGGTAGGCAGTTATCTTGAGGTGTCCATGGACGACTTCTCAGTCTATGGTGACAGTTTTGATTCTTGTCTTGGGCACCTAGACAGAGTGCTTCAGAAATGTCGTGAAGTCAATTTAGTGCTTTCATGGGAAAAGAGCCACTTCATGGTCACCGAAGGGATTGTGCTAGGTCACGTCGTTTCCAAACGTGGCATGGAAGTCGACCCAGCAAAGGTGGATGTTATTGCCAATCTAGAGCCACCTCAGTCAGTCAAAAATGTAAGGTCATTCCAGGGGCATGTGGGGTTTTACAGACGATTCATCAAAGATTTTAGCCGCATCGCCTGACCTTTGACAGAGCTTTTATGGAAGGAAACCGAGTTCAATGTCAATAATCAAGTTCTCCTTGCTTTCAATCAACTGAAGGAGCTTATCACTCAAGCTCCAGTCCTGCAGCCGCCGGATTGGTCTCTCCCTTTTGAGATCATGACTAATGCGTCAGACTTTGCAGTCGGGACTGTTCTAGGACAGAGAAAAGAAAAAGTGCCCTATGCCATTTACTACGCTAGCAAAACATTAGATGAGGCACAAAGAAATTACACTGTGACAGAGAAAGAGTTGCTGGCTGTGGTTTTCACCCTCGAGAAGTTCAGATCATATTTGCTTGGATCAAAAGTTACCATTTTTACAGACCACTCTACTATCCGGTACCTACAGCAGAAGAAGGATGCCAAGACGAGACTAATCAGATGGATCCTTCTCCTCCAGGAATTTGATTTGGAAATCGAGGACAAGCCTGGAGTTCAGAATGTGGTAGCAGACCATCTCTCCAAAATTGAGCAGCAAGAGCCTAACCTGAACAACGCACCCATCACAGAAACCTTCCCAGACGTGTCAATTTTAGCTGTGGATTCCCTCCCATGGTATGCTGATATAGTCAATTACCTCGCCTCGGGGGTAACACCATAGGATTGGACAAAGAATCAGAAGAATAAATTCATGTCGACCATCCGTTTCTATCAATGGGAAGATCCTCTTCTATCCAGCGAAGGAGCGGATTGCATTTGGCACAGGTGCATACCTCAAGAGGAGCATTATAGTGTCCTCGAGCATTATCACTTGCTCGAATATGGTGGACATCACTCTGGAGACCGTACGACCGCTAAAGTAATTCAGTGTGGCTTATGGTGTCCCACACTATTCAAGAATGCAGTAGTATTCGTCAAATGATGCATTGGCTGCTAGAGATTGAAGGGTACACTCACTGCAAAAGATTTGATGCCTCTGAAGATCGGGACCTTTCCCTAATAGTTAAGGTTTTGAGCACATCCTTCTTGCCGTAGATTACGTGAGTCGTTGGGTTGAAGCTATTCCCGCTCGAGCCGCTGACAGTCGGACGGTGTGTCGATTCTTGAGAGATAACATTATTGTGCGGTTCGGGATTTCGAAGATTCTCATATCATATGGGGGCAGCCATTTCATCAACAAAGAGGTCAAGAAATTAATGAAGGAGTACTTCGTCGACCATCGTGTCGCATCCCCTTTATCATCCTCAAACCAATGGCATGTCAGAATTGTCGAACAGAGAAATCAAGACGATCCTTCAGAAGCTTGTAAGGCCGGACAGAAAGAATTGGTCTCAACTCTTGGACTCAATCCTCCGGGCTTACAGAACCGCCTACAAGTCTCCCTTGGGCATGTCGCCCTATCGTCTTGTATATGGGAAGCCGTGCCATCTGCCCGTCGAATTAATTCACAAGTCTTTATGGGCAATTAACATGTGCAATTTGTACTCTCAGAAAAGCAGTCAGAAAAGAAAGGATGATCTGAACAGACTCTTGGAGTTCCAAGACTATGCATACGATAACACATTGATGTACAAGGAAAAGGTGAAACGCTAGCATGACCGGCACATCAGACGAAAGGCCTTTGAAGTTGGACAGAAGGTGTGGTTATTTGATGCAAAGTTGCGAATCTTCTTGGGCAAATTAAAGAGTAAATGGACAGGGCCATTCCGAGTTCGTGAAGTGCGTGACAATGGAAGTATTGCCATATCACAATTATCTCCTGACACACAACTATTCGTCGTCAACGGTCAACTCCTGAAGCCCTACCTCGAGCCTGATACATTCTTGGCCGTTGTCGACTCCATCCAGCTTCTGCACCTTGATGACATATCCACAACATTGTCAGCATCAGAAGATTCAGACGCTGGACCTCAAAAACTATTCATCTGATTTCTTCTCCCTTCATTTCTTCTTTTCCTTTTCTATCATCTTCTACCAAAAAAAGGGGTGTCGCCCCTTGTTGATAGTCTTATATACTCAGGATGCACTTTGTCCTAAGTATAGGGGGGTGTGCACCCCGCGTTTCTCTATTTTTTGATCCTCTCCCTTGTCTCCTCTTCTTGTCTATACTTTGGAATACCTTACCCTAAGTATATGAGGAGACAATCTGAGTACGATCTGTTTATTCCCACCCTTGACCCTCCCTGCTTTGTGTACAGTCTGCTATACTTAGGATACTTGATCCTAAATATAGGGGGGACGGTCAACTTCTCATTCATTCATCTCTTATTCGTTTATTCGTTCGACTTGTCTATACTCAGTACGAGTTTTGCCTTCTCTTTTCTCTTCGATCTATGAGGACATAGCTCAGGCTAAGTATAGGGTGGTCGTATATACTATGTATATACTATAAGCCATAACTCATACTGTAAACAAAATACTACCTCAATCTAAAAGTAATGATAAAAGTATTTCTATTACTATAATAAAAGATGATTGTGAGCTCCTCAGACTCTTTTTGCCCTTATTGATTAATAAATAAAAAAAACTTTGTGCAAAAAGTTCTCCTTGTGAAGAAACCTTTTGAAAATTGTTTGAAAAATATTGTGTACAAAGTATTCAACCTTTGTAAATAGTTTTGTTTGAAAAAATTATTTTCTTTGAGTGAAATAAAAATGTTTGAAAAGTGGTTTGCTAATGGTTGGAAAATGGTTGTAAAATTATTTTGAAAAATCTATCTATACTGTTCGAAAAACCTTTACAAAATCATTTCCAAATGCATGTACATGTTTGTAAAAATATTTTGGACTATAGTCTTAAAAATCTTTTGAAAATGATTCTCAAATAAGTATGAGGAGTATACACAAAAATTTCTCATGCAAAAATAAGCAATAATTCCAAATAAAACTTATAAGAGCCTAAACCATTTTGTACATAAAGTTTAGTTTTTCTTTGTATATACTGATTAATAAATTAGGTTAAATACCTTTACAGAATGATTTGAAAAATGGTGTGAACTTTTTAGAAAACTTGCTGTGAAATGTTTTCAACCTGTGTAAATTCTCTTTGTTTGTAAAATTTTATTCTTTGTGTGAAATAAAGGATTAGAAAACCTATGTGCAAATGGTTTGAAAAATGTTTGTAAAAATTATTGTTGAAAATATATATACATAGATTGACAAATCTTTCCAAAATGGTTTTCAAATGTTTGTAAATGCTTGCCAAAATTATCGTGTACTATAGTTTTGAAAATGTTTTCAAATAAATAAATAAATAAATAAATAAAAATGGACATATCTGTAAAACCGTTAAATAAAAAGTCTTTATCAATTGTATATATGTACCTAGAACAAACAAGATAACACTTGTAAATTCTTTAAAATTCGTTGATCTTGTAAAATAAAGTGGCACGCCCGTGTAAATAGTTGTACATAATTTTTGTGTTTCAAGATTTTTATTTTCAAAAATTCTTTGTATAACAAGATTCTTTGATTTTTTTAAAACTCATTGTGAAAAACTGCATCATTCATTGTGCATAGCATGTGCATATCATTCATATTCTTTTTGAGTGAGCTTGATGATTGAACCCGTCCAATAAAGTCTAAAATTGGAGCTTGGTTGGACCTTACCGCACCTAATTGCACTGGAACCTTATGGGAACTAGGTTTAAGGTACTTCAGGTCTAATAGGACTTAATTCTTTGAGACCCAGGGCTGGGTTCAAGTCACCTCAACTGACTAACTAGAACTTTTCGAGACATACACATGACTCTAGTCGGCCGTGACCTAACTTGGACACTTGCACCTTTCACTTGGCTTAACTCAATTGGAGTGGTGAGGGGGTTGGATTTGCCAGTCTGAGACGCACACGGGTGGAAACATTCATCCTCATCTAGGGAGGGAAGTGCACCCCAACCGGGTCCAGTTTCAATGAGGTCGAATGACAGGAGAGTGTGGGTTGCAATAAAGCTTCAAAAGAGGGATAGTCTTCTGGCTCAAGAGGAAAAAGTCCTTATGTAAATGATGTTGCTAATCGTATTTCAAAAAAAAAATCTCTCCAAAAAAGTGGACATGTTTGAAAATAAAAATAAAAGTGCCTGTCGGAGCATATATATATATATATATATATATATATGTTGAATAGAAAATAAGCAAGCTTGACCATCAAAGTTATACCATGTGAGCTTGTAGCTGGATGACTTGACTACACTGGTCTTGCATCCCAGGATAGGTAGCTACACTGTCTTCCTTCCATTCTCTTCTTCACCTCTTCCTCTTGAGTCGGATGCCACTTGAACTTAGAAGGAAATACCCCGTTCCTCGACGACAGAGGGCTGGATTGGGGAATCATTGGGTTGTCATTCTAGAGAAGTTAGTTCCTTTGTCATTTCAGTTGGGGAGAGCCACTATCACTTACACTGTACAAGTCAGCTTCATAGTCATTAGGGTTTGCGTATGATGTAGGCTAGTTCTGACAAGGCTATTGAGGTAGGTTGAACCGAGTTCTGTGACTCTCAAAGGCTGTTGTGTTTTAAAGTTGGTTCTTGACTAGGTTCTACACACACCCACACCCAAGGTCTAACAGAAGCTCCAAATTCTTATTTTGTACGGACAGATACTGCACTGAAAGCAACCCTATTCACTCTATCTTTTTCAATCTTCTTTTTCTTTTCTTCTTATTCTTTGTTCTCTTTTGTACTTATTGCATAAGTATTTACTAGGGACAAGCAAAGTTAAGTATAGGGGGGTGATGAATCTCCATCTCATCGCCTTTATTCTATCATTTTGGCCTTGAAAACCCCAGCAAATGCATGTAAATAACGTTAATTTGTCTATAATAGCATTCATTATTCATTGCATTTATTGTACATAAAATAAGGTTTTTAATGTCAAAATTATAGAATAAAGTGAAGAAAAGAAAAAGGAATAAAATATTACAAATATTTTATGACCTTGACCCCGAGATCAAGTCCAGAATGGAATCGGTCGACAAGGAATAAAGTAGGAGGAGATAAGGGCCGAAAATACAATCAATATTTCATTTAGTCATTCTTGATTTATGCATTTTTTGGCACCTATTTTGTATCTAATTATTTATTAATCAAATAAAGAAATTTGAACATAAAATTCGTAGATAATAATGTAAATAAAAATACAAAATTGGGTTTGTACAAAAATGATATACACTGTACATTTTATACACAGAATGAAAAGCCAGAATCTCAACTTCACAGACCCATATCTTGCAAATAAGAACTCAAAATCCACCAAAATCACTTTAATTGTATATAACTTTTCAAGAGCTCTTTAATAAAATTGGTTTCATAATTTTTGGAGTTCATCTGTTAAAGTTAGGTTTTTGGCCCTCATTGTACATTCTACCCGATTAAAATATTCAACTTACTCATTCTTCATTATTTCTATAAATTTATATTTTTAAAATTTTGTAAATAATATACATAATACATGTACACATTGGGATTAAAAGAAAACCAAAAAGAAAACCTCGAATAAAATAAGTCTACGTAATCACATAGGCAAAGTACCTAGGTATTACTTGTATATAAATAAAAAGGGAACTCCATTCTTTTATTCTTTCATATTTGTATTAAATTGCAAATATTATCTATATTCCATTAAAAATAAAAATCCAAAATAAAGACCAATAGAATTCATTAAATAAATAAAATGTATATAAAATATAGGTAAAATACCATAAGTATACCTACATATTATATATACCGATTTATTTAAATATGCAAATAAACTCATAAAAATCAAATAAAAATATGTTTATACTCACAAAAATAAGTTATAAATATATAAAATAATATAATAAAATAATAAAATAAAATACAAAAAATAAAAATAAATTGTATAAAAGATATGTAAATAAACCTATAAATACACTATTGAAATAAACTCATAATAAAATACATCAAAAAAATAAATAAAAATCATAAATAAATACTACATTATTTAATAAACATTTCTTTTTTTATAAGAAAAAATTAATAAAATCGTTTATTATGTTTAATTTAGGGGTCAATTCGGCGCTGATGTGGACCAATGAGATTGTTCCCTTCGTTGACCGCCAGGTCAACTCCTCAGCCACCAGCCGCCCTGTGTCAGAGCGTCTTCTCAACCCCTCTTCTCCGAATTTCCCCTTCTAGTCCATTGATTTTGTAACCTCGATTCCTTCATGAAAAAGTTTTGTTAATGATCCATCTTTCATGCCAACATATCAGATCAATCCTAAGACCAGGCGATTCTTTGTGGCACCCCGGTCAATAAGGGTGCATCGCCATGTCCATAAATAAGAGCCTCAACCTCCGTCCCCATTTTGGTCTCCTTTTGGTATTCTTCCCCCTTGCTTCCACTCCAGAGTGAAACCTCATGACAGGGGGTTGCTTCCGGAGGCGTCAGCAGGTTGGAGGAGTCGAGGTAGCACCCACGGCAGCGCTCCGGCGTCGCCCTGCTCCCTGGTGCTCCACCAGGTATAAGAGCTGTTTTATTGCTTTCGTAGATAGGTTTTCATCCCAGCATTTAGTTACAGTCATTAGTTTAGATTTTAGTTGCATGTTTAGTCTTGACACGGTCGAGTTGTAGATCATCAGAGCTCCGCTCTGGCGACGACTCCCGAGCCACCCAGTTAACCCCCGACGCTCGTTTCACTCGCATTTTGATCCCCCACACGTTCTCCATTTCCCGATCATATCCAATCAACCAGAGCCCTACTGGCTCTACGAATCGAGGTCCCTCTCCTCCGTATCGCCGTACCTCACCACCCGTATCACTCCTTTTCTCTTTACAGCTTCAAAATGGGTCGAGATCGTAGCCCTCGAGCCACAGATACTTTCTATGCAGGTTTGGAGAGCAACAAAGCCCTCCTGGGTATTGTGGAACCAAGAACGAGGCTCCTGGAGGTCCCCCTCTTTGTCGACCTCGCCTGATCGCTATGGACCTCCAGGTGCCTCCATGACACCATCATTGGACGTGGCGGAACCCCAGGAAAAATTAGAGACCCTCAGCAGAGGAAATGGAGGCCGGAGGAGCGCGCAAGCTCAGCTCGAAGCTTGCCGGCGTCAACCTTCTTCCCGTTCATCCACCCTTCTCCTCCGCCATTGGATGAAGGACCCCGCTCCAGATTTTCTCGAGACCGTCCGATGGAGCAGCGCTCAGACTGTTGGATCATCTCGGATGATCTAATCATCACCGCCCATCGCCGAACCGGTACCAGCCGCTGGATGAGAGCCACATGGATAAGTGAGCACATCATCGTCGTTCATTAGTGCCTCTTTGGGGGTAAATTGCTAAATCTTCCCCCGTCCTTTTTGTAATTATTATTTAGTTCTGTAAAATAATTGTACCGTTATAAATGATTGGGTTATTTGCATAAAACCTCCTGTATTAAGTGTATATTTCATTTAAATCCTTCCCAGTCGAGTCATGTGTAGTCGCATGTGATCGAAGAAATTTTACACCGAAACCCCTGGAGTTAATATAAATTACGTTTTGGTCCCTCCGA
This sequence comes from Ottelia alismoides, assembly GCA_037367405.1. Lineage (NCBI taxonomy): Eukaryota > Viridiplantae > Streptophyta > Magnoliopsida > Alismatales > Hydrocharitaceae > Ottelia > Ottelia alismoides. The sequence goes on from JAZKJV010000392.1 coordinate 563,308, forward strand.
GTTTGGATCACGTCTAGTCCCATGTGATGTGTTGTGAATTTTGCGTTTAAGCACTTGGAGGTTTTGTATATTGTAAAAACGTTCCAGGATATTAAATAAATGTTTGTTTAGTTGGTATATTTGCAACAGAGCCCTTGTCTTTATTTTTTATTACAAAAATGCCCCTGCCAGGTTGTTGTATTTTATGAGATTTATGCATTTATTAGAAATACCTAAAATGCTCCTAAAAATCCATAAAAATTAGGATAAATGCTTTGTGCATTATAGATTCACGCTGCATATTTATTTGGCCATTTTGTGCATTTAATCCATTTATTAAAATTGAAATAGGAGCCATTTTTGCACTGTTTGAATTATAAAATACCAAAAAATAGAAAATGTCTTTGAAAAATTACAAAAAATTTATATATGCCATGTTTTGCTATGTATTGAGTCTAGGAATCAAAAACCCATAAAAAGAGTAAAAGAAAATTAAAAAATTAGAAACTCCAAAATTCAACAAAAAATACAAATTCAACAAAAATTCCAAAAATAGATTTTCCTATTCTATAATTATCTATATATTATTATTGATGTATTAAAATTAGTTTGGGTAATTTTAGGATTTATTTACGTATTTTAGAACCCCAAATTAGCTTCATGTATGTAATTAATCCCATTTCAGGGATATTTTTGACAAAAAAGCATAAAAATTAGAGAAATCCCAGGAAAATAACAAAAAATTAGAAAAATATAAAAGTCCAAAAACATGGTATTACTTATATTTTAGGTACATATATATGCATACCTATGTATTATATATCTCTCTCCTCTTATATATATATATATCTTTATATCTATGTCTATATTATATGATTTAAAATACAAAAAGAAAATATAAAAAAATATAAAATATAAAAACAACATAAAAATTATAAAAAGAAAAAAAATATAAAAAAATATAAAATTAAAAAGCCCACAAAAAGAGGATTCATTTAAGGATGACTAGAGTGTACATAAATACCTATAGGTTACCCATCGTTCTTGCTCTCTGTGGTTCGACCTCTACATGCTTATACACTGTGCATTTTGTGGTAGAGTTAATAAATTTTAATTCACATTTTTGGACTTAATTGACTTATTCTTTCTTGTGGGTTAATTTCTGATCAATCGGGTTTCACGAGCGGTCGCCTCAGTGACTTCGTCTCCGCCTTGTATGAGACGTATTTTGACCCTCGCTGAAATTCTCGTTTATCATTAGGTCATCAACCTATTGGTCTGCCAAATGTACATACTCAGACATATAGTAACACATATGTCTCCGGTCAGAGTATGAGTGCCTGTATCATGATAGCATACGATATAGGACTTTCGTTATCTCGATCTCGTTAAGTCAACTCTTTGACCTAACTAATCTGACACCTCCGAATCTCTATTCCTATGCAGAGGACCTGCATCAAGAGGTCGGTCAGATATCAGCCTAAAGAGATAAGGATTGCCATCTCCTACTCAGGCTGGAGATCATCTCTTAACAATCATTTGACGGTGCTTGATGAGTCCTCAATCTAACCATTTAAATATCCATCGAAGCACTAGCCTCTATGATTCAATAGTTGAATCAACATCTATATGATTATTAAGATGGCCATGGTACATAACCCAAATTGTACTAAGGGACCTATTATGCAAATTATTCATTCTTCATTTCAGATCAAGGAATGATATTCGCAATAACATTTATCGAGTACATTTACAGCTCGCATGTCCAACAATCTTGATATATTCATCTGCCCTGAATCAGCATCGAGTACATTTACAGATTGTATTTGAAATCTTAAGACAACACCATCTTTATGCAAAATTATCCAAGTGTGATTTTTGGCTTGATAAAGTTGCATTCCTTGGTCATGTGGTATCTAAGGATGGCATTGAGGTAGATCCGACCAAGGTAGAAGCTGTGATGTATTGGAGACAACCGAAGAATATTTCTGAGATCCGTAGCTTTCTTGGCTTGGGAGGATACTATCGATGATTTATTCAGAATTTCTCAAGGATTTCACTACCATTAACAAAACTCACTAGAAAAGATGTGAAGTTTGTATGGTCTAAGAAGTGTGAACAGAGCTTTCAAGAATTGAAGCAGAGACGGACCACAGCTCCAATCATGGCTTTACCATCAGGCAGTGGAGGTTTTGTAGTATATACAGATGCATCAGGCACTGGACTCAGGTGTGTTCTTATGCAAAAGGATAAAGTCATTGCTTATGCCTCGCGACATCTAGAAGGAACTACCCAATTCATGATTTAGAGTTAGCAGAAGTAGTCTTTGCTCTTAAAATTTGGCGGTATTACCTTTACGGTGAACAATTTGAGGTGCTTAGTGACCATAAAAGCCTTAAATACATTTTCTCTCAGAAGTAACTTAATCTGAGATAGTAATGCTGGTTAGAATTCTGAAAAGATTAAGACTTTTCCGTCAATTACCATCCAGGAAAAGCAAGGTCATAGCAGATGCATTAAGTAGAAAAATGGTAGGTAAATTGGCTAGTTTAAAACTTCAACGGAAGATGATGAAGGAATTTGAATGTTGGAAGCCTTTCTCGAGTGGATCGAGAATAATATCATTTACAACGCTCAAGATTCTACCAGAAATAATTGAGAAGATCCTAAACACACAAAAAGGAGATGTTCGTCTTCCGAAAATGATCGAAGCATCTAAGAAAGAAGATTCTGATTTCAGAGTTGGAATTGATGGAGCCATAAGGTATCACAACTGATTTTGGGTTCCAAGTGATATTGAGTTAAGACAGGAGATTCTAGATGATGCGTACAGATCAATGTACACTATTCATCCAGGTACAAAGAAAATATACAAAGATATGCAAAGGAATTTTCGGTGACCAAAGATAAAAAATGACATCGCAGAATTCGGTGTTAAATGCCTAGTTTGTCGGTAGATCAAGATTGAACATCAAAAACCTCCAGGCTCTGTTCAAACCTTGGAGATACCTGAACGAAAGTGGGAGCATATAATGATGGACTTTGTCACTGGTCTACCTAAGACCACGAGACATCGCTATGACACCATATCGGTGATTGTTGACCGATTGACCAAATCAGCACATTTCCTACCTATCCGCCTGGATCAATCGACAGACAGTCTAGCTGAATTATATGTGAAGGAAATAGTCAACCTTCATGGTGTTCCCGTATCAATTGTGTTTGATCGAGACATAAGATTTACCTCTCGCTTATGGAATAGTTTTCAGGATGCTATGGGCACACAATTGAAGTTCGGCACTTCTTTCCATCCACAGACTGATGGTCAATCAGAAAGGATCATCCAAACATTCGAAGATATGTTGAGAGCACATGCTTTAGATTTTGCAGGTCGCTTGGATAAACATCTCCCATTAGTGGAGTTTGCTTACAATAACAACTACCTTTCGAGCATTAAGATGGCTCCCTATGAAGCATTGTATGTGAGACCTTGCAGATAACCCTCATGTTGGAGTGATGTTGGTGAGAAGAACATCTTGGGACCAGAACTTATTCATGAAAGTAAGCAGGGTGTTGAATTAATAAGAAAGAGGTTGTTGGCTGCTCAAAGTAGGCAAAAAACTTATGCTGATCGTAACAGAAGACAGTTTAGTTTCGCAGTTGGGGAGCATGTATTCCTAAAGATATCTCCAACCAAAGGCGTCTTATGATTTGGAAAAAAAGGGGAAGCTTACTCCCATATACATAGGACCTTTTGAGATTCTACAACAGATCGGAAAGGTGTCATATCGTATTGCATTACCACCTCAATACTCGAAACTACACGATGTATTTCATGTGTCTATGATGAGGAAGTACACTCCTGATTCTTCACATATGATCGAGCATGAGGTCATAGACATTCAACCAAACTTGACTTTTGAGGAGAAACCTATATGAATAGTCGATCGTATAGATCATCCACTTCATCGACGTTTAGTTCCAATGGTTAATGTCCTTTAGCAGCATCATCAAAAGAAAAAGGCAACTTGGGAGCTGGAAAGTGAAATGCGGGAAAAATATCCACAACTTTTCGATATGTCCCTTTACTAAGAAATTTCGAGGGAAAAATTCTTTTCGAGGGCGGTAGATTGTAATGGTTGATTTTTTGGGAAAAATCTCAATAATAACAATTACACCATTATTACCATCTTAATGCCCGGTCTATTGGGATTTATAATTCCATTTCCTTTTTCCTCCATTGCCCACGATAAAATCCCAAGGATTTCCCCCTCCCTGCCTCTCACATTACTTGCCTTTTCCATTGAAGCGAGAGAGAGAGAGAGGGGGGGGGGGAAGGGAGATCTCACCGGGCGTCCTTCGTCGTCGTAGGAGAAGGCGGCGCTGAAACAGAGAAGGAGGAGAGCTTAGATCTCTGAACGGAAGGAGATGCGACGACCACATCAAGTAGAGTTACGCGTTGGACCTAAGGTATGTGTTGGATATGATTACGATCTATAATTGAATGTATCAGCACAGAATTCGTATAAACAATGATCACTTCCGAAATAAATCTATAAATATATGTACTACTGCAGGATTTCACGTATCAATAAAAGTCATATTCGAATCATGATTTTTAGATGTATGCGTTGGCATTCCGAAATACGACCGCTCTTGGATCTTTAAGTTAATACATATGTACCCATATTCAATTTAGAATAGACTTTCATTTATAGGATCTGTATAATTGTCGAGGTATGATATGTCAAAACTTTATTGTATATTATTAATGTATGATATTGAATCATAAGCTAGGGGTTAAGGCTTTTAATTTCTCCAATTGTGTGATCCATGGGTTAAGAAAATATAGTTATTAGTGTTTCAAATTTATTGCTTTCATGAGTATGAACCAATTATGAGATCTTGATGGGATTCCTATTTTCACGTCTCTAGTTAATGTATACGTCTAGCAATGATATAGACAAAGTTAAAATTCTAAGCAATTAAGCAAAGTTTCTATCATTCAAGGAATCTTAATTTATGGTCTCACTGTACATGTATGTAAGCCATATTGGTCTATAACTCCTCATTTCTTTAAATTCACATATTTAGGTTGCCGTAATCCTAAGTTCTTAATTCAAAGCAATTATATTAAGTCTTCCCTCCTAATTAGATTTGTATAACTTATTTGTAAGTGGTTTTGTTTTGAAGAATTGATTTGATTAAGTAGAGGAATAAGGCACATATTTATAGACACATGCAAACAACATATTATATATAGACATGACAATACAACTGTTACCGTTGGTAACCCGTCACTAATTGTATATGGAAGCATATTACATACTGCATGTATTAAGATTAATTACAGCTTTATGTGAAAAAAATGTTGAAGATAATCCCCAATTAACTTATTATCTATAAATAATACAAGTATCTAACTAAATTACGTGCTCATGGTATACTTTGTATAAATAATTCCTACGGTAAAAGATGTACTTGTTACACTCACTGGATCACTAACTAAAAGGGGGAAACGAATTATTATGACGTTGAAGATAAATCATACTCCAACATTATTTATAATGTCAAATGCGAAAGAATTTTGGAACCTTAAATAAGATTAAGGCACCGACTCATAATGAGTCACATGGACGACCGCCAAGGGTCATGTAAGCCAAAGAGCAATGCGACATGGCGCAACACCGCAAGGGACGTATGGTTGCGAGGAATCATAGAGGCAAAAGCTAAGCCCTCTACAGTTGTACCTACACTGTCATGTTAATGCCACAAGGGGCGCATGGTTGCAATCAACCATAGAGGCAAAAGTTAAGTCCTCTATAGTTGTAGCTACACTGTCATGGACCGCAAGTGCCAGTGGTTGAAAACGTATAACAAGATACGTATATGAAAGTTATACAAGAAAAATTGGTTTATAAAGGTAAACTATTATGAGTTATACAAGAAAATGGTTTAAAAAGAGTAAATCATTACATGTTATACAAGAAGTGGTTTAAGAAAGTTAAATCATCAAAGTCATGGGAGTTAATATGCAAAATGATTTATATGATTTAAGAAGTATGTAGGTCGCTATGTATTTTATGAAATAAGCCTCACAAGTAGTAAGAAATGGTTATCATATCTATTAATGCAATTTACATGTGTATATATTTTTATGAAAGAAGCCAAATTATATATGATAGGGATCCGAGTTAGACATGCATGGGAAATATCTAAGCACAGAATGATGTGTATACACGAAAATCCAAGTGCATGATTTATAACGGATAAAGAACCATTAGAATACCCATGCATGTAATCCGATGCATACTGGACATTAGGCTCATGGAAATTTATGTTTGTCAATTTTAGGTGAAAAACAGGGTTGATTGTATATCCTGGATCATGCTACAGACTCCTCGAGATTCCGAACGTGGTATGACTCAATTCGAGAAGATTAAAGGATATCTATATACGTACGAGAACTACTGAGATACTATTTTAGTTATTAGAGTTGTTTTTTTTAAATAGTAGTTTAGAGTTGTAATAGTAGAATTCTTAGTTTGAATGGACTTTGTTTGGAATTGATATTATCTCTGATCATTGGATGCCCTACATGTTTTGGTAACGATTCAGTCGCACGATCTTTTATTGCTTGCTTCTGCCGTTCTTCGCGACCCGTTCTGTTACAAATGGTATTAGAGCTAGAGTTCATCTAGGCATAAGATATCCATACTATTTAGTGGCCTAAGATCTAGTTATATAGAGAGAATTAGTGTCACGATTCATTGACCTTGTAATTTCTTTTCAATCAGATAGCTCCTCGTCGTGCAATTGAAGCCAATAGAGACCGCAAATCATTGAAGAGCCAAGAGGTTGTTATGGATATGCAAAAGCAGATGTTGGAGTTAATGGCAATAATGGTCCAACAGTAGAAGAGTCAAGCGTCTAGCTATGGTGGGCTGACACTAAAGACCTTCATCTAGCATGATCCACCTACTTTCAAGGGGGAGCACGAGTCGGAAAAAGATGAACATTGGATGCGACCGATAGAAATGACATTCGAGGAAACTAAATGTCCCGAGGGTAAGAAAGTGATTTTCAGGACATTCCCTTTGCGAGATAGTGCAAAGTAGTGGTGGACATCCTGCAAGGGAATTCACTTTTCTGAGACTTTTGTCCTTAACTGGGGCGATTTTGTGGAGCGCTTTTCTGAATGGTACACCTCGAACATTCTAGGGATGCTAAACTCCAGGAGTTCATAGACCTTCGCCAGGGCAGTATGACAGTCCAAGAGTATGCTGCAATGTTTCATGAACTGTAAAATATGGCAAGGGCATATGCGCAAATGAAAAGCAGCGAGCAAGGAAGCTCGTTGAAGGCTTGAATTCCGGTTTGAGTCTCAAAGTACTCACTAGGGGTCCCACGACCCTCCCCACTAGCCCAGCTACAATGATAAGAGGCGTCACACTACAGTTAATGCCAAAAAGACCACGACAGATGATGCTCCAAACTACAAGAAGTACACTTATGAAGGATGTCCACATTGTGATAGAAGGCATCTAGGGGAATGCTACAAGCTGACAGCTATTTGCATTAAGTGTGGCGAAAAGGGACACTTCATGAAGGATAGTAAAAAGGATTTCAAGGACCAAAATAAGCTGTTTGAGCAGAAGAAGAACATAGCAGGAAGGGTTGTTGCTATTACCCATGAAGATGCTGAAGAAGCCAACACAACAGTGGAAGGTATCCTTTTAATTTCAAACCATTTATGCCATGTTCTTTTTGATTCTGGTGCTACACATTCTTTTATTTGGAATGCTTTTGCAAGAAGATTAAGCTTGGAAGCCGTAGAGCTTCCATACACGATGATTGTTTCTTCATCAATGGGAAATATTAGTGCCACAGGTATGTTCATATAGGATGTACTTATTTTGATAAGAGAAGGCACACTCACTGCTAATTTGATCTTATTGCCCATCACAACCTATGATGTCATCTTGGGCATTGATTGGTTATGGGAAAATCAAGCAGCAGTTTATTGTTGAGAAAAGAAGGTGGTCCTGGGTAGACCAAATCTTGACGAGATAGTTATTCGAGGCACCTGTAAAGGTGGAGGATTGGTTATCTCATCTTTGCAAGCAAGTCAACTAATAGACGAAGGTTGCACAACATACCTCGCTAGTATAATTAACACTGAATCATCATAGACATGCCTTGAAGATTTAGATGTGGTCAGAGATTTTACCAATGTTTTCCCAAACGATCTTCCTAGATTACCTCCTCATAGAGAGGTTTATTTCTCAATTGATGTTATCCCATGAACGACACCGATTTCCAAAGCTCCGTATAGAATGACACCTACAGAAATCGAGGAGTTAAAGAAGTATTGCAAGAACATCTGGATAAGGGATTTTACATCCCAGTGTTTCCCCATGGGGAGCACCCGTTCTCTTTGTGAAAAAGATAGATGGGCCACTTAGACTTTGCATTGATTATCAAGCCCTAAATAAAGTGATCGTGAAGAATAGATACCCATTACCTCGCATCGATGACTTATTCGACTAGTTGCAAGGAGCAACTATTTTCTCAAAAATTGATCTGGTTACAGGTTATCATCAACTCCGAATAAAAGATGAGGATATACCAAAGACGGCTTTCAGGACAAGGTATGGTCATTATGGAGTCTTGGTCATGTCGTTTGGTCTCAGTAACTCTCTTGCAATCTTTATGAAGCTAATGAATAGGGTATTTCAAGAATACCTTGACAAGTTTGTCATTGTGTTTGTAGATGACATCTTGATATATTATCTAACCTAAGGCATCGTAGAGTACATTTACGTATTGTATTTGAAATCTTAAGACAACACCAACTTTATGAAAAATTCTCCAAGTGTGACTTTTGACTTGATAAAGTTGCATTCCTTGGTCATGTGGTATCTAAGGATAGCATTGAGGTAGATCCGACCAAGGTAGAAGCTGTGATGAATTAGAGACAACCCAAGAATATTTTTGAGATATGTAGCTTTCTTTGCTTGGTTGGATACTGTCGATGATTTATTCAGAATTTATCAAGGATCTCACTACCATTAACAAAACTCACTAGAAAAGATGTGAAGTTTGTATGGTTTGAGAAGTGTGAACAAAGCTTTCAAGAATTGAAGCAGAGACTGACCACAACTCCAATCATGGCTTTACCATCAGACAGTGGAGGTTTTGTAGTATATATAGATGCATCAGGCACCGAACTCGGGTGTGTTCTTTTGCAAAAGGATAAAGTCATTGCTTATGCCTCGCGGCAGCTAAAACCACAAGAAAGGAACTACCCAACTCATGATTTAGAGTTAGCAGCAGTAGTCTTTGCCCTTAAAATTTGACGGTATTACCTTTACGGTGAATAATTTGAGATGCTTAGTGACCATAAAAGCCTTAAATACATTCTCTCTCAGAAGGAACTTAATCTGAGCCAACGACAGTGGTTAGAATTCTTAAAAGATTAAGACTTTGCCATCAATTACCATCCAGAAAAAGCAAATGTCGTAGAAGATGCATTAAGTAGAAAATGGGAAGGTAAATTGTCTAGTTTAAAACTTCAATGGAAGATGATGAAGGAATTTGAAGATTGGAGGCCTTTCTTGAGTGGATCGAGAAAGATATCATTTGCAACGCTTAAGACTCAACTAGAAATAATTGGGAAGATCCTAAACACACAAAAAGGAGATGTTGATCTTCCAAAAATGATCAAAGCATCTAGGAAAAAGAAGATTCTGATTTCACAGTTGGAATCAATGAAGCCATAAGGTACCGCAATCAATTTTGGATTCCAAGTGATATTAAGTTAAGGCAGGAGATTCTAGATGAAGCACACATATCGATGTACATTATTCATCTAGGTACAATGAAAATGTACAAGGATCTGCAAAGGATTTTTTGGTGGCCAAAGATGAAAAATGACATCGCAGAATTCGTTGCAAAATGTTTAGTTTGTCAGTAGATCAAGATTGAACATCAAAGACATGCAGACCCTGTTCAACCCTTAAAGATACTTGAATGGAAGTGGGAGAACATAATGATGGACTTAATCTCTGATCTACCTAAGACCACAAAACATCGCTATGACACCATATCGGTGATTGTTGACCGATTGACCAAATCAACATATTTCCTACCTATCCGCATGGACCAATTGACAGACAGTCTAGCTGAATTATTTGTGAATGAAATCGTCAGTCTTCACGGTGTTCCATATCAATTGTGTTCGTTCGAGACATACGATTTACCTCTCGCTTATGGAAAAGTTTCAGGATGCTATGGGCACACAATTGAAGTTCAACACTTTTTTCCATCCACAGACTGACACTGAATCAGAAAGGACCATCCAGACACTCGAAGATATGCTGAGAGCATGTGCTTTAGATTTTGCAAGTGGCTAGTATAAACATCTCCCATTAGTGGAGTTTGCTTACAATAACAACAAACTTTCGAGCATTAAGATGGCTCCTTATGAAACATTGTATGGGAGACCTTGCAGATCACTCTCATGTTGGAGTGATGTTGGCGAGAAGCACATCTTGGGACAAGAGCTTGTTTAGGAAAGTAAGCAGGATGATGAATTAATAAGAAAGATACTGTTGGCAGCTCGAAGTAGGCAAAAATCTTATTCTGATCGTCACAGAAGAAAATTGAGTTTCACAGTTGGGGAGCATGTGTTCCTAAAGATCTCTCCAACCAAAGGCGTCTTACGATTTGGCAAAAAGGGAAGCTCACTCCCAGATACATAGGACATTTTGAGATTTTACAACGGATCGAAAAGGTTGCATATCGTATTGCATTACCACCTCAATACTCGAAACTACATGATGTATTTCAAGTGTCTATGCTGAGGAAGTACATTCCTGATCCTTCACATATGATCAAGCACGAGGTCATCGACATTCAACCAAACTTGACTTTTGAGGAGAAATCTATACAAAAAGTCGATCGTAGAGATCATCAACTTCGTAGACATTTACTTCCAATGGTTACGGTCCTTTGACAGCATCATCAAAAGGAAGAAACTACTTGGGAGCCGGAAAGTGAAAGGGAAAAATATCCACAACTTTTCGGTATGTCCCTTTACTAAGAAATTTCGAGGGCGATTTTTTAAGGGTTGTATATTGTTTAAGGGTGCTAGAATATCAATAATGACAATTACACCATTATTACCATCTTAATGCCTAATCTAATGGGATTTATTATTCCATTTCCTTTTTCCTCCATGGTCCACAATAAAATCTCAAGGATTTCCCCCTCCCTACCTCTCACGTTACTTGCCTTTGCCATAGAAGAGAGAGAGAGAGAGAGAGAGAGAGAGAGAGAGAGAGAGAGAGAGAGAGAGGGAGGGGGAGGAAGGGAGATCTCATTGGGCATCCTTCGTCGTCGCAGGAGAAGGTGATGCCGAATCAGAGAAGGAGGAGAGCGTAGATCTGTGAACGAAAGGAGACGCGACGACTACGTCAAGTAGAGTTACGCATTGGACCTAAGGTATGTGTCAGTTAGGATTACGATCTATAATTGTATGTATCGACAAAGAATTCGTATGAACAATGATCACTTCCGAAATAAATCTATAAATATATGTACTAGTGCAGGATTTCACATGTAAATAAAAATCATATTCGAATCATGATTTCTAGATGTATGTGTTGGCATTCCGAAATACGACCGCTCTTGGATCTTTAAGTTAATACATATGTACCCATATTCAATTTAGCATAGACTTTCACTTATATGTGTTGGTTATTAGGATCCATATAATTGTCGAGGTATAATATGCCAAAACTTTATTGTATGTTATTAACGTATGATATTGAATCATAAGCTAGGGTTTAAGGCTTTTAATTTCTCCACTTGTATGATCCATGGGTTAATATAGTTACTAGTGTTTCGAATTTGTTGATTTCATGAGTATGAACCAATTATGAGATCTTGATGGGATTCCTATTATCACGTCTCTTGTTAATGTGTACGGCTGCCAATGATATAGATGAAGTTAACATTCTAAACAATTACGCAAAGTTGCCATAATTCAAGGATTCATAATTGATGGTCTCACCGTACATGTAATTTAAATATGTAAGTCATATTGATCTATAACTCCTCCTTTCTTTAAATTCATATATTTAGGTAGCCGTAATCCTAAGTTCTTAATTAAAAGCAATTATATTAAATACTCTCTCCTAGTTTGATTTGTGTAACTTATTTGCAAGTGGTTTCGTTTCAAAGAATTAATTTGTTTAAGTAGAGGAATAAGACTCATATTTATAGACACATACAAACAACATATTATATATAGACATGACAGTACAACTCTTACATTTGGTAACCCATCACTAATTGTATATGGAGGCATTTTAGATACTGCATGAACTAAGAATAATTACAGCCTTATGTGAAAAAACGTTGAAGATAATCCCCAATTAACTTATTAGCTATAAATAATACAAGTATCTAACTAAATTACCTGCTCATGGTATACTTTGTATAAATAATTCCTACGGTAAAAGATCTACTGGTTACACTCACTGGATCACTAACTAAAAGGGCGAAATGAATTATTATGAAGTTGAAGATAAATCATACTCCAACATGATTTATAATGTCAATAGAGAAGAATTTTGTAACCTTAAACAAGATTAAGGCACATACTCATAATGAGTCACATGGACGACCGCAAGGGTCATGTAAGCCAAGAGCAATGCTGCAAGGGGCATTTGGTTGCAAGGAACCATAGAGGCAAAAGCTAAGTCCTCTATAGTTGTACCTACACTGTCATGTTAATGTCGGAAGGGGTAACCCCTCAAGGGTGTATGGTTGCAAGGAACCATAGAGGCAAAAGCTAAGTCCTCTGCAATTGTAGCTACACTGTCATGGACCGCAAGTACCAGCAGTTGAAAACGTATAACAAGATACGTATATGAAGGTTATACAAGAAAAATTGGTTTATAAAGGTAAACTATTATGAGTTATGCCAGAAAATGATTTAAAAAGAGTAAACCATTACATGTTATACAAGAAGTGTTTTAAGAAAGTTAAACCATCAAAGTCATGGGGTTAATATGCAAAATGATTTATAAGATTTAAGAAGTATATACGTCTCTATGTATTTTATGAAATAAGCCCCACAAGTTGTAAGAAATGGTCGTCATATCTACTTACGCAATTTACATGTATATCTATGTTTTTGAAAGAATCCAAATTATACATGATAGGGATCAGACTTAGACATGCATGAGAAATATCTAAGCACGGAATGATGTGTATACACGAAAATCCAAGTGCATGATTTATAATGGATAAAGAACCATTAGAATACTTGTACATGGACCCCAATGTATAATGGGCATTAGGCTCATGGAAATTTATGTTTGTCAATTTCAGGTGAAGAACATGGTTGATTGTATATCCCGGATCGTGCTACGGACTCCTCGAGATTCCGAACGTGGTATGACTCAACTCGAAAAGATTAAAGGATATCTATATGCCTATAAGAACTGTTGAGATGCTATTTTAGTTATTAGAATAGTTTTTTTTTTAAATTTCCCCACTTTAGAGTTGTAATAATGGAACTCTTAGTTTGAATGGACTTTGTTTGGAATTGATATTATCCCTGCTCATTGGATACCATGCATGTTTTGGTAATGGGTTCGGTCACGCGATCTTTTATTGCTTGCTTCTGTCGCGACCCGTTTCGTTACATCTATTTTTCACCCAAATTATAGCATTGCTGCTCGTGATCAATGGTGATGAAATCCATGTAAATTCTTCCATTTCCAATCAAAATTGGAAGATGATAAAGTGATAATTAGAAGTTTGTACTTGCTGGAATGTAAGTAAAAACTGATAAACTCAGCAGCATCCTTCTTCACTCCAAGCCATCTAAATTACGGATGAAGACCTTATACATCATACATGTCCTTAACCTAGGAGACTTTGTGATGATTGTACAACATATCATCCTGAAATTGAAATCCTTCGATGTCATCCTTTTCTACTTGGCACCTTAAGTACTTCAAAAGTGGGTTACTCTCCTAGCATTGCTCTATTCAATTTGAAATCTCTAGTTTGTAACAATGTAGAATGTCATTGTGCATGTATAATATAGAATGATCATTGTGCTATCGAACTGCTTTCATTCGTTCAAGGTTGTAAGTACATCACAAAATTAAAGTGTTATCACCTTGACAGGGGAATATGTTATCTTACTTAAGAGTATCTACAATTATATTATCCTTATTGGGGTGCTAAGAGAAAAATATAATCATAGTCCTTCAAAAGCTTTAACCATCGCTTTTGTCTCATGTTGCGCCTCCCCCCCTCCCCACACCAAGGCCTTCCGTAAATTTATTGACATATATAGTAGTGCTCTATATGATATAGTAAAAAATGTGTCATCATCAAAAGCTCATTGAAATTTGAAAATTGGTCTTGCAAGTGTCAGATTACACAAACGACATGTCCATCTATGCCACTCTAGTCAACGGATAAAGCTATTTTAAAAAGTTCTTCACGAGTCATTTTATACTAATGATCTAGTTCTATAAAAAATCATATATTTCTACTAGGAGAAGCCTATTGTGCTAGACAACTCATATCAATGCATATTTATAATCCATTGAATGATAACAACAATTAACTATTGACCTACAGTCTCTCTCCTTTGTCCTTTGTCTCTCTACCATTTTCTAGAATATTGCCATTGTCACAGTTAATATCTTGACAATATATCTCAACACATCTTGTATTTAGACACTAATTATTGATTGAGCTAATCAAGTAATTAATCAGACTACAATACCAACATGTGACAATCAAAATTCTATCTCATCAAATCCACCCATTTATTGGATCTAATTACTTAATAATGACTACTTTCAACAATAATAGTTGATATTTAGAAATTAACTATGGTATTATAACGCAAAGAAAACACTTACCTAATCACCATTCATAAAGTAGAAGTTTGCATTGAATATATGACAAGTTGTCCAAAACAATGAAGAAGAACTACCAAACCGCCTAAGAATGGAAGGGAAATGACTAGTAGTTGGTTGATTGCTAACTTTGCAGTGACTTATTGGTGCATGTTAGATTTTCACAACAAAAAAGAAAGGAATAAACAATTATTCATGCACAAAAAAATAAATAAACAAGTGTCTTTAATTTGTGAAACTATACAATTTATTTTCAATGACAACCATTCGTATATTTATCCTTTTCAGCATGCCCTTTTTACTTAGTCCTATACATTCTAATCCATATGAGAGATCAGTCCATACTGCAACATCCTTTCATCTTTCCGATTTCAGATTCCTGGACATTCCAGAGATTGGACATTTCATTGAGCATTGCTTGTGACGCTTCACTTAAATCAATCATCCAATGAGACCCTGATAATCATATTAATTTCTTCCTCGAGTTTTTAAATCCTCAACTAGTGTGTAAATGAAGCATGCTGCTCTCAAGGCTAGATGCCCGAGCTGCAAATTTATAAACAATGTGGTTTTATCAACGACTTAAGGTGTGTAATAGCATAATGTAGTCATTACGTTATATCCCTAGTATCTTCACATTGCTTGATAATATTTTCAAGTCATCCTATATTGTTAAGATAATCGAGTACTATGCGATGCAAGTAATTTATCTCACATTCTTTATTTCAGGCCAATCATATACCACAGATTTATCATGTCATGCAAATTTCTTCTAATAATCTTGAAAGTTGATGCTCAAAGCTTCTACTCCAAATCATCATACTGCAAAAGATTCAATTTGTGTATTAGTTTATGGACTAATTTATAAATAAAAAATTCTATTTATTTCTTACATAAAAATATAGATCAAGTGTTTATGTATTTAATCTTTTTTATTAGCCATTAATTTTTAGGTGTACCGGCATTTAGTCTTTTGTACCCACATTTTTTCTTTGTAAAAATAAATTTTACATCAACCTAAGTTTTCAAAATAGGTATTTTGATTAGTTTGTGACTCAATTTAAGTCCTATCTTCATGAAACTTATCAGTGTTTAATATTTATGTACCTGAATATTTTCAATCCAGAACTTTTGGGCCGAACGTCTTAATATTTTCAATATATCTAGAATTCTTGAACCTAACTTCTTAGAATTTATATTTTAATCATCTCATTACTCAAACTAAATTCAATCCATATAAAATTTACGAGGATCATATTACCATGTAAAGTACAAATCTACCATAAGGACTTCTTTAAAAAAAACTTCCACAAAATAAGCATGTAAATAGTTCTAGTAACGTAGAACATAAACATATTTAGACCCAAATAGAATCCTAGCCTTGCGAGTTGAAAGGGATGGAAGGGAAAAACTATCAACAGTAAAGCAATGACGAGGGAAAACAACATGACATTCAGAGAGTGAGAGAGAGGAGCAATTTCCCTAACAGGGTATGCCCCTCGCCCAAATGCCCTATCATGGCATATGAATCTCGACTTTTCCAGTTAGGGCACCAATAGGTGAACGATTTGTCGATCGAAGGCATGCCATTAATGTGCTCGACAAACCATTTTTCAATCAGTGAAGTGTTTGCATTTTCTCACCTATGTCTTCTCATGCCCATTTTATAGTATTAGATATGTTCCTATTATTATTACATTAATCATGAATTATCTCATATCCATTTTAAAGTATAAGATACCGTTTTCTTATACATCAATTATGAATTTTCTTATACCAATTTTAAAGTATAATACATCTTCTTCTTATTATTATTACATTAATTATGGGTTTTCTCATATTATTTTAAAGTATTAAATATTTCTTTCTTATTATTACATTAATTGTGTCTCATACCTATTTTAAAGTATAAGATATTTTTTATATTATTACATTAACTATGAATTTATTTTAGTGATACATATAATACATTATCAAAACATAGAGAAATAACAACATCATCATTTTAATTAAATAGATTAATGTTACATTTGAAAATGTGATCCCTTCTAACACTATAACAATGAGCAAATTCTTGTCTTGAGTTTACTAGAATTACATTACATTCATGCCCCAAAGTTAGGGCCTCGATCGTACTCTCTCTCCCCACATAGTACGCTCAGACGTGTGTACTTTAGTGCAATGGTATAATGCAAATATACTAAAACCATGTATGTTCTTCCTCCTCGTCATATACATCCATGTGCGGAGAAGTCTTGCTCTGTGAGCTCTCAACCACATCATGGGGCGTAGATTGCAGTGAGCATTATGTGAACCGAGAGTCTATACACTAAACTAGATGATTCCACGATTGGTCCTCCTTAGAGGGGTACTTCGTGTAGGAGCCTCAGATAGCCTATGCAGGTCAGGTGTCATGTCAGAGTCACGGACATCGCCCATAACAAGGACGACCCGTGGCAACCACAGTAGAGCATACGAAGCAAGTGGGTCTACATTATGTGGTTGTCGTGGTGACTGTGGTGGAGCAACAACAGCACGACATAATGCATTAGTAGATGGTACATGCACTGCTAAGAATTGAGTTGTCCGGCAAGTCCACCAACTTATGAGACGTAAAGCAACTTTTTTGCCATAACTTGTATGAATAAAATTACATTTGAAATGATTTAAAATGAAATTATATTAAAATACATAATAATGATAAACAACAATCAAGTATAATATTGGCCACATGAATTTAAATTTTATGAACAATTGGGAGATAACATATCCTAGCATTTATAACATATAACATAGACACTGGAAACAAAAGAACGTTGCACCAGGTCAAGGTAAATGAGAATAATGTTACATTAAGGAGCATAATATCACTGATGATACGTACTTTCATTAACAAAATTCTTTGTGTCCTACTCATGATTCCTTATAATCTAGCCTTACGACATCTACTACCTCCACGGGAACAACTCTAATCTCCACACTTGGCTCTCATGGTTTTTCTTTAAATTAAGTGGTTCTGTCAATTTGTGGAGGTTGTTGCTGATGTTGCGATGGTCGCTGCTCATGTTGAGGAGCACGTTGTTGATGGTGTAAATGCAAGAGATCCGGTTGAGGTGGGCGCAAGATATTTCTAGAAAGGTGGTACACAATGTTGATCTATATAGTAGGAAAATCCAACGCCATGATGAGGAGGAAAGATATAGTTGGTCAAGAATTCTTTTATTGTCCGTGTAGATCAGGTTAGGGCCCAAAAGTCATCAGCCTGTGAAGGTTGAGTAAGTTGTGTCCTAATAAAATCATACACCATTGCAGGTAGTGTCTGAGATGGTCCTACATCGACATCATGAGTACCAACATCATACTTTTGTTGCGAAGGAAAAGCAGATGTGTGTTCAGTAACCTCGTGATGTTATTGGGGTTTCATCACTTTTATTCTTTCATTTTGACATTTAAACCCTTGCTAAATGAATGTAAATAACATTATTTTGCATAAAATAGCATCTATCATTTACTGAGAAAAAATTGTATAAAATAACTTATTTAAAGCCAAAATAAAAGAATAAAGAAAAGAAAAGGAAAAGAAATGAAATACCATATGCATTGAATGACTTTAAATCATGAGACCTAGGTATTTATGATGACTGGGTCTACAAGAAATAAAATAGGGGGAGATAATGACCTAAAATATAATAAAAACCCTAATTTTCAATTCATTAATATGTCTATTTTAAGACCTATTTAATTATTTATTATTTATACATCAAATTAATAAACTTTGCACATGAAAGATGTAGATAATAGTACATAGAAAAAATATAAAAAATTATTTCATAAAAAAATAACGCATAGTGTGCTTTGTACTCTCAAAATAAAAATCCAAACTTCACATACATGTATCTTCTCCACAAGAAATCAAAATTCACTAAAATCATCTTTATTGCATATAACTTTTATTTTTGTTTTAATGAAGGTTGTTTCATTTAATTTGGAGTTAAGATGCAAAAGTTAGGTCTTGGACCCATATTGTACATTATACCTGAATAAAATAATCATTTTATTTATTCTTTATATTTTTCATACTTTTTATTTTTATAATTTTTTAAATAATTTTTACAACATATGTACATAAATAATTCAAAATAAAACATTTGAAATACCTTAAAATAAATATGTATACTATAATACATAGATAACTATTTATATTTATGCCTATATAATAAATATACATATTTATTTAAGCGTACTAAAACTTCAAAAAAATAAAGTAAAAATATATTTATGTGTATTTAAATATATTATAATTACATAAATTATTTACATAAAATAATATAATCTATAATAGAAAAAAAATAAAATACATACTATATACATAAATATGCTTATACTTATACTTGTAAAAAGTAAAATACCATAGATTAAATTGTAAAATTCAATAAAAATAACCATTAAGTACTATAGTAAATAATTTTAATGTTTCAACGTTAAATTAATAAAATCATTTATAATTTTATTTTGAATTAATAATGATTTTTCAGTCTGTTTTGTCATGTAGCGCACCTACGTATATAATGGGAAGATAGTCTGAGTTGACCTCGATTAACTCCCCACCCTTCCCTAGGTCTACATGTGGCAAGCCTACACCATTGTTTTCCTCAATTTATGCCACACGATTCTTTCACCATGTGGCCTCGATTCCTTCTATGAATTTTCGCCACAATCATTGACCTATGACACACATATGATTTCTTGATATGAGGTTCACTGAATCGAGCACATTTCCCTAGCCATCTCATTTACATATACCTCCACCTCGCCCATTTTAGAAATTGATATATTTCCTAGAATCGAACCCGTCAAATCCCAATGCATCATGTCGAGGAAGATGACAATTCCTTGGTAGATCGATTTGCAGTGTGTTGTAGGCACATGAGTAGGCGATCCACCTCCGCATGCTGATCTCCATCATGAGGTCTTGAGCTCCTTGCTTATGCATGTTCGAGCTCATTTTTTCTCGCATTTCTAGGTAGCATTTCCTTCTAGCTTTCATTCCCTATTTTCATGTGACATTTTAGTTCATTGCAGTAGAGTAGAGTTTAACCCTTGTAGTTTGCCGAAACTCTGCTCTGACCACTGTTTCCGTGTGAACCAAACTTGTTCCGACCTACCAAGCGCCTCCATATTCCTTCCTTGTCGTTGCTCGTTGCCTTACTCCACTCCATCAGCTTGATCCTCTCTGGATAAGGAGATTGGCTTTCCCACTCTATCGCTCGTTGAAGAGCCCTTGCCCGATCCCATTTCAAATAATTTCCCCCCCCATAGGACTCCCAAAAACCTTCATTTTGTGCACTTGTGCTACTAATTTTAGGTACTGGAGGTCAAATCCTCTTGCGAGGTGATTTCTACAAAAAAGGAGGTTCCCTGGAGCCCCTTTCTTCTTCGAGCTTCTAGGGCCCCATCGATGGGTCCTGGAACGTTCTTAAGTCTTCTGCAGGTGTGGATGAGATCCAACTCCATTCTGAGCCCCTAACAGGCATCTGAGACCACCAGAGAAGGAAGCTTCAGCCAATCGAAGAAGCCTGAGAGTCGAGTTCTTCCCTGTTATTCACGAAGAACATGAGTTGTTCGATCATGAGCCTCATCTAGACATAGCAATAACCGTTAGATTGCCCCGTACTTCAACGGTTAGATTTCACATGGGATCAAATCCCTATTGAACATCAGCGAAGGCGTATCGGGTGTTCTCATGCAGCCACCTGTCCAAGTGAAGTCATCTCCGTCACCCGATCCCTCACGTAGGGGTATTTTTCACTATAATCACTTCACTTTTTATTTAGGTTTTAAACATTCATTTGTAGTATACATTTTTTTAAATGTGTACTTTGGACCCTGTACTATTTATATTGGCACTTTGGTCCTCGACCATATCACCTCACGTGCCCATACACATGAGGTGGTGGGTTTTTTTAAGGACCCCCGGAACTTTTGTGTTATTTTTTAGTCTACAAACTTTAAGAATCAGTTCAAAATATTTTGGAAATTTTGCATGTATGCTCTGCCATGTTTTATGTATTAATTTATACCCCAACAACATGGAATGAATTAAATATTCATGGGTAAATTATGCAGAGGACCTTATACTTTGGAATCTAGATTGCATTTTTTATTTTTATTTGCATTTTAGTCCCTGCTAGTATTGTATTTTTATTTCCTTTATTTCTTGCATTAAAAATATCATTTTGCATCTAAAAAATTATAGGAATTTTATTTTAAGTTTCTATTATATTAATTAATCACATATGATTTTTTTCTAGGAAAATTAAAATATTTTCCTATATTTAAAAATTCAAAGCATGGCATTTATTCCCTATTTGCATTAAAAATACTTAAAAAATGAAAAATGTTTTGAAAAGTTCCAAAAAATTAGGGGTTATTTAATATTGTATTTTACATATATAGATAAAAATCATTAAAAAAATTAAAAATAAAAATAGCAGGACTTCTCTAACCCTTGAAAAATTATATCAAATAATTAAAAATCCAAAAAATGTGTTTTATACTTAAGTATTTTCTTTATTATGCTTACTATATATTAAAAATATTTTTGGAAAATTTTGAGCTATTTAGATATTTTTTAAATCCAAAATAAATTGGCTAAATATTAGTGCTCATTGTTTTCTTATTTTGATTCAATTAAAAATAAAAAAATAGCAAAACAAGAAAAATAACAAAATAGAACAAAATATAAAAAAATAAAAATAATCCACTTTGTGATTTTTGTGTATTTATAGATATATCTATAAATATAAAAGCATGCATCTATATATGTAGTTATATATACTTATATTACTATTGTTATATTTATAAAAATACCAGATATATTTGTTATACCATTAAAAATAAAAAGGATTGTCTCTTAGGGTATTTTCTTATTTTTATCTTTATTTTTTGTTTTTATTATATATTATCTTTATTATATCTACATATTATACATTCTTATCATATATCTAATTAACAAGATAAAGTAAATTAATAATCTTAAAACATAAAAATAAAATAAAAAATTTTAAATAAAAAATAAAAAATATATAAATTAAAAATTGTAAAAATTTAGATATTAAAAACCCATTAAAAATATAAAACCTTCATTATGTACCAAAAAAATTTATTGTCTTTTCGCTAATTTTTGTTGTCTATTCCATTTGCTCCATGTGTCCGACCTCTACATTTTTCCCTATACAAATATTTTGTAGAGTTATAATAAATTTTAAATCCACATTGTTGCTTTGCTTTGATAGATCTATTTGTGGATTAATTATTGTTTTAAATGCCTTTCGTGAGCGGTGGCCACAACGACAATATCTTCGCCTTGTAAGGATATGTTACACCCTCACCGAAACCTCGACTTCTAAATAATTGGCACTGTTGCAAGGAAGAAACACGTAGGATAGATTTTGGGTGTTATTTTTGCTTCATTATTTTTCCTATTTTATTTTATTTTCATTTGATATAATTGATTAATTGCGCTCGTCACTTCTCTTGTATTTTTCTTTTGATGGATCTCGAGACAACAACGACCGCTTAGGTGGTCGGAGCAACTAATCTATGAGGAGTTTGGTCATTCACTTTGTTAACCAAGAGGACAGAGAAGGAGAGAGAAATAGAAAGAATTATCATATCCACTTTTCTTTTATTTTTGTAGATAGTGACATCTTTATTTTGCCTTATAAATTTGTAATAATACAGATGGACTAGACTGTTGAACATTCGAGCCTGATTTCCAAACATTTGTTCATTTGGGGGATCACCATGTTTTCTACATTTTCATCACATTTATTTTCTTTATTTTTTGTATTTAATGCTTTCCGTCTTATTTTTATTTGTTTTGTGGAAGGAAGCCTTAGCATTTTATGATTGTTTGCTTGGTAATCTAAGGCCAAACACCTAATATATTGTGTGTACCTTTAGCTTTTATGTTTGGAATTTGATCAAAAATTAATTATCGAATACTTGGACTTGGAACCGCATGTCGTGGGAGGTCTCTATATAACGCTTGTAAGATCCGTTGTGGCGAACACCGAAGAGCCTCTAAGACCACACTCTTAGGTTTCTCTTCTATAATTTCACATTTGGTTCTTCATGATAATAACAATTTCTGCTTAGGATGATTTTCTTCATTGTATACAATGCGTGTAGATTAGGTTTATAAATGTTTACCTTGCATCCCACATGGAGAGCATTAGGAAGCAATGTATGTCTTCTATATAAGCATTCATCATTTAGGCAAAAAGGTTATTAGTGTCGCTTTGCATTGCTTTGCCAACCTCTCCCTTTTATTTTGAGTACATAGGGTAAAAAGAAAATCCAAAAAAAACAATAAGGCATTTTTATATTGAAAATGCTCAAAAAGTAATAATAAAAAATTAAAACAAGAGATTGTTAATTGAACTTTGGTCCAATAAAAATCATAATGAACATCTTTGTTTATGGTTCATTGACGATTCTGAAAACGCCGCTTTAAGAAGTTGGTTTTTATTGGTGAGTGAATGTGAAAATAATAATGAATGTCGTTCGTTGTAGGCGGTGATCGGAAACAGTCCAGAAAATAACCACAAATAATTATTCAATTTTAAGCAAGTGGTTTTTATGTTTATTTTACTTGGATAAGTCCCAAGGTCGATCACAAGGAGCCAAAGGAACAACCTAGAATTATGTCTATCCAATTTCATGTTCGGTTTTCAAGGCGGTCTTTTTTTTTGGAATTTTTCAATGCAATAAAGGGATGTGAAATGCAAATTCGGCTTATTTTAGGGACTAAAATGTAAATTTCAATCAAACAATGTCCGAAAAATACGAAACTTGGCCACAATGTAAATGACGATGAAATGAATGCACTGTAATTTTTTTGGAATTTTTGGATGCAAAATGGATTTTTTCTGAATTTTTGAATGCAAACAGAATGATTTTCAATAGTTAATTATAATAAATATTAAACCTACTTATTTTCAAGAGATAAAATTATCTAAGATCTATCACTAGGTGATTGATCTCAGAAAAATCTTAACCCTAAAAAATGTGAGATCTAATACCTATTAAAAATTAAATAGTGAAATATGCAAAAGGATTTTTACAGGGCAAAATATGCATGCAAATGCAAATCTTTTTTAGCACAATGTTAATCAAAATAATCTCTATGATATGTGATTTTTCGGGGATTTTTAGAACAACAATTAATCAGTGGCAAATTTAAGAGCACAAAGTGGGCAAAATATGCAGTTTTCCACAAAATAATTAATAATTAATTAACCACTTATCACAAAAATATCCACAATGTGTCAAACTGTAGAGAATTGAATGTAGAACATCATGCAATTTTTGGATTAATAAAATAATGTAAAGAAAATGTTCAAGACAAAGGAGGAACACAGGGGTATGAATGCAAATGTAATAAATAAAATAAATGAATATAAAATGCAATGGAAGGGCCTAATTGTAATTACCGATATTACTGGGGCCTCTGATGCAAAATTCCCACCAGAGCATGTGCGGAGCATGTGCTTTTGTGTTTTGGACTTTAACGTAAATTTGAGTAATTCCCAGGGGTGCACTGCAATTGACCCAGGCGGTCACGTGCGTAGCACGTGACCCCTGGATGGCAGTTGATGGCGTCCCTCACCACACGTGCGACGCACGTGGGCGGGGTCTCGGGTCCACCGCCCGGTGGTGGCTAAGGCGAGGCGGAACGGGCGAATGCCCGGCTTCTGGAGGCGTTGAAGGGGAGATGTCGCGGTGGAGGGCTGCAAGGCTGTGGTGGCTACTAGAGGAACCTGGACCAAGGAGAGGCGGAGGGGGACATCGGGCTTCGTGCTCGGTCTGTGCTGAGGTGCTCCGATGGCTGGTGGAGGAGCTTGATGGGCCCAACCGTAGCGGGCATCGTTGGTGATGGTTGGCGTCCGGTGACTGCGGCTGGCGGTGTCGAAGTCGGTCGTGAGGCGGAGCGGTTTGTCGGGGAAGAAGGTGATTTCATTGATGGAGGCGGCTGGAGACGAAGGTTCCACGACGAAGGCAGTTGTCAGGGCTCGACGCAGGGGGCGGAGCTGAAGGTTCGATATTGATGGTGAAGCTGGAGGTGCGGCGGAGTTACTAACTGGCTCGACGGTGGTCGGTGACGGCCGAAGCTAAGCAGAAACGCGGGGAGGCGTGCTGCAACAAGGCGAGGAGATGCCTTGGATCTCGTCGAAGTCGGAGCACCGGAGCTGTCACCTCCATGCGCCCTTGTCTACCGGTGGATAAGGGGGTTAGGGGGGGTCGGAGGTCTTTAAATAGAGAGGGTGAGGGGTCGACGGTGGTTGGCGAGGAGCGAGATGAGCGGGGCGGCGCGGGGATAGCGGAGGTAGCGAGTCGGCGACCGGTTGCGAAGGAGAAGGCGGAGAATTCGGGGGCGGCGTGCAGATTTGGTTGGAGAAGGAAGATGCACAGTGGCCGTCCGATCGGCCGAGATCGAACGGCCAATCGTGTGCCACGTGGCGGGCTTGAGAGGAGGATGGGGCGAGGCACGTGTGACGCACGTGCGGTCATTTTAAATTTTTTTTATAAAAACGAATATTAAAAAGCCCGAAAACGACTGACACGTGGCGGCCTCTGAGGCGGCCACGTGTCAACACCAGAAAAAACGAAAATAAAATATTTGTATAATAAAAAAGAAATAGCAAATGACCTCGGATCGAAAAAGTTCCTTCACGAAAAATGCTCGTCTCGACGATATCTACAACTTTCATGAAGACATCAAAACCAAAATCGGTCATCTGTAAAAAAAGTGAATTTTTGGGGTATCCTATGTACATAGAATACCTTGAATTTTGGGTTTCTAATTTTTTTTGTCATTTTTAAACACGATAAAAATCCGGGAAAATACGGAAAATTCAAAGATAAATAAAAGACATCTAAATCTAATTTTTTGGATTTTCCTAAATTAAGAAAGTTTATACATAAAATATAGGTCAGAAAATCGCTAAAATATACAATGTACAAAAGAGGCCCAAAACCCAACTTTCACATACGAGCTCCGATTCACTTGAACTTGGTTGTTTTTAAGGTAATTGAATGTACATTAGTTCAAAAGTGAGTAAGATTAAATCAGACACTGGATGGAGAAGATATGTGACTTTTAGTCTGAAAATCCTGAAACTCTGGTTTGGGTTTTTGATTCACTTATTTGGGTTAGTGATTTTTTTTGTATTTTTCATTTATTCTTGTTAGTGATATGTACGCAATGGAAGTGGTTTTGGGTTATTCGGAGTTAGTATGAAGGGGTTAAAAATTTGGGGAAGTTAGGATATTTACAGGTCAAATGTGGTTTGGATTTTTGGCTTCTTATTTGGTGCTAAAATGCAATTCTTATGAAAACATGCCTGAATGTTAATTATGCAGAATAGATGCAGATATGCTGTTGATTTTTATGGAATTGAGCTTAATAAATGAGATTTATAGTGATGAATCCGAGATTCATCATCCCCTTATACTTAAACCATGCTCGTCCCTGAGCATAAAAGAAGGAATGCCATGAGGTGAAATGAGATTGGGTTCCATACCAAGACTATGAACTGAAGGTGAAAGTGAGACAAAACTTGACCTTTGGATTAATAGTGTGGCAGAACTTCTGTGAGACTTAGAATTTTAAAATCAACAGCCCTCAAGTTCTACACATCATTGTCACAGTTTCGGCTCAAAAGTCATCTTAGATCAATCCTCTTCCCAAAGTATACCCTATGAACAATGAATAACCAACTCGTGTGTGTGAAGGGTTTTAGCTCTTCCCATCTAGAATGCCGGACTACCATGCTCCTCTCCTCTCTAGTAACTCGTCCTCGGGGAGTCAGGTATTTCCTTCTAAGGTATGTCGTGCTGTGTTCACAATCGAAATGGGGGAGAAGCTAGAAGAAAGAGAAAAGAACTGGAGGGGGTGGCCAGTGTAGTCACCTCTCCTTGTGAAGATGGCCAGTGTAGCCAAGTCTTCACCAAGATCTACAGGTTTCTTTTAGCTTGGACCTTTTTGGTCGGATTTTATTTGGTAGAATGCTTCTTTGTATTTGGAATTTTTGGTGGTTCTGCTTGGATCTTGTTTTGCCCCTACGGATATAGAATCTTTTTATTCCGTACATTTTTTTGGGGTCTTAGAAAAAATTGTGCCCAGCCATCCATCCCTTTTCCGAAGCTTTATTTCAACCCGTACTCCGGTCTTTAGATTTCCACGCTACCAGAAAAGAGACTCACACAGTCTTCCAACATCCCGTCTGGGTTGAGCTAAGTGCATAGTGCGAGAGTGCGAATTAATTCTCTATTCCAGAGTTGTACCCAGAATGAAGAGACCAGGTTAGACACTAAGAGTCAAACGCTGTACATTGTCATGTGTAACTTAAGGAATTAAGTCAAAAAGAACTGAAGCTCTTAAAATCCTATTTCTCGGTGAAGTTCCTCTGAAAATTAGGTGGATTAAGATCAAGTTCAGACCACTCTCGGTTTCTACTCATAACTCGGTTCAGAACCCAATGACTTTTCACAGATGCAAATGCATGTGCAGGTGTGTGCAATGCATACATTTTTTTATTTTTGGCATTTTATGCAAGGGATTTTTTATGCAGAAAATGGAATAAGAAGCCATTTTTTTCAAAAAATTTGGCAAGTCAGTGTTAGTAGAAAAACTCTCCTTTTTTTAAAGTTAGTACCCACCCCGTAAATACATATAGCCTTACGCGAAAGTACGAGATATGGGTAATATATACAAAGTAGATATACAGACCCCCTATACTTTGCGAGTGTTGTGTCCTCAAAGCACAAAAAGCGTAATGAAGACATAACTCGTGCTAAGCATAAGAGAGTTAAAAATTTATATACAGTGGTTCGCCCCCTATACTTTGACTGCAAACAGTCTAAGTATAGAAGAAGAGCGGGAAAATGAAGCGGTCGGGATATGTGGATGAAGAGAGTATATACAGGTGGGTGTCGGTTCCACCTATACTTAGGCTCTGGACAGCCTAAGTATGGAAGAAGGGTGGAAATAGAGCGGTCGGGAGAAGGAGTGTGATGAGAGAAATGGTATATACAAATGGCATCGGTCTCCCCCTATACTTAGGCCTTGGCCTAAGTAGAGGAAGAAGATGTACAAGGAGACCGATGTGGTCAGGAGGGAGGGTGGGTAGCCGAATGATTAAGGCGGTTTTCGTCTGATCTTTTTGTGAGCCTGTGGTGGGAGATCGTAGTGATGAGTCGGCGATGAGGCATATGATTCCCAACTACAATCAGTGTCATCCTCAGAAAATTCATGATGGATAGTGGATGAAGGGTTTGAGTCAGATGAAAGATATCCATCATCAGAATTATCCTCAGAGGAGTAGTATTTGAAGGTGGACATACTCCAAGTATTCATGTCTTTTTGTTTCTTCAATTGTTTCCTCAGAATTCGTTCCTTCTTGGGGTCAATCGATTTGTCCTCAGATGATAGCTCAGAAGCACCGGTCTCAGTCAGCTCATACGAAAGAATTCCAGTATACTTGAAAAGGGCAGGAGCATCAGCTTTGGATGAGTAGTAGTTAGGAACGGGAGTTGTCCAACGAGGATTGAGTTTTGGATCCTTACGAAGATATGGCTTTAGAGCTGCCGAACAGACTTCACTCATGTAGACTACCTTTTCCGGACCTGGTGAGGGACCATCAGACGATACCTCTTCCGAAAGGTCAAAGGTGACTTTCTTTTTATTTTGTTGTGAAGGGGTCGGTTCACTTGAGTATCCAGATGAATATCCATTGGAATTCTCCTTGGTCGGTGCTCGGTTTGCGTGCTTGTTCTTAGTTTCCCGAATGTTTGAGCATTCTCGATTTGGGATGATTTGGTCAAGATATTCAGAAAATATTGCTCCAGGGTGTGACCATGAATATGTCTCAGGATCGTAGTAGAAAGATTTGTCTATTTTGAGATTCACGGGAATTGAAATACTGGGGAGAGTCTCTGCATGTTCTTTCTCAATTGATTCGATGTTGGAGTATTCCTGTGTCGAGTTGATATATTCCATGTAGTCAGAGTAGGTTGACCCAGGATGTGCCCATGCATAAGTCTCCGGATCATATGATTCATATACATGATTCTCCATGGTGAGAGCGGTTGGGAATGGAGCAGGGGGGAGATTTTCTAAACCAATAGTCTCATCAACAACCGCTATCTCAGATGTGGCTGCGGGGTAGGGCTCTTCTACCGTTTCATGGTTACGATTGTCGGGGACTTCGTGGGTTGCCTCAGAAGATCGTGGTTCCTCAAAGATATGGTTAGATCTAAGTGCTTCCAATGCTGTGAAATTGATTTCCCGAGTCTCACAATCAATACTCGCCTTGGCCAATGCCAAGAATGGCTTTCCGAGAATGATTGGAGATTGGGTGAATTCTCCTTGATGCTCAACATCAATGATCGTGAATTCTACTTTGAGCGGGGTACTTGGAATTTCATGATGACAGAAATGGTTCCTCTCGGCCGCTTTATTGATCGGTCCGCTAATTAAACAATCTCTCGTATCTTCCGAATCGGTTCGAGTTTGAGTTCATGGAATACAGAGGTCGGGAGAATATTGAGCGGTGAAGTGTCATCAATCCGAGCATGGGTAAAAATTGTGTCTTTGATTTCACAGTCAAATCTGGGTAACCGCTTCACTATGCGGCTCTTGGTTTTTCTCCTCAACACCAAGGAGGAGGCCATTGACAAGATATGTCTTTCAGTCTTTGTTTGTATCTTGCCTGACTTTTTATTCATCAATTTGTCCATTAAAAATCTTTTGAGGTCGGGAAAGTGTTCAATGGCCTGTAGAAAGGGAAGTTCAAAAATCAATTTCTTTCCTAATGCTTCCCGTACAGTTGGATCCAAATTCCTCAGATCGTCTTCAGTCTCAATTTTTATAAAATTTTCTAAATTTTCAATTTTTTGTGGTTTTCAAATATTTCCATTTTTTGGTATTTTCTGGGTGGTGTGGGGGTGTGGGTGTTCTTCAGGTGAAAAGGGGCTCTGGTGTTCAGGATGATAGTCCACTGCATAGTCATTTCTAAGGGAGTAAGATGTAGAAGTGAAATTCTCAGAATAATCCCTAGGTCCCTGAATATCCTCAAAATTTTCAATCTTAGATCCAATCATTTCCTCATTCATTTTTATATCCGAGCTACCAGAGATTAATCGGCAAGTTCTTGGAATTTGTCCTCCATTAAATCAAATTTCTTATTCATCCTCAAAATATTCTCCAAAATCTCTTCTTGGCCAAGTATGGGAGCAGTTGGGGTATGTTTTTGTAATTGAATGTCCTCTTCCATTTTTCTATATGTACTAGGAGAGGCGTCTCTTGAAATATCCGATATACGATCATCATTTTCTGAAAGTATCTCCTCAATAATCATGGAAGGTGGCTGCTCATATGGTCTAGGTAAGTGGAGTTGGTCCAAGGGGAGTTGTGATCTTATGTGGTCGGCCCAATCTTCTGTATGAGTGAAGAGGAGGTTGTTATGTTCAATCCAAGGTAATGATTTTTCTTTGGTGTTCAAGATTGATAGAAGAGGTGAAGAAGTGTTCAATTCGATCATGTGGTTATCTTCTCCCATGAATGATGGATTGACATTTACCGAATATGAGGGATGAATTGTATGATCAACTTAAAGAGGATTAAATGAAGAAGTAGAGTCCTCAATCATTTGTTGGTTTGTCTGCTCTGAATACAAAGGATTGTCATTCATGAAACTTGTCGGATTAGCAGAAGGAGATGGATTTATTGGTGGTTAAGGGGGAGGTGTTTTGGGTCTAACCGATACGAATTCATTTTCATAGTATAGCTCTGATGGATTCTCGGATAAACGTTCGGCTATTTTTGAAAGAGCTGAAAGGAATGAGGGGTTGGGTCTGCAAGAGTTATTGGACAAGAATTCCATGGTGAATTTTAAATCAAGAAAGGAGAGAGATGATTGCACGGGATAGTCAAGAGAAATCAAATGTGCGGCTAATGATCTTGAAATCGATTCACGCACACCAATGCAAACACAATTCAAACCCTAGATTAACCAACACACACAATGAAGCCGTAAGAGTTTGGCAATTATTTTTTCGATTTTAGTTGGTGATAAATCAATCTTGGCAAAAATTTAGCGAGCTGAAATTTCGGATTTGGGCTCTAACCTTAAGTGTCGTCTCTCGCTCACTTAGAAATTTAGAAACATACAAGGTCGGGGTTGCTCTCCCGCAGAAATTCCTGATTTTATGGGTTATTTTGATCGGTTATATTTAGCAGTCCCAATTTTAATTAGGTGATCATTGAAGAATTTGGATGAGCACAAATACACGTCTACCGTCCAGTCCCAATTTCCTTTAGATTTATGTGATAAAACAAGAGGGAGAAAGTTAGGAAAAGCTGATGTACGCGAAAAACTATGATGAATGCTCAGTTAAAAGACTTACAGTGCCTCCTCGCAATCTTCATGTGGGATGCAATACAGAATTGAAAAATTTATTCTAAATGCGTGCAAGCCGATGAAAAACGCACCTAAGCAGAAAGTTCTATTAGCGGGAAGAATTGAGTTAAATTTGGCTAAGTTGAACGATCTATGTGCGTCTTAAATGTGCAGTGTGGCTTAAGATCCTACGAGCACAATCAAAAAGTAAAAATGCTCTGAGAGCCGTATGTGCAGGTCTATCCTAGTCGCCACTCAAGTCAGGCCCCACCCTCACCGGAGAGTGAAACAGGCCACGACACACCACCGAAAAGTTCAAGGTCTTTTTTACATGCGCGAGAGTCCAAACGGACACCGTTGTAAATGAGCAAGTAAATAAAATTGCAGATATTTAAAACCTAGACTCTACGCTCTCTCACGACTCGACTTGATCTTAATTTAATTGCGACTTCTTCGGATGTCGGTGAAGATGCGTCGGTTTCTTGAAAAACCGCTCCACGTATGTCGGGTACTTCGGAAGAAAAATAAGAGAGAAAATGTAAGAGAGTGACTCAAAAATTAAAACAAGCGAATAAATGCAGAAAAATAAATGCTGGAAATAAAATGGCATTCACAATGAGCAATTCGGGGGTCAGACTACCCGAATGCAGAAAACCGAGCGAAAAATTTTCAAAACACAAAACTAAGACGTTTTCCTCCCCGGCAACGGCGCCATCTGACGATTCCGAAAATGCCGCTTTAAGAAGTTGGTTTTTATTGGTGAGTGAATGTGAAAATAATAATGAACGTCGTTAGTTGTAGGCGGCGATCGGAAACAGTCCAGAAAATAACCACAAATAATTATTCAATTTTAAGCAAGTGGTTTTTATGTTTATTTTACTTGGGCAAGTCCCAAGGTCGATCGCAAGGAGGCAAAGGAACAACCTAGAATTATGTCTATCCAATTTTGTGTTCGGTTTTCAAGGCGGTCTTCTTTTTTGGAATTTTTCAATGCAATAAAGGGATGTGAAATGCAAATTCGGCCTATTTTAGGGACTAAAATGTAAATTTCAATCAAACGATTCCGAAAAATACGAAACTTGGCCACAATGTAAATGATGATGAAATGAATGCACTGTAATATTTTTGGAATTTTTGGATGCAAAATGGATTTTTTCTGAATTTTTGAATGCAAACAGAATGATTTTCAATATTTAATTATAATAAATATTAAACCTACTTATTTTCAAGATATAAAATTATCTAAGATCTACCACTAGGTGATTGATCTCAGAAAAATTCTAACCCTCAAAAATGTGAGATCTAATACCTGTTAAAAATTAAATAGTGAAATATGCAAAAGGATTTTTACATGGCAAAATATGCATGCAAATACAAATCTTTTTTAGCACAATGTTAATCAAAATAATCTCTATGATATATGATTTTTCGAGGATTTTTAGAGCAACAATTAATCAATGGCAAATTTAAGAGCACAAAGTGGGCAAAATATGCAGTTTTCCACAAAATAATTAATAAATAATTAACCACTTATCACAAAAATATCCCCAATGTGTCAAACTGTAGAGAATTGAATGTAGAACATCATGCAATTTTTGGATTAATAAAACAATGTAAAGAAGAGGTTCAAGACAAAGGAGGAACACAGGGGTATGAATGCAAATGTAGTAAATAAAATAAATGAATATAAAATGCAATGGAAGGGCCTAATTGTAATTACCGATATTAGTGGGGCCTCTGATGCAAAATTCCTACCAGAGCATGTGCGGAGCACGTGCTTTTGTGTTTTGGACTTTAACGTAAATTTGAGTAATTCCCAGGGGTGGTAGCTGATGGTGTCCCTCACCCCCCGTGCGATGCACGTGGGCGGGGTCTCGGGTCCACCGCCCGGTGGTGGCTGAGGCGAGGCAGAATGGGCGAATGCCCGGCTTCTGGAGGCGTCGAAGGGGAGATGTCGCGGTGGAGGGCTGGAAGGCTGTGGCGGCTACTGGAGGAACCTGGAGCAAGGAGAGGCGGAGGGGGACCTCGGGCTTCATGCTCGGTCTGTGCTGAGGTGCTCCGATGGCTGGTGGAGGAGCTTGATGGGCTCAGTCGTAGCAGGTGGCGTTGGTGATGGTTGGCGTCTGGTGACTGCTGCTGGCGGTGTCGAAGTCGGTCGTGAGGTGGAGCGGTTTGTCGGGGAAGAAGGTGATTTCGTTGATGGAGGCGGCTGGAGACGAAGGCTCCACGGCGAAGGCGGTTGTCAGGGCTCGACGTAGGAGGCGGAGCTGAAGGTTCGATGTTGATGGTGAAGCTGGAGGTGCGGCGGAGTTACTAACTTGCTCGACGGTGGTCGGAGACGACTGGAGCTAAGCAGAAACGTGGGGAGGCGTGCTGCGACAAGGCAAGGAGACGCCTTGGATCTCGTCGAAGTCGGAGCACCGGAGCTGTCACCTCCATGCGCCCTTGTCTACCGGCGGATAAGGGGGTTAGGGGGGTCGGAGGTCTTTAAATAGAGAGGGTGAGGGGTCGACGGTGGTTGGCGAGGAGCGAGATGAGCGGGGCGGCGCGGGGATAGCGGAGGTAGCGAGGCGGCGACCGGTTGCGAAGGAGAAGGCGGAGAATTCGGGGGCGACGTGCAGATTTGGTTGGAGAAGGAAGATGCACAGTGGCCATCCGATCGGCCGAGATCAAACGACCAATCGTGCGCCACGTGGCGGGCTTGAAAGGAGGTTGGGGCGAGGCACGTGCGATGCACGTGCGGTCGTTTTTAATTTTTTTAATAAAAACGAATATTAAAAAGCCCGAAAACGACTGACACGTGGCGGCCTCTGAGGCTGCCACGTGTCAACACCAGAAAAAACGAAAATAAAATATTTGTAAAATCAAAAAGAAATAGCAAATGGTCTCGGATCGAAAAAGTTCCTTCATGAAAAACGCTCGTCTCGACGAGATCTACAACTTTCATGAAGACATAAAAGCCAAAATCGGTCATCTGTAAAAAAGTGAATTTTTGGGGTATCCTATGTACATAGAATACCTTGAATTTTGGGTTTTCTAATTTTTTTGTCATTTTTAAACACGATAAAAATCCGGAAAAATACGGAAAATTCAAAGATAAATAAAAGACATTTAAATCTATTTTTTTGGATTTTCATAAATTAAGAAAGTATATACATAAAATATAGGTCAGAAAATCGCTAAAATATACAATGTACAAAAGAGGCTCAAAACCCAACTTTCACATACGAGCTCCGATTCACTTGAACTTGGTCTTGTTTTGAAGGTAATTGAATGTACATTAGTTCAAAAGTGAGTAAGATCAAATCGGACACTGGATGGAGAAGATATGTGGCTTTTAGTCCGAAAATCCTGAAACTCTGGTTTGGGTTTTTGATTCACTTATTTGGGTTAGTGATTTTTTTGTATTTTTCATTTATTCTTGTTAGTGATATGTACACAATGGAAGTGGTTTTGGTTATTCGGAGTTAGCATGAAGGGGTTAAAAATTTGGGGAAGTTAGGATATTTACAGGTCAAATGTGGTTTGGATTTTTGGCTTCTTATTTGGTACTAAAATGCAATTCTTATGAAAACATGCCTGAATGTTAATTATGCATAATAGATGCAGATATGCTGTTGATTTTTAGGGAATTGAGCTTAATAAATGAGATTTAGAATGATGAATCTGAGATTCATCATTCATAAAGCCATCATTGAATTTAGGTACATTCCAGATAGTGCGAGGCATCACCCTTGAGGAATAAAGCCGAAAACCTAATCTGTGGCTACCTCAACTACCACCTGGGACCAGCGAAGTATTGGCACTTCTATCATACATGACCGAGTAGGGCCCCATCATTGACGGTGTTCCAACCTTGTGTGGCGTATATGACTTGGTCTGAAGTACTGATCCTAGGACAAACCCTCACGGGTGTATCTATCTCATCGGTTTACGTCCGAGTACTCCACTTGTGGGGGATGTAGTGGTTTTTCCTATCAACTTCCTCTCTCTTATCTTTGACTGATTAGCCATGTAGGACTAGTATTGAAGACCTTAAAGAGTGCATATCATTGGATACAAAGGAGGTGGAATAAGTACGTGAATACTTTCGTCGCAATACACACTCTCATCTAGGGATAGCAATTAAGGACTCGTGGCAACTTTTTCCTGAATCACATCTCTAAAAATAAAAAGATAAAATAATCGAACTACGACTTCACATATTTTGAGTTGATGAACTCATCTTTTCTTGCTCTTTGTTTGATTTAGTATTAGGTTCAAATATCAAAGTCCTGAGCATTTAAACATTTTTTATCATTCTTCATTTCTTACTTCTTATTTGACCCTTGCTCATTATTTATAGTGTATGTACATATTTAGAATAGAATAAAACAAAAAAAAAATAAAATAATATAATTAAATACATAGATGAATTACCTGTACTTGTACCTATATAATATATACCCTTATTTATTTAGGTGTAAATATAATATCATAAAAATAAATAAAAATATATTTATGTATATAAACATAAGTTATAATTTTATAAAATAATAAAATAAAATATCAAATAAAAAATACAAAATAAATATACTCAAAACATAGGTAAATATACATATCAATACACCCTTAAAAAGTAACTTGTAATTAATAACCTCAAATAATAATACTAGTATACTAAAAAAATTTTAGACATTTTTTTTATTTTTTACTTAAAATTAATAAATCCCTTACTAATTTATTTTAATTTATTTTCAAATTTTACATTGATTTTGTCTTTTTGCAGATGATGTAGCCCAATCAGGCCACACCATCTGTTGACCTAGGTCAACTATTTGACACATGTCCTAGGTGGTTAGAGCGCCTCGTTTGACCCACTATTCTTTGATTTTTTTTAACCCGATACAAGCACTATTTTGCGTTGATTCCTTCTTATTATTTTCTCCTCAGTCATCATTCTTTCGTGCATCGTTGATGCCTCAAGTATTGGGCATCTGAATCAGGCTCCCCGCCCCGTTCATTGGAGCTGCTTCACCATCTTGTTCATAGGCTTCACCCAAGCCCCCTTTGAATTTGGAATCTCCCGTTGGCTATTTCTCCGCTCCAGTTGAAACTCTTAGGCTTGAGGAGGGTGACAACATCTTTACCCAACTCTTGGACTCATCGAGGTGTGTCTCTAAGGCAGACTTCCACCACCTCCGATGGAGCAACACTATGAGGTAGCATCTCGTGGCTTCACGACCACTAGAGAATCGTTTCCTTACTTTTATAGCTAGATTTTAGGTTATGCATTTATTTTATGCTTTAATTGCTTGATTAACATAATTAATCATTTTCGTAGTTCGTCAGTGGCTGGCTCCGGCGAACACTTCCACTGTACACCCCTTGTTTTCTGACCTGTCTGATCACTTCACTTTCTTCCCATTCATTTCTACCTTGCCTCATCCCCCTTCTATTCACCTAGATCTCGCTAGTATTTGGGGATTGGGTCTCCATCCTTCTCCGTGTGCCGAGACCCCCATCCAAGCCACGCCTCCATATCACTATTTGGAGTTCCTCAGAACTCAACCTTTTTGTCCTAACCATTTCCCTATAGGATACAACAAGAGAATACCACTTTGCATGTCTTTTCACGTTCGAATAGTAGCTCCAGATGTCGAGCTTCATTGGAGCATTTCTGGTGGTGCTTGGCCATTTTGGGGAGCTCTGCAGCTGCTGTGTACTTCTAGGAATCATCTGAACTCTTCCCAGCGGGAACGGAGGTCGGAGGCACGTGTTGCAGCTGATTGATGCTCGAAGGAGTGGGTGTTCTTTCTTGTTCTTCCGAGAACCTTCATAGCCGTCAGATCAACACCATCTTCCATTTTACACGAGAGATATTAGATTAAAGCCTCTCCAACACCGTTAGATCAGGGGGTCGATCTGATCCAAGTCGTTGATCATCGAATCGTCATTGCCTCCTCTCATGCCACCACGTAGATAAGTGAACCTCCAGGAGCCATTGGATCACGCTCTTCATTGGATATTTTATACTTTACACCCAACACTTTTTGTATTTTATTATTTAGTCCATAAAAATTCATATGCCTTTATAATAATTTTGTAATATTTGCAATAAAGACCCTCAAATTTATTTTCATTTATATTTTAGTCCAGTCCATGTCACCTCACATGTCGTCCCACATGAGTTGGCATTTTTACATGAAAGCACTCGCAACTTTTTGTATTTCAAATTAGTCCTAAAACTTTTTATCTCAGTTATATATTTCTGGATGTTTTGCATATTCAGCCATGTGCTTAATTTTATTTGCCTATATGCCCTTACATGGACATTTATTTTTGGGGTGTTTGTTCTATTAATTAAATATATCAATTATGCTGAAAAATTGCCAAAAAATAGGGTTAAGCTCATGATTACACACTCTTTTATGCCATATTTTTTATTTACAATTTAGGCTTTTTTCCCTTTTTAAAAAATAAAAAAGAGCACATTTTTACCTTATTTGCTTTATAAAATAGCTAACAATATAAAATCTTTTTGAAAAATTCCAAAAAATATTTTGTTTATTTATTTATTTTAAAACTCCAGAACCAAAAATCCTAAAAATAGAAAAGGAAGTAAATAAAAAATCTCCAAAGTACTTCATAAAAATTAAAAATTCTAATACCATGTTCTGTTTTAAAATTACTTTATATTATATGTTATTAATAAAAATTGATTTAAACAATTTTGTGCTTTATTTGTTAATTTTAATCTTCATTTCAATTTAGCCTATTTATTAAATTTGTGATTTGAGATATTTTTGACTTTAAAAATACAAAAAAATTAACAAAAATCCTTCAAAATAAAAATAGTAAATATTATTAAAAATTTAAAAACAATTTTTTTCTATATTTTGTTTATTTTTATTAGCATTTATATAAATCAGCTTATATTGTATATATATCATTATTTATCTTGTATATCATTTCTAAAAAAGAAATATAAAAATCAGATAAAATAGAAGATACAAAATATAAAATTAAAAACAATTTAAAACATATAAAAAAATAAAATTCCAAAAAATATAAAATTAAAACCCCCAAAAAATACATAAACAAGTAGAACACACATTTTTGTGCATTTATTTGCCTTGATCTCCCGTTTGCTCCATGTGTTCGACCTCTACAATACGTACACCTATACGCATACATTATAGAGTTTTAATAAGTTTTAACTCCACATATTTTTCTTTTAATTTCTGTACACATTGTGCGTTACTTGTTGATTGAATCAAGGTTTTCTGTGAGGTCACTTTGACGACTATTGATCCACCATGTGGATTGACAAGACCTCCGCAAAATTGTGGTTATCAATTGGCACCATTGCAGAGGAGCAACGGATTGTATTTTGGATTCTTTGTTTTTGTCTTCTTTTTTGTCTATTTGCCACTTTATCTATTTTCTAATTTATTTGATATTATTTTCTGAGTTATCTGGCCCTTTCTCTTATTTTATTTTGCTGCGAGGGATGGAGGATCGAGGGTGGATTTCTTAGGAGATACGGTGCATTCCTCAAGACGAGGTGTCCAATTTCTGACCTAGCCGTTAGGATAGAGTAACGAGAGATAACTCGAGGAAATTTTGAAGATAGGTCAACTTTTATTTTATTGTATTTATTTTGTAATTTAAGAGAGAGAGAAACATTTATTGTAATAATTCAAGACCCTCGGAACTGACATACTTCACAACGTCCACTACCCGAGGGATTGTTTCTTTGGGGGCCTCATTGGTTTTGTCGTGCTTTTCTTGCTTTTTTCTTATTTTGTTTCACGATTTTGTTTTTATTTGATTTGTGTGATTGAGATCTAGCATTAGGAATGCTTGATGATAGATTAGGGCCAAACTCCTAATTACCATTGCATGCACCTATAATTCCTGTTTGGACTTAGTTGAATTTTGAATTGTTAATTATTTGGACTTGAGATTGCGTACTGAGAGAGGTCACATACAACGCATGCAAGACCTATTGTGGCGGGCACCGAGTGCATCAAAGACCAGAACTTGGTCTCATTTCTAGATAATTAGCATATCGTTCTTCACGCTAATAGTATATTCTCATCTAGGGTGATTTCATCAGATTTTGCATTTTGCATATAACGTAGATTTCAATTATGCTTAGCATCCTTGCATGTAAAGAGCTAGAGGCAAGGTGAGCATTTCCATTTATCATGCATCATTTATTTCACCTCGTGTTGCTTTTCCGACTCTCTCCCTCTGTTTTTAATCTTCTAGGTTGCTAAAGGAATTGATTCCCCCGTTAGGCTCGTGCATTCTTATTAAAATACAAAAAAGTGATAACAAATAAAATTGGGACTGCTAAAGTTACTCGACCCTAAAAATCAAAAAGGAAAATATTTGTCTTGGGAAGAGTATCCCCCTCATTGTATTCATTTTAATTTTCTCACATACACATTGAGGTTTGTGCCCCAATCCTAGGCCGCCTAAGTGCTTGTGCAATTTTTTCTTCTCACCTAACTCTAAAATTGATAAGATAAAAAGACCAAGCTTTTACGATCTTTACCATGTTGAGTAGGTGAATTGAGGGGTTTATTTTGTGTATAGTTGATTGTTTGTGTACACACTCAATCTCTCTGCACATTTGCATCATTTTCTCACATCTCTTTGTTTAACTATCGTGCTCTCATGATCAATTTCCTTTTATTTCAGAGATCGTCGACTAAAGTGATTTTTTTGGACTTCGCAGACCCCTCGTACACTATAGCCGATCCACCTCCATTTTCAAGAGGACTTTGCTCCTGAATTTTGTACATATTCAGTGAATCCTTTGTTCCAGGATGAAGATTTTGATCCACCTCCTTGTTATCAGGAGAACCTTGCTCCTAATTCGTATCTTTGTACATATCCACCTAACCCACTTTTTCAAGACTCAAAGTTTGACCCACCACAACCATCACATTTTCCACATCCTCACCCACCTGAGACTGAGCTTTAGGAGTCACCTCTTATGTTGTACAGACTTAAGTCCTTAACCTAGATGATGGAGTACATGAAGAAGAGGGTAGATTACCTCCTTTGTATCTATAAGAGCCACAATGGTGCTTCACCATTTGATGATATGGATTCATTTGAGGATACACATGAGATCTTGCAATCACCCAAAATACAAAGAAATGAGAAACTTTTAAAAATACCAAATGATTTCGGGAGACACACAGTCCATTCATTTTGTGAGGAGAGGAAATCCATGCCAGACCATTTTCCCACATATTCACTCACCCCATGTCCCACTTTTGACCCCAAGGATGACACTATATAGATTGCTCTTATTCATTCTTCTATAGATGCCAATTTCAATCTCCTCCCCTGTATTAAGGAGATTCAAAAATTCAAAAAAATAGTTACCGAACCTGAAGTGGTGGTAGCTATTCACGAGATCATTAAAGATCTACTTCGTCTAGCCATGACCCATTTATCTACTCCTCAACCCAAGAAGAGAAAGTGAAGGAGCAAATACGAGCGTCATATCTCGACCATGTCCACTGCCCACGCCATCACTCACCACCCTTCGTCTTGGAAAGGTAACACCACTACAACATTCATTAGATGAACTATCTCTAACTATTCATGTGATAACAAATCTCCTTGATGGCGGTGCTTCAATTAGCATAATACTTGTTGGTACAATCTCTTTACTTTGGGCCTCTTAAGGAAATGAGGATGATCATTCAATTTGCTGATGGATCAATAAAGAGGTCGAAGGTCATTCTTGAGAATGCTATCATTTGGATTCAGGGCACGAGTTATATTATTGACTTTGTCGTATTGCCCACAGAAACCCCTACCACTGGGGAGCACTCTCTAATCATCATGGGAAGACCCTTCTCAACTATGTGAGATTCACTATTAATTATGGACCATGAGGGATTCTCTTCAGTCCTAATGACGTGAACGTTGTGGTCATCACAACACCTACTACCAACCAGAGACCTTCACTTGATGTGACTACACCTATCTTAGCCGGCCTGGAGGCCAATGACCTATATGCTAATATCAGATAGATTTGCTTTATGATTGATGATGAGAATTGAGAATTCCTCCATAGGGAGAAAGACTCGGAAAGCATAGATGTTGGAGTTCCATCTTCTTGTAATTGGCTCTATGTTGATGACATCCGTGGGATTTACTTGATTGACAGCTTTGAACGGAGGGCTGATTTAGTAGAGACTCCACAGGTTGAATTTGATCTTATTGCTTTCATCAATGAAATTGGGCCTTTTGATGAGGATGATAATCTAGTTGAGACTCACCAGACTGGACTTGACTAGACTACTTCCACTGACGAGTTCAAGCATTTTCATTTTGATATCTGCGAGACATCCCATGCCACACATAGCCACACTTCTTCCACTGATATGTTCATGACTTCTCACCTTAGGCTTGCTAAGGATCTTCACCAGGTCGACCCTAATCGATTTGTGTCAGTTGAGGACCCTGATGTCAACCTACACCTTGTCAGGTTCATTCCTCAACCATCCCGCAACAAGGTTCACTTTCTACCTTCTTGATCTATGCACATCCACCTTTTGTATATTCATATTAGTTTTACTCTGTCCGTCTACCGTTTTGCTCATCCACCCCATTCCATGTGTTTGCCTTGCTTAGGACATACTTTGTCCTAAGTATGGGGGGAGGGGTGGACGAGCCGAGTGTTCTTTCATCATTCGATTTTATCACTCTTGTTGTTGTCTATAGTTAGGGCCCTTTTACCCTAAGTATAGGGGGGAGTGATGTGTACATTCTATTCACATATTTTCTCTTTTTTACCAATCCTTTCTTCTATCTTCATCCACCTTTTCTTCTTTTCTTCTTTTCATTTTCATTTTTCTTTTTCTTTGGAAAGGTGTCGCCCCTTTGTATAGTCTGTTATACTTAGGTCATACTTTGTCCTAAGTATAGGGGGTGTAGACCATGAGTTATCCATTCTTTGCCCCCCTTCACATTCTCCTCTTCTTATCTATAATTAGGGATATCTTGCCTTAAGTATATAGGAAGACAATCCATGTGTAATTTGTTCATTCCCACCCTTGAACCTCCCTATCTTGCGTACAGCTTGTTATAATTAGGATTAGTTGATCCTAAGTCCGAGGGGTGATCGACTTCTCCTTCATTCATTTCTCATTCTTTCATTCTTTATTCATTATTTTTTTGACTTTTCTAAACTCAGTACGAGTTATGTCTTATCTTTTTCTCTCTGATTAATGAGGAAATAGCTCAAGCTAAGTATAAGAGGCTCGTATATACTGCATATATACTTTATCCATAACTCATGCGTTCTTATTTTCAAAAAGTATGGCAAAAATATACTGTATATACTATACAATTCATTAAATCAATTAATATAAAGATGTATATATTCCTCGAATTCTTTTTGTATATATTGATAATAAATCTGGTGAAAATGTTTTGCAAAATGCTTGAAAAATAGTTTGAAAATCTATTTG
Source organism: Ottelia alismoides (assembly GCA_037367405.1). Taxonomy (NCBI): domain Eukaryota; kingdom Viridiplantae; phylum Streptophyta; class Magnoliopsida; order Alismatales; family Hydrocharitaceae; genus Ottelia; species Ottelia alismoides. The sequence continues at coordinate 606,193 of JAZKJV010000392.1, forward strand.
AAAAATATTTTGTCAAATGTTTTCAACCTTTGTAAAAATTTTTTGTTTTAAAAATTCTTTTCGTTGTGTGAAATAAAAATGTTTTGAAAACCTATTTGCAAATGATTTGAAAAATGATTGCAAAAATATATTTTAAAATCTATATATACTGTTTGAATTTTTTTGCAAAATGATTTTCAAATGTTTGTAAAGATTATTTGCAAAAATTACTTTTGGACAATAGTTTTCAAAATTATTTGTAAAATCATTTTCAGATAAGTTTGAGGAATATATACATGACACAAAATTTTTTTATTAACTATATATATTCTTTAACATACCTTGTGTAAATTCTTAAAAATTGCAACTTCGGGTCTATTCGGAATTTATTCTTTGAGATTCAGGGCTGGGTTCAAGATACCTCAACTGCATAACTTGAAATTTTCGAGACACACACATGACTCTTGTCGGTTGTGGCCTAACTTGGACATTTGCACCTTTTGCTTTACTCAACTCAGTTGGAGTGGTGAGGGGATTGGATTTGCTGGTGTGAGACGCACACAAGTGGAAACATTCATCCTCGTATAGGGAGGAAAGTGCATCCCAACCCGTCCAGTAGAGTCGAAGTCTAAAGATAGGACAGTGTGGGCTATAATAATGCTTCAAAATTGGGATAGTCTTACGGCTCAAGAGGAAAAACTCCTTATGTAAGTCCTGTTGTATATAGTATTTCAAAAAAAGGCAAATAAAGACTCCAAAAAAGTGTACATGCCTTATTGAAAATAAAATGCCTACCGAAGTATGTATATATTTGTATAGTCAATAAGCAAGCTTGAGCTTGAAAGTCATACCTTGTGAGCCTGCATCTGGATGACTTGACTACACCCGTCATGCACCACCGGATAGGTCGCTACACTGGCTACCCTTCATTCTTATCTTCACTTCCTCCTCTTGAGTCATATGCACTTGAACTTAGAAGGGAAGAACCTGCTCCTTGAGGAAAGAGTTGCTGGATTGGGAAGTCATTGGGTTGTCATGCTAGAGAAGTCAGTTCTTTTGTCAGTTCAGTTGGGGAGAGACACTATCACTTTCACCGTACAAGTTAGCTTCATAGTCAAAAGGGTTTGTGTATGATGTATACTTGTTCGGACATGGTCATTGAGGTGGTTTGAATTGAGTTATGTAACTCTGAAAGGCTGTTGTGTTTTAAATCGGGTTCTCGATAAGGTTCCACACACATTCTCACACCAAGATCTGACATGAGCTCCAAATTTTGATTTTTTAAAGACAAGTTTGAGAACAAAGATCAATCCAAGTTCTTTCTTTTTCTTTTCTTTGTTTTTATTTTATGCACTTATTGCATAAGTGTTCACTAGGTACTAGCAAAGGCAAGTATAGGGTGGTGATGAATCTCCATTTCATTACCTTTATTCTATCATTTTGGCCTAAAAACCCTAGCTATTGCATGTAAATAACATTATTTTGTACAAATTAACATTCATTATTTATTATATTTATTATATATAAAATACAATTTTTAATGCCGAAATTATAAAATAAAGAAAATAAAAGAAGATGAATAAAATACCAAAGGTATTTTATGACCCTAAATCCCAAGACCTAGGCATCTTGATGACTTGGTCGACAAGGAATAAACTAGGGTGAGAGAAGAGCCAGTAATACATCAAAAAACTTATTTTTTATTAATCAATAGTGCCTTTTTGGGACCTATTTTATTTTCTATTATTTATACCTCAAATTAATAAACTTTGTAAATGAAAGTTGTAGATAAAAATAGAAGTAAAAATAAAAGTTGATTTCATATAAAAATAATATACAATATACTTTTTATATAATAACTAAAAAGCCAAAAACCAAACTTCCCAGCCCCATATCTCCTAAATAAAAACACAAAATATATCATAATGACTTGAATTGTGTATAACTTTTAATAAGCTATTTATTGAAGGTGGTTTTATATTTTTTAGAGAATAGGTATGAAAGTTAGGCTTGGGACCCTTATTATAAAACATACATTTATAAAATATTCAATTTATTTATTCCTTATTATTTTTATAATTTTGTAAATATTATTTATAGTGCATGTGCATATTTAGAATAGAATAAAACCAAAAATAAAACATAAAAATAAAATAATATAGATAAATACATAGATGAATTTCTTTTACTTGTACCTATATAATATATACCCCTATTTATTTAAGTGTAAATATAATATCAGGAAAATAGAACAAAATATATGTATATAAAAATATGTTATAATTTTATAAAATAATAAAATAAAATAATAAAATCAAAAATAAAAAATAAAATACTCAAAACATATGTAAATATACTATAAATACACCTTAAAAAATAACTTGTGATTAATAACCTCAATAAATAATAATAACAAAATACTACATTAATTAATAAACATTTTTTTAATGTAAAATTAATAAAATCATTTACTAGTTTATTTTCATTTATTTTCAAATTTTACTCTGATATTGACTTTTTATGGGTGACGTGGTCCAATGAGGCCACACCATCCATTGACCTGGGTCAATTGTCTGATCCAAGTCCTAGATTGTCAGAGCACCTCGTTTGACCCATTGTTCTTCGATTTTTGTAGCCTGATACAAGCACTATTTTGGGTTGATTCCTTTTTAGCCTTTTCTCCTCAATCAACACTCTTTTGTGCACTTTCGATGCCTCGAGGATTGGGCATATTAATCGAGCTCCCCGCCTCGTTCTTTGGAGCTGTTTCACCATCTTGCACATAATCTTCACCCGAGACCCCTTCAAATTTGGAATCTCCTTTTGGCCATTTTATCCACTCCAATTGAACTCTTAGGCTTGAGGAGGGTGATAGCATCTTCACCCATCTCTTGTATGCATCGTGGTGCGGCTCTAAGGCAGACTTCCATCACCTCTGTCGGAGCATCGTCGTTTGGTAGCATCTCGTGGCTTCATGACAACTCAAGGTTTGTTTCCTTGCTTTTATAGCTAGATTTTAGGTTTAAATTTTAGTTTATGAATTTATTTTATGCTTTAATTACTTGATTTAGAATAATTAATCGATTTCGTAGTTCATTGAAGGCTAGCTCCGGTGAACCCTTCCACCATACACCCCTTATTTTCCGACCCTTCTGATCGCTTCACTTTCTTCCCCTTCGTTTCTACCACTCCTCAGCCCCCTTCCATTCACTCAGATCTCTCTATGATCAGAGGATCGGGTCACTATCCTCTGTCGTGCACCGAAGACCCCCATCCGAGCCATCCATGACTCCATTCTACCATTTGGATCTCCATAGAGCTCCACCTTTTTGTGCAAACCATTTCCCTGCAGGATACAACAAGATAATACCACTTTACAGGGCTTTTGAGGTTCGAACAATAGCTTCAGGTGTCGAGCTTCGCTGGAGCATTTTCGGTGGTGCCCAACCATTTTGGGGAGTTTTGCAGTTGCGGGGAACTTCTAGGAATCATATGAACTCTTCTGCAGTCAGAACGAAGGTCAGAGGCACGTGTTGCAACCGATTAAAGCTCAAAGGAATAGGAGTTCGTCCTTGTTCTTTCGAACACCTTCATAGTCGTCCGTTCAACACCATCTTCTAGTTTGCACGAAAGCCGTTGGTTTAGACCCCCTCCAGCACCGTCAGATTTGGGGATCATCTGATCAAAGTCGTTGATTGGCGAACTATCATGGCCTCCTCTCGTGCCGCAATGTGGATAAGTGAACCTATAGGAGTCGTTGGATCGTTCCGTTCGTTGGGTATTTTGCACTTTACACCTAGAGATTTTTGTATTTTATTGTTTAGTCCATAAACATTCATCTGCCTTTATAATTGTCTTGTAATATTTGCAAAAAAGACCCTTAAATTTATTATCATTTGTAGTTTCGTCCAGACCATGTCACCTCACATGTCGTCCTACGTGAGGTGTTATTTTTGCAGAAAAGCCCTCATGACATTTTGTATTTCAAACTAGTCCAAGAAGTTTTTATGTCAATTATATATTTATGAGAATTTTGCATATTCACCCATGTGCTTAATTTTATTTACATATACGTCCCTGGTAGGACATTGATTTTTGGGTGTTTGTTTAATTTATTAAATATATCATTTTTGCTCAAAAAATTATCAAAAATAGAATTAAGCTCATGATAACACACACTTTTATACCATTTCCTTAAATTTGTAATTTATGACCTTTTCTATTTTATAAAAATAAAAAAGAGCACATTTTTGCCTTACTTGCTTTATAAAATATCAAAAAACACAACATCTTTTTAGAAAATTACAAAAAATATTTATTTTGTTTATCTATTTATCTTACAACTCTAGAAGCCAAAACCCTAAAAATAGAATAGAAAATAGATAAAAATCAAAAAGCTCCAAAATCCTTCATAAAAATAAAAAATTCCAAAAACCCTGAAAATATTATTTTCTATTTGATAATTTTATTTATATAAAAAATTGAAAATTTAAATTTATTTACAGAATTTTGATCTTTATTTACTATTTTTTTCTTCATTCCATTTCGGCTTATTTATTAAATCACTTATTTAGGATATTTTTTACTTTAAAAATCCATAAAAACAAGAAAAAAATACTTAAAAAATCACAAAAAAGAGTAAAAAATACTTAAATCATAAAAACAGTAAAAAATTATTTAAACTCCCCCAAATTATTTTTTATAGTTTATTTATTTTTATTGTCATACATGTATATATTATATTGTATTATTTATATATAGCCTTACATATTATACATATTTAGTAAAAAATAAAAATCGAAAATATAAAAAATAAAAAATATTAAATTACAAACAATTTAAAAATATAGAAATGAAAATTAAAAAAATAAAGTTAGAATCCCACAAAAATACATAGATAAGAAGGACACACATTTTTGTGCATTCATTTGTCCCGATCTCTTGTTTTCTCCCTGTGTTCGACCTCTACAGTACTTACACCTATACACATACATTATAGAGTTATAATTAATTTTAACTTTACATATTTTGCTTTTCATTGTTTTTTACATATTATGGGTTAATTTTTTATTGAATCAGAGTTTCGTGTGAGGTCATTTCGATGACTGTTGATCCACCTTGTGGATGGAAAAGACCTCTACGAAATTCCAGTTATCACCAAACCATCCAACAACAGTTGACCGATCAAGCTCTCATCTAGGTCGCCTTTCAAGAGATGCTCAGGGAACTGATGAGAAAATTAGAGGGAAGATGGGGAAACCAAGGAGGAGGTGATGATAACCTCCAAGGCGGTGATGGTGATGATAACTCGACAGATTTACCTCATGTACACGAGGGAGAAGCAAGGAGAGGTCGACCCAAGACCACCTTAAGGTATACCTATAACCCAAGGGCTAACCGCATCAATGAGTGGATCCAAATCCCACCGGTACACATACATTTCAAGCTGAAACTGCAGCTCCTTTCGCTCTTCCCTAACTTCCACAAGAATTCAATTGAGAAGGCTTACATCCATATACAATAGTTAGGCCATATCTGTAGCACAGCTAAATACCCCAACATCTCGTTGGGCATAGTAAAAATGACAACCTTCCCATTCAACCTTTAGGGCAAAGCTTTATACTGGATCAACCATTTAGGGAAGGTGGTGATGACCTGGGAGAATTTGAAGTCATCCTTCTTTGCACAAGTATTATCTTCTTGATCATCTAAATCTCATGCGGTCGATGATTGCTAGCATCTCTCAGGGACCTCAAAAATCCTTTTATTAGATCTGGGAGAGGTTAGCAATCTGATTGAGAAATGCCCCCACCATGAAATCCTGAGGAACAACTTGGTCCTACATTTCTTTGGGGGTTTGACAGAGTCTAGTCAACGTCTGGTTGATGCCACCTATGGAGGATCCCATTTCAACAAGGACGAGGACACAATATGGTAGAGCTTTGAGGAGATATCCGAGGGAGAGGCTGATTTATTCTCGTCTCATTCCTTCCAGATTCAGCCGCCAAAAAAGATCCTCTACAAGAGTGTGAACATGGCAGATACCCAAGAAGTCAACAGGTGTGACAACTCTGACTTGAGCATCATTTGGAGTCACCTATCGAAAGTTGATATCATTGAGAAGAGATCACATGACCTAGAGAAGCTCCTCGGGAATGAGCAGCACCTAAAGGTCTTGGACAAGCTCGATACTATCACCAATCAACTGGAGCTGTTGGTGAACACCATCAGTGGATGCAACACCCTGAAAGCCGCACCTAATTCTCCAGTTGAGAAGAAGGAGTAGACACAACCACAACCGTCTCAGCCGAGTCCCAATCAACCACCGTTCCAACATGTATACTACGTGTCACCCCGGAGCAGACACCACCACAACTATATAAACATATGGTTGTCTACCATCCATCTGAATTCCATCCACAATTTCTCGTGCCTTGTTCTCCACCTCCCTCACTCATTCAAGCGGTGAATGATGTCTAGAGTAATGATCAACATATGACCCTTCCTCAAGTACAACCTGATGAATCTGTGATTCATCACTCTTAAAGTTGAAAACATAGTCTTGTTCCTGAGTATTTAGCAGCACCTTTCCCATTATCTTACATAATTAGAATACATACATGCGTGCATAAGATATGCATGTTAGCATCCATATTTGCATTAAATAGGAAGCCCAATTCACCTGTAAATATTCACCTGTATAATCTCCATTATCTGTATTTTATACCCATCCAAAGACAATAGAACCAAACCTATACTATGTATACTACTAATTAATAATACAAGAAAAAGGGGCATGGTTTTTATCTTGTAAAATTATCCCATAAAACCCCAAACCCAGTTGGAGATTCCAGACCTTATAATGCAAATATCTACCTCATACAACCTCCGATCTAGGTCTACTCACTTTCAGATTAATACACATTCAAAGACCTTCAAAATGAGACCAATTTCATTTAAATCGGAGCTCGTATGCAAAACATGGGTTTTTGGGCCCCTTTGTGTACTATATATAAGTATATTTGTACCCTTATACTTTTATATCTTACTTGACCTCATCTCCATTTTTGGTCAACATGAAACTTGTAGATCTCATCGAGATCTACAACCTTCATGTTTAGAGTTTTTCCAAATTCAGCCTCCTTCTCTCTCTAATTTCATATTCTCTTTCGACCATACAGATCAGGCCACGTGGCGCCCTCTTATTACGCCATGCGGCCCGCTCCACTGCACGCCCTTCGCCCTCCGCCGTCTGATCCCTCCCCCGCTCTCCTGATCTGAGCCATCCATTCCAGCACCCATTGGCATCCCTTTGATCAAGCCCTGGAACCAATCGTAGACCTCCATCAACGCTGCGCTCTCAAAGCTCCATCTGTCGTTTCCATGGCCATTCGATCTCGCCTTCACATCTTCATCTCCACCGTTCATCATCCAGATGACCTCCACCGCCGGATCGACCCACCAGCTTCATCACAGCCGCTCGCCGGCACCGTATTCTCCTTGCACCACGTGGTGCGCCCTACTTCCTTCGATCTGACCACTTCAGATCAAATCCCAGCTACCCCGAAGCTCCTGATTCTCAGCCATTGGATCGCGAGATCCAACGGCAGAGACGTCGTCTTCTACCTCCTGCAGCTCTCATACCCACGTCGCCTACCTCACCAACGCACCACCCCCTTTCTATTTTCGGCACCACTCTGACCATCCCCTCCTCCTTCTACCACCTCCACCTTGTAGCCCACTCTACCCATATCATCGTCAATCCCCATGACTCCCATGACCCCTTCTCCCTCGCTCCACAAACTCCACGACAACCTCTCCCTCCATCACCTGTCACAATCACCGTATCCTTATAAATACACCATCTCCGTCGACTGTCGACCCCATCCGCCCTTGCAGAGAGATACCCCAAGATACCCTCTACACATCAGTGACAGTGATTTGATCTTAGAAGCGAGCAACGACGGGATTCTTCTCCGACGAGATCCACGGCCATGCATGTCGTGCCACAGCTTCTCCTGTGAGCTGCACGAGCTCAGGACCCCTACCGGCCTTCGAGCGACGACCAGGAGCTCAGCTCCGAGCTTCAATCCCCCATGTAGATACCTCTATCTCCCCTCCGATTTCCTTCTTCTTTTTCTTTGCTTTTCTTCTAATTTCTCCTCCTTTCACGTCGACCTCATGTCCACCTGATCATCCACCGAGCTCCGCCATGGAGCTCTGATCCTCGCGTGCCATTCCATTTCCTCCTACGGCACGTCGCACCTCACTCTGACAAGAGCTCCACCATCTTGGAGGAGGAGCACCACCACACTTCCTCACTCCACTCCAAGCCTCCCATCACACTCACGTTGACCTCACGCACATGCTGCATGCCTCGGCTATCAAGCTAACCCCTACAGGTATCTTCTCCTTCATTGTCCGGATGCTTCACCGGATTAACACGACGTACAGCCGTCGTCTGATCATCACGATCGGACGGATCTGATCAATCCATGCTTTCTCCATCGACCTACAACAGCTGTCCGATCACGCAAGGATAAAGTGTATAGAAGCCGCCACGTCGTCCGCCCCACCGCCGTTGGATCCATCATGAGAAGAAGGATCTCTGTCGTCCATGTTGCTTCATCTTAGGAGACATCAGCAGCCATTGGATCGTCTCGATCTAATGGTCCATCTTGAGCCACGTCGCCTCCTCCGAGCCACCTCTCGACCATTAGGCTCGGAGCTTCCGAGGCTGTCCCGAGCCACGTCCGAGCCTGCAGTGCCCCCGAGCCGACCTCTGAGCCTTCGACGTCTCCCGAGCCTAGCACTGCACGCGTCTCTCACGTGCGGTCTGGGCATTTTACATAAAGGCCCCAAGAAGTTTCACAAATTACAAATTAGTCCCTGCCAGGAGCATTACGTGAGGCGCATGTGTTTCAGTGGGCATTTTGCACACATACCCCCCTCGTTATAGGTAATTGCATTCAATTCCCTGTCAGCATGTTTAAATTTCAGTAAATTATTTTCTGTATTTGTAATTTGGTCCATGTTTTTGCACACATATTTAGGTATCCATTTGACATGATTTTTAAGTTCTAAAAATTGCATTGTGTAGCTTGTCATGTCCTTTATCTTATGTGACACTTGTCTCATTTTTATGACATCAGTGGATTTTATTATTATTAAATTGGTGAAATTTTCCATATTTTGCCCATTTGATGCCTTTGAAATTGTACTAAATCTCTGTTGCTAAAAAAATCACTAAAAAATCACATTAGACTTAGGATAATTTAGTTTACACTGTGCCCAAAAATCAACACATTTGCATACATCCCGAGGCCTGAATAAATTAATTAGTGATTTCTTTAATTGATTTTTAATAGGTCCAATTCACATAGAATTTTAGGTTTAGCAATTTCCCTGGATTCATCATACTTAGATCTATCTAGGATAATTTTTATATCTGGAAATAATGTGATTTGGTATTTATTAAAATTGATTTTGTAAAAATAACCTTGCATTCAAATTTAATTCAGAGTAAATTCATAAAGTGTTAGAAAAATTTAAAAAAAATTTGTGTAGCTTAATTTAATTGCATTTCACATTTTGGCCAAGTTTCATAATTTTTGGACTTAATTTGACCATATTTATGATTTAACTTGTAAACTGGCCTGAAAATGCATTTGTTTTCCTTTTTATTGCATAAAAATTGCTAAAAAAAAATCCAAAAACAATTTTTTGAAAATCCAACCTCTGAAATTCACTTAAAATTTACCTAACGTAACAACTGCCTCCCTGAGTTCGACCTTGGGCTTGCCCAAGTAAAATAAATTTGCCGCTCATGATTAACTCGACATTAATTAAAAGTGGTTTTTGATCAGTTCGTATTTAAATGACTACAACGATTGACATGCCATTAATTCTAATCATTAATTTGATTGAATTAACAAGGGTAGATATACGCTTTTCAAATGACGTCGTTGCCGGAGAGGCACGACTTAGGTTAATTTTTAGGGAATTTTTGAGTGTTTGATTTTCCATCCCCGGGTAGTCTAATTCCCAGCTTTCTTTTTAATATTTTTCTGTCCTTTATTTTTGAGCATTTTATGTCATCCTTTATCTAACCTCAAATTATTTTTGTGCGAGGAACACGAGGACTCGAAGGCTCTTCAAGGAGCTCACATTTTGAACTTTTTGAGTGATTGTGAGGACTTGTAAATTTTGTTATTTCATTATTTTTGCATTCTTTCCAGCAGTTCCCATTTGGGTTCTCACGTATGTAAAAATAGTGGAAACGTGTCCCCATGTGCTGTGTGGATTGATTGTTAGATTAGGCTGCACTAGCATCTTCTCGAGCCACTTTATGATTTGCTTGTGCTCGTAATTCTTTAGGACCGCACATCTCACATAAAAGACGCACTTAGACCGTAGATCAAGACAAATTAAATTGGTTCTTCACTCGCTAATAGAACTGCCTCTCTAGGAGCGGATTTTATCATCTACATTTGCATATAGTGTAAAAAGCTTTCAATTCTGTTTTGCATTTTGCATAAAAGCGAAGGGATCACTGTATGTCTTCGTAACTCAGCATAGCATCATTGATTTATCGTGCATCGACTTTTCTTGATTCCTTTCTCTTCGTTTTTCAAAACTTAGGCAAAAAGGAAACTGAGACTGGATGATAGGCGTGCTGTGTGGTTGGACTTAATCAGAGATAACTTAACTTAAAATCGGGACTGCTAAACATTATTGACCAAAAAAATCAATAAAATCGGAAATTCTGCTTGCGGGAGATTAATCCCAACCTAGTTTTCAAGCTGAGTGAGGGTACTTGAGCGTGTCTATACACCTTAAGGCAGAGCCCAAATGTCTGCCTTCCATATCACATACCGACCAATCCTAGCAAATATCACAAGTTGAATTTTTCAGGTTCACTAACTAGTACCAAGTAGCCTCCGTCTGTTCGCAAGTAGATAGGGGTAAACCACCGGTACTTCACGACAAGTTGCTAGTAACCCCCCGAGGTGAAGTTCCAGCCGTGTCAGCCTCCGCCTGCTTGCAAGTAGATAGGGGAAGGTCTTTGAATCCATCAACTTGGAATAGGAGCGAAGAAAGGAAGGACGCAGGTATCTTAGGCGACAAGTTAAACATGGAAGATGCATCCGGCTCTGAGCCGACTTCCCTATAGGCCTCATAACCTTTGCTATTTGCTTGAAAATCACACATGAAATCAACCAGACTAATCGGACTCAGTTTCAGATCCTTCGCCATGTTGAGTGTGAAAATACAGGGTTTGGTTTCAATTGCTTGCTTCAAGGTAGAGTAAAATCCTATCTTCACTTAGAACTCGCGATTCTTCCAAGATGACTGATTAGGGGGATATCGACTCACGATTTGCCAATCTTTTTCTGAGCCCCCACGAAGCTCTTCTTCACCGGCCCAAGCGCAACTTGGACCAACGAGAGCTCATGACCGTCTTGAGTTCTGGATTACGCAAACCCGGGTGGTTACTCTCAAACCAACCCTTTTCTCTCCTATGATCTTACCGAGGAAGACCATCACCTCGGTAAGAATCCCTTACTTGATATGTCCTATAACCAAGACCATTTTCTATCCTCAGGACAAGAGGACAAAATGCTGAAGAAAAATCCTGACGAAGAGGAAAACAGAGAGGACACCATGATGCAAGTCATAGCCCGGCTGGCTAGAGCCGAATAATTGAATGCAGAATTAACAACTAGATTGGAACATGTGATTGAGGCTGAAGGAATAAACCCACTGATGTTAGATGCCTATAATCTCGCAGAGAACGAGATATACAGTTGGCTAGTACCCGAGGTCCCCCAGGAAGCATTCGAGCTGAAGCCCCACTTTTTGAGCTTGCTGCCAAAATTCAATGGAAATGCCAATGAAGAGCCATATGCCTTCTTTAGAGACTTTGAGCTGGTATGCAACAACCTTAGTCACCCTAGGTTGGGCAAGATTACATTAGGCTGAAGGCCACCCCATTTGCCTTAGGAGATAAGGCCGCGCATTGGTTGAAGAATCTCGGGGTGAGATGAACTACCTGGACGCAATTCAAGGACATATTCTTGAAAAAGTTGTACTCACTCAGTAGAACTAACCAGATGAGAACCAAGGTCGCTAGATTCTCCCAGGGACCCAATGAACCATTCCATGAAGCGTGGGATAGATTTAATGATTTAACTAAAAAATGCCCTTGCCACGGCAATACAACGACGATCTTAGTCCAGACCTTGTTCTGTGGCATGACCGCGAAGATGCAGGGTTAGTGAGTGCCACCTGTGGAGGAAGCTATCTGAACAAAAATGAAGACATTGTATGGAAGATCCTAGAGCAGATGGCAGAAACAGGCAGATCTCAGGCCACCAGGGCCTATCAATTGTCTCCTTCAAGCCTATCCAATGAGACAACCTGAAGGACTAGCTGATCTGACATACAACCTCATCCCCGGCATGGGGATAAGAGCAGACAAATTAACCATGGTCGAGCAAATTCACAAGAGGGTAACAAACCTTAAGGCACTCTCGCGATTGCCGAAACAAGTGGAGGAAGTAACTGAGAAGGTAGCCAAGATACGACTACCTGCCCCTTCTGCACCACCTGCACCTGTACACCGAGTTCATCTTGTACAGGAACATGCACCCTGGCCTGAGAGTAGCTGGGTGGAGGAGCAGACGTACACTCAGCATGACCAGCATGTACCCCCACAAGTGCAAACATGATACGAGGAGCCTCTGCAGGTGTTCAAGATCAACGGGTTGTGGTACAGCCATGGCCATGTCGGTAGACAGTCGAGGACAACGAACGGTTAGCCACATCGACCTTCCCTAGCTTACCAGGAAAATAGCTTCGTCCCTACACCGTGCTTCATTCAGTCCAGGCCCGGACAAGGGTACCAACCTCAGCAGCACCAGCAGCAGCAGCGCACCTTCCACTCGGGCCAGTAGGGCCCTCCACCTTCCCATCAACAGTCGTACCACCATGGACAGCAGGGCCAATACAGGAACTCATCCTCGAGTCAGCATCAGCCAGCCCAGCCCACCGATGAATTGGAATCCCTTACCTTGGCGATCCAGACCTTGACTGACAGGGTCCAACAGATCCAAAATGACTATCTGGATATGAGAATCAATCTGAACCGTGTTTCTCGTACGCAGGACCAGCAGATGGTGCCAAAGACCCCAATTCCCGCTCAGGTTTAGACCAATCCGAACAACTTGAATCAAGGCCAGAACTGACCACGAGATCAGGTATACTATTCAGATAATTCTTTATCTGAACATGAGATCCTTTCATACGATAATGTTAATCATATGTCCCTCAGGAGCAGAAGGACTGTGATCGTACCTAATTAGGCACGGGCATCGGAGGAAGAAGCCACCAAGTCTCTACCTAAGGAGAACTTGGAGGCAGAGGAGCAACAACACCACCACCACCACCGGCAGAAGAAGAGGACTTCTGAGTCCTCAAAGAAGTAAGGGAACCGCACCAGTAGAGAGTCTAGCGAAACCGATGAAAAGCCCACACCTCCATCTGAGGAGGATGTGCCAGCAGTCACGGAGAATGCGTCACCAGTTTCGCAGCAAAAGTTTTCTTTTCGTCTGAGTCAGAGTTAGAGTCAGTCTCAGAGTCCGAGTCATGTACAGAACTCAGTTCCAGTTTTGAATGAAAATCTTTCAGTTTCAGAATTTGAGTTGGAGTCAATAATCCCTTTCCCCCAAGCTCCTAAGGGTGGAAAGAAGAAAACTAAAAAAATTCAAAAGGATGACCCTGAGATGACAGGGTTTTGCAATAAAAACATCAAGGTCACAATCATCTTTGACAAATATGTGGAGATGACCCCTGCATTTCAGAAATACCTTAAGGTGAGATGCACATCTACTAGGGTTAGCAGGGAGACCAAAAGCTCTGTTGAGAAACACGTTCTGTCAGTAGCCATGACTTGCACAATAAAGATTTCGTTTCCAAGGAAACAAAGAGATATGGGTGCACATTATGTGGTGAGTCATGTCGATGACACTACGTTTGCACGCACTCTCCTTGACAACGGATTCTCCACCAACCTAATGCATACATCCTTCTACGAGCGGCTTAATCTCGAACCTCTTTGGAAATCTAGAGCCCTCCTTCAGTTTGCAGATAAATCAGCCAAGAGGTCCCAAGGAGAATTAAGGAACGTTGTCATCAAAGTCGAGGGTCAGGAATACATGGTGGACTTTACCGTCATTGATATGGAGAACCCTCGTAATTGGAGAGATTCCCAGATCATATTAGGAAGGCTCTTCCTCAGAACAACAGGAGCCTTGTTTTATTATAATATTGGGAAAATCCAGTTCCAAACTCCAGACGGAGATGAGGAACTTGAGATGAAGTAGACCAGATGGCAGAGATCGGATTCAGAATCCAGCACCGAGTACTCTTCATCTGAAGCAGACTACATTCATGTAGACACTGTTGGGCCATGGAGACAGAACCTATCTAGCACTGATGAGTTCCTTCCCTCTGAAGAAGATCTTCTACATAAGTTAGTTTGCAAGGTCCTTAGGAACGAATACAACTCAGAACATGCATCCCCCTACATCTTCGATGACTGAGAGACCCAGCTGGGCCTATCAGTCCTTCCCTCTTTAGGACAATCCGAGGATGAGGATGACGAGTCGGACGTGGCTTTTGCCAATTGCATGGAGACCTTTGACGATCCGACTCTAGAGCCGAATGAATTGGTGGCAGCAATTTCAAGGATAGATCCAACCACTACCAGCACTGAGCCATATTCGATTGAGCAAGACTTCCTCGATGATCACACATTACCTGAGCTCAAACCTTTACCACCACACTCAAGTATGCCTTCCTTGCGGGACAAGAGAAGAAGTATCTGGTCATCATCAGCTCGCGATTGACCGAGGAGCAGGAATCTCGCTTGCTAGAGATCCTGGAGAAAAACTGCAAGGCGATAGGTTGGAGCATCTCCGATCTCCACGGGATAAATACCACTCTATGTTCACACCATATCTAGTTGGAGAATGAAGCTAAACCCTCTCGTGAATTCCAACATAGGTTGAATCCAATTTTATGGGAGGTAGTGAAGAAGGAAATAGAGAAATGGTGCGACACGGGTTTTATTTATCCCATCTTCGATTCCAAATGGGTTGCCCCAATCCATGTTGTCCTGAAGAAGTCGAGAATTTAGACGACCACCTATGAAGACGGAGAGGAGATCGTGACGCGAGTACCCACGTCGTGGCGTGTCTGTGTGGATTACAGATGCCTGAATGTTGTGATGAAGAAGGATCATTTCCCCCTACCATTCGTTGATCAGATCCTGGAGAGATTAGTGGGGAAAGAATTCTTCTGCTTCTTGGATGGGTTCTCGGGCTACAATCAAGTAGCCATAGCTCCGGAGGACCAGGAAAAGACCACGTTCACATTCCCCTTTGGTACCTATGCTTTCATGCGCATGCCCTTTGGGTTATGCAATGCTCCCGGTACTTTTCATAGGTGCATGATTGTTGTATTCGCCAAAATGGTCGGCAAATTCCTGGAAGTCTTCATGGATGACTTCTCGGTCCACGACGATTCCTTCAATTCCTGTCTTAGGAATATGGACCGAGTCCTTAAACGATGTTGTGAGGTTAATCTGGTGCTCTCGTGGGAGAAAAGTCACTTCATGGTGACAGAGGGCATTGTGTTGGGGCATGTCATCTCCAAGACAGGAATGGAGGTTGACCCTGTCAAGGTGGATGTGATCAGACGACTCCAGCCACCAACCAATGTGAAACAGTTGCGGTCGTTCCTCAGGCATGTCGGATTTTATCAAAGATTTATCAAGGATTTTTCTAAAATTTCCCGACTGCTAACTGAGCTTTTAGGCAAGGACATCGAGTTTATTGTTGATTACAAATGTCTCGAGGCCTTTAAGGTATTACAAGGAATGATCATGGACACCCCGATCCTACAAGCTCTAGATTGGTCTCTGCCTTTCGAGAACATGATGGACACATCAGACTTTGGTGTTGGGGCTGTGTTAGGACAGACGAGGGATGGCATCCCGTTTGCAATACACTATGCAAGCAAAGTGGTTGATACTGCTCAGCGTAACTATAAAGTTACAGAAAAATAGATGCTTGTGGTAGTGTTTGCCTTGGATAAATTCATATCTCACTTAATCGGATCCAAAGTAATTGTGTTCACCGACCACACAACACTATGTTATTTAATAGAAAAGAAGGACACGAAGGTGCATCTTCTTAGGTGGATTCTGCTTATCCAGGAATTTGATTTGGACAGTCGTGATAAACCTAGAAAGAAGAACGTAGTAGCTGATCACCTCTCCTATCTCAAGGATCTTAATGTCTCTGAGGATTCACCGATTCGAGACTCCTTCCCTGACGAGTCGATTTTTGTTGTCAATTCACTCCCATGGTATGCCAATATCGTGAACTATCTTTTCTCCAAGAAGGTTCCCGAAGATTGGCCCAACATGCACATAGACCGACTGAAGTCAGATTCTAGACATTACTACTGGGAGGATCCGATCCTTTTCTTTGAAGGACCATATTTTGTTTGGAGGCGGTGCATTCCTCAAGAGGAATACTAGAGTGTCCTTTCTCTATGCCACAGTCTGGAGGCAGGAGGACATCATTCTTGGAAGAGGACCGTATAGAAGGTACTTCAGTGTGGCTTATACCGGCCGACTCTGTTTCGCGATGCCATCACTTTTGTGAAGTCGTGCCCAGTATGCTAGAGAATGGGAGGAACTGTTGGATCTAAGGATGAGATGCCAATGCAGTCCGTCATCATTTGTGATGTCTTTGACGCCTCGGGCATTGACTTCATGGGCCCATTTCCTGTTTGCCACGGATTTGAATATATCCTTCTTGCGGTAGATTATTTGTCCAGATGGTTGGAGGCTATCTGAACCTGAGCCGCAGACAGTAGGACTGTCTATAAATTCATTAGAGATCATATCAACTCTAGGTTCGGGATCCCCAAAATGTTGGTATCAGATGGGGGTAGCCACATTGTAAACAGAGATGTGAAGAAGATTTTAAAGGATTACGGCATCGAACACCGTGTCGCTAGTCCTTACCACCCACAGACAAATGGTATGGCTGAGGTATCAAATAGAGAGGAGAAAACCATATTGCAGAAGCTTGTCCGCCCAGACAGGAAGGACTGGTCTCAGATCTTGGATCAAGTTGTGTAGGCTTATTGGACAACTTACAAGACACTGTTAGGAACCTCCCCATTTCGGATGGTATTCGGAAAGTCGTGCCTTTTTCCTACAGAATTAGTACATAAATCAGAGTGGGCGATCAAAAAGGTCAATTGGAACACGCACCTAGGGCAGAAACAGAGAGAAATGGATCCGAATGAGCTTGTGGAAGTCAGAAACCGGGCATATGACAACAATTTGGTGTACAAGGACAAAGTTAAGCGCTGGTATGATAGATATATCAGATGAAAGACCTTTGTTTCTGGATAGAAGGTATGGTTGTTCAATACAAGTCTGAAGGTCTTCCAAGGCAAGCTGAAATCCAAGTGGACGGGCCCATTCATTACCCGTACTGTGCATGATAGTGGATGTGTTGAGATTTCGGATCTCACAGATGACACACATACATTCTTAGTCAATGGACAACTGTTGAAGCATGTTGTCGAACCCGATGAACAGTTCGTCCATGTCAAAGAGATTGTATTCATGCATGAGACAAAGTCAACATATACACATGGAGCCACACATGAGACCTTGCAGCAGTAAACTCTCTCCATCATCAGCATCTAGAAAGATTCAGATCGAAATCCTTGTATATATCCATCACTCCCGTACATTCTTCCCCTCCCTCCCGCGACTCTAATCACTCACCCCAATTTCATATATTTTCATCTACGACTACACTTAGGATGACCAGATCCTAAGTATAGGGAGGGAGAGTCACCTGAGTCCATTCACTGTACATCCTCCAGATCACATCGGTCCTCATACCACCCCAGTCTTATACTTAGGCTGACCTGATCCTATGTATAGGGGGGATCGATGCCCGCCTTGTACATATATTCAGCCATTTCCCCTCTTGACCTCGTCCGCCCCGTTTTTGATCCTCTACTACACTTAAGCTTCCGAGAGCCCAAGTATGGGGGGGGCATGACGACTTCTACACATTTTTGCTCCTTTGGCTCTCATACGCTTAGCACGAGCTATGTCTTCTTCCTCGCTTTTCGTGCTCTGAGGACATAGCACACACTAAGTATAGGTGGTCGTATATATTACATATATACTTTACTCATAGATCGTACTTTCGCGTATTTTTTGTATATATTACGCAATAATTATGAGATGGGTAAAAATGGAGAAATTTTTTTGTAAAATACATGTATACTTGTATAGTGTATAACACTTGTATAATTTGTAATACTCATAAAACTATTTTAAAAAAAATATATTAAAAAAGGCTTCTTATTTACTCTTGCACATCATCTCTGCATCTCAAAAGAAAGAAAAAAATGAATCTTGCATCTACATAGCATGTCATTTGCATCTCATCTGGATATCTTGCATATGCAAGGTGAAAAGCTAGTGGGTTTTGAACCAAGTTATGAGTAGATGTTAAGGAGGGACTTAATTTGACATTAATCCGCCTAATTTCATAGGAACCTTATAGGAACTGGAGTTAAGATTTCTTAGGTCAAGTGACTTAATTCTTTGAGTCCGTAAGTCTTTGTTCACATGTCATCTTTATTAGTCTATGTAGAATGTCTCGTGCACACGCATGATTCTTTTAGACAGTGACCTAACATGGACAAGAACTATGCATGTAGCTCTTCATTGATGAGGTGGTGAGGAGATAGAATCCTTTAGCTTGGAGTAGCACATGGGTGGAAACATCCATCCTCCTCTACGGATGGTAGTGCATCTCAACCTAGTCTAGTGGTGTTGACGTTTGAGGATGGGATGTTGTGGGTTGCAATAATGCTTCAAAAGAGGGATAGTCTATTGGCTCAAGAGGAAAAACTCCTGATGTACATGCTGCACCATGTATATAGTCCGAAAAAAAGACAGGTCCAAATGAAAAAAAATACCTGTCGGAGTATGTATAATAGCAAGAGTATGCAGCTGGATGACTTGGCTACACTGGTCAGGCATCCTGCGATAGGTAGCTACACTGGCTACCATCCATTCTTTTCTCTACCCCCTCCTCCTCAGTTGGTCGCACTTGAACTTAGAAGGGAATACCCCGCGCCTCGAGGAAAGAGTTGCTGGACCGGGGAATTAGAGTTACCTTATTAGAGGAGGCTGCTTCTTAGCCATTTATGATGTGGAGAGCTATTTTACACTTACATAGTACAAGTAAAAATCATAGTCATAAAAAATTTTCGTTTGAGGATTTGTTCTGACCTGACTATTGAGGAGTCTTGAATAGAAGACTTGTTGAACTTGAAGTCTTTTAGGACCTATGTTCAGGTCCCAATGAGGTTCCACCACATAATTAATCCAAAGGTCGAGTCAAGCTCCAATTTCAACTTTTGTTCATCACCTTGGTATGGAACCCAAGATCATTTCACTCTTGCATTTCATGTTAGTTGCTCGGGGACGAGCAAGGTTTACATATAGGGGGTTGATGAATCTATGATTCATCACTCTTAAAGTTGAAAATAGAGTCTTGTTCCCGAGTATTTAGCAACATATTTCCCTTTATCTTGCATAATTAGAATACATACAAGCGTGCATAAGATATGCATTTTAGCATCCATATTTGCATTAAATAAGAAGCCCAATTCACTGGTAAATATTCACCTGTATAATCTCCATTGTTTGTATTTTATACCCCCTCCAAAGACAATAGAACTAAACCTATACTATGTATATTATTAATTAATAATACAAGGAAAAGGGGCATGGTTTTTATCTTGTAAAATTACCCCATAAAACCCCAAACACAGTTGGAGATTCCAGACCTAAGAATGCAAATATTACCTCATACAACTCCTATCTAGGTGCTTTTAGATTAATACACATTCAGAGACCTTCAAAATGAGACCAATTTCATTTAAATCGGAGCTCGTATGCAAAAATTCAGTTTTGGGACCCTTTGTGTACTATATATATGTATGTATATTTGTACCCTTATACTTTTGTATCCTATTTGACCTCATCTCCATTTTTGTTCAACATAAAACTTGTAGATCTTATCGAGGTCTACAACCTTCATGTTTTGAGATTTTCCAAATTAGACCTCCTTCTCTCTCTAATTTCATATTCTCTTTCGACCATCTAGATCAGGCCACGTGGCGCCCTCTGATTGCACCATGCAGCCCGCTCCACTACGCGCCATGCACCCTTCGCCCTCTGCCGTCCGATCCCGCCCCCACTCTCCTGATCTGGGACATCCATTCCCGCACCCAATGGCTACCCTTCGATGAAGCCTTGGACTCAATCGTAGCCCTCCGTCAGCGCTGCACTCTCAAAGCACCACGTGTCATTTCCGTGACCATTCGATCTCGCCTTCACATCTTCATCTCCACCGTTCATCATCCAGATGACCTCCACCACCCGATCGACCCACCAACTTCATCACCGCCGCTCGCTAGCGCCGTATTCTCCTTGCACCCCATGGTGCGCCCTGCGCCCTTCGATCTCATTACTTCAGATCAAATCCCAGCCGCCATGTAGCGCCTACTTCTCAGCCGTTGGATCGCGATATCCAACGGCAGAGACATCGTCTTCTACCTCCCTCATCTCCCGCACCCACATCGCCCACCTCACCAACACACCGCCCCTTTCTATTTTTGGCACCACTCCAACCATTCTCTCTGTCTTCTACCACCTACACCTTGTAGCCCACTCTACCCTCATCATTGCCAATCCCCATGATCCCTTCTCCCTCGCTCCACAGACTCCACACCAACCTCTCCTTCCATCACCTGTCACCGTCACCATTGAAGGATATTGTGAATCCTTAAGCGCATCACGGAAGTATGCAATCGGAGCAACTAGTCGTACTAGATGCTAGATGCAACGGAAATTAAAATTTTTTAACTTTAAAGATGAAACCACATGATCACGAGAACACTTCTCGGATCGTTTCATCAAACCACAAAGTATAAGGAATACCTCTTGAAGCGTGGTTGTGATCGCGAGATCCCAATGTAGAGATCCTCCTGTCTCAAGTCCGACCCACGGAGAATGCACTTGCGGGCACGATGATGAGTTGCGTCCTTCCCGCAATCCTTTGACGAAGATCCAAGCGTCGAAGCGAAGACAAAAATGCTCTCCTTCCTAATACACAAAGTGGACGGCCACTTGAATATCGGGAGAGCCCACACGAGAATGAGAGAGAGAGAATAGAGTTCTTCAACTCAAGATGATGTTGTTACTTGGAAGGCTACCCTAGCCCTCCTTTTATACTAGTTTGGGATCCAATGGATCTCAATCCATGGGACACATGAATCCAACGGCTATGCTTGGTCCATGCTAAATCAATGGCTATGATTGTTGTTGATTAAAACCAACAACATTAATTTAAATTAAAAATGTTGCACATAATTTAATTTAACATTAACTAATTAAGAGATAATGTGATAATTAAAATAGAGTCAACTAACCACCCCTAGAATTAGGGGGCGTCACCCATGAACAATTCATGGGTGACGCCACCTATGAATGGTGGTTATTGGCTCCCTTTTATTTATCTTATTATTCCTTAATTAATCAAAAATATTCACCAAATTAATTCCAAATTAATTTGTGAATATTTCAATCATGCCATTGAATATTATGTGAATCATATTCACAACCCAAACTAATTAGTAAATTGCATTTCCAATTAATTAATAAATGTGAATCCAATCCACATTATTAATTAACAAATGCTATTTACATAAATTCTCTCTCTTATATATGTATATTATAAATTACATTTATAACACACATATATCATGGATAGTGTTATCCACATTCTCTTAATCCTTGATAATTAAACCCATTTAATTATCTTAGATAATCATTTTCACAATATGAATTATATTCATATTAAGTTTGATAATTAAATCTCATTTAATCATCAAGTCATTGCTTGGATATTTCATCAAATGAATTATTCTCGAACCCTTTCAAGAATAATGTGCTTTCTCCGCAGATACTTGGAGATAAGGACAGGGCGATTGTATTATTCCATGTATAGTGACTTGGATATTGAGATCTTATCTCAAATCCAGATCTTACGAACCTCCCACAGATGCTTGATTAAATCAAGACCGCAAATCCAATCTTCTCATTGAATATGAATCCCATTCAGACCAATGTCCAACACTTGGACTAAGATCGGATTGCTTCTCTACTGAAAGGAGTCACTAAAATCTAGACCTGTTTCATCACTCCCTCGGAATGGAAGCGTCATGGATATACAATCGTTTATGATCACATCACCCTTCAGGTATTCCCAATACCTGTACATCCTGCATACTGGAAGACTCATGATCAACCCGAAGATCAAGATCCATTTTTCACTGTCTTCTTCAGGGTTTAATCATTAAGTTTCTCAATCTTGGTCATTGGGAGTTGGTATCGATCATATGCTTTCCCAGAGCATATATCATACCTTCAAATTCATGTCATGCTTCCAAAGCACGACGACCATGCATGGAATTTGATCGGTCCCAATACCTCATGAGTGAGCTCATGTCTTCTAGTTCACAAGTGAACCTGTATGATCCCTTTGAGAGATCATATTGCTCATATACCCATATGCACACCAGCTCGCCGGTGTATAGACCTTGGTTAGGTCATCAACCTATTGGTCTGCCAAATGTACATACTCAGATATATAGCAATACATCTGTCTCCGTTCAGAGGATGCATGCCTATGCTGTGACAACATTCAACATAGGACTTAAGTTATCTCGATCTCGTTAAGTCAACCCATTGACTTAACTAATCCGACACCTCCGAATCACTATTCCCATGCAGAGGACCTGCATCGAGAGGTCGGTCAGATATCAGCCTATGTGAGAAAGGATTGCCATCTCCTACTCAGGCTGGAGATCTCCACTTGATAATCATTTGACGGTGCTTGATGAGTCCTCTATCTAACTCCTTAGATATTCATCCAAACACCAGCCTCTATGATTCATTTAATGAATCAACAACTATATGATCATCAAGCTGGCCATGGTACATAGCCCTAATTGTACAGAGGGACCTTATAGTGCATTCATTCATATAATTTCAGAAAGGGAGTGAAAACATCAATAACTTTTATTGATAAACATAAATATTACAATAACATTATTGTAAGAATGGTTCGCCCAGGTGACGAGTCCGCAAAAGCCGCGTTAAGAAGTTGTTTTTAATCGTCGATCGTGAAAAGAAATATGTGTCGTTCGTTGTAGGCGGCTTTCGAAAACAGTCAAGAAAATAACCACAAATTTTATTCAATTTCAATCAAGTGGTTTTGATGTTTATTTTACTTAGGCAAGTCCCAAGGTCGATCACAAGGAGGCAAAGGAACAACCTAGAGTTGTGTCTATCCAATTTTTAGTTCGGTTTTCAAGGCGGTCTTTTTTTGGATTTTTCAATGCAATATGAGATGCAAAATGCAAATCCGGCCTATTTTATGGACAAAAATGTGAATTACGTTCAAATGATGTCCGAAAAATACGAAACTTGGCCGAGATGTAAAATATGATGAAATAAGTGCACTGTAATTTTTTTTTTGGAATTTTTGGATGCAATATGAATTTTTTATGGATTTTTAAATGCAGACAGAATGATTTTCAATATTTAATTATAATAAATATTAAACCTACTTATTTTCGAGGAATAAAATTATCTAAGATCTATCACTAGGTGATGGATCCCAGAAAAATCCTAAACCTTGAAAATGTGGGGTTGAATATTTATTAAAAATCAAGTACTGAAATGTGCTAAATGATTTTTACAGGGCAAAGTATGCATGCAAATGCAAAGATTTTTGGGCACAATGTTAATCAAAGTAATCTCTACAATATGTGATTTTTTGAAGATTTTTAGAGCAACGGTTAATTAAATATGAATTTCCGAGCACAGATTGGGCAAAATATGGTAATTTTCACAGAATAATTAATTATTAATCAACCGTAAATCACAAAAATGTCCACAACATGCCAAAATGTAGAGAATTATATGATGAACAAAATGCTATATTTAAATAAATGAAATGATGCAATGTAGAGGTCTATAATGGATGACAAAGACAGGGGTACAGATGCAAAATGAATAAATAAAAATAATGCAAGGGGGGAACCTAAAATTAATTACCAGAAGTGAAGGGGTGAAAATAGCAAATTTTCCTAGAGAAGCACGTGGCAGCACGTGCTCTCTGGTCTTGGACTGGAATGTAATTCGGCAAAGCTTCAGGGGCGTCCTGGTAATTTCACCACAGGTGGTGACCTTGGGCTGACGTTAGCCTGACGTTCCCCACGCACGTGCGTAGCACGTGCTGGGGCCTCGGGCCCCGAGCCCGGTGGCGAGGCGGCGAAAGACGTTCAGCGGGGTCGGCGGAGACGGCCAAAGGGCGTGGGCGAGGGCTGCTCCAGGCGGAGGAGATGCTGATGGCTTGTCGGATAAGGCGAAGTCGAGGCGGAGCCCTGGTGGCGAGGGCGGTTGGCGGAGCAGCTGTGGAGGTGCTCCGGTCGTACTCCCTCGGCGGAGGGACTGCTTTGGTGAGACGGAGGAGCAGCCCAGGTGCGGCGGTGCTGGCGTTGACGGAGTTGCGACCGGTGGCGCGACGTTCAGAGGAATGGCTGACGGTGGAGGGCCTCTGGTGATGTGATCAGGAGGTTGACGATGACCGGAGCTGGTGGCATCGGTGCGGATGTCGTTGCCGTCGATGAGGCTCGTTGGTGAAGACGAGGACTTGGATGGGGTTGCCGGTGAGGGCGATGGGGTTGAAACGGAGATGAAGGGTGGAGCTCTGGAGCGGAGCAAAGATGCTCGGAGGTGGAGAGATAGAGCGAGAGAGCGGGGGAGAGAGAGAGAGAAAGCGAGAGAGAGGGAGAGAGAGAGAAGGCGAGAGAGAGAGAAAAAGAACCTGGAGGGGCTCAACGGCGTGGATGCCGGAGCGGAGCAGCGGTGATGGATGCTTGCTGCGACGAAGCACCGGGGGGGGGGGGGGGGGGCTTCGGATCACGCCGGCGAGGAGGCTGCGGAGGGCTGTCACCACCTTGGAGGCTTCCTAGGGCAGAGGTCGGCGGATGGGCGTCTTCGGTTGACGTAGGGGTTCTTAAATAGGGTACGAGAGGAGTGGCTGCGCGAGATAGGAGGGGCGGCGGTTGCGGAGCGAAGGTTGAGGGTCATCGGGGGTTGGCGATGAAGGCGGGGGCCGGAGGTTGCGAAGATAGCGGCGGCGGTTACGGGTGGTCGGCGCTGGGATTGGGGAAGACGAAGGGAGGAGGACGACGGGTCCCTGGCCGTTCGATCGGCCGAGATCGAACGGCCAGATATGGGCCACGTGGCGGGAGCCTGGGGAGAAGGCGCGGCACGTGCGGAGCACGTGCCTGCCGGTTTTTTTTTGATAAAAACGATATATAAAAATGCGAAAAACAGCTAACACGTGGCGGCCCCTGGGGCTGCCACGTGTCAGCACCAGAAAATTCGAAGAGAAATCATTTTGTAAAATCAAAAAGAAATAGCAAATGGCCTCGGATCGAAAAAGTTCCTTCACGAAAAATGCTCGTCTCGATGAGATCTACAACTTTCATGAATACATCAAAGCCAAAAATAGGTCAAATGTAAAAAGTGAATTTTTGGGGTATCCTATGTACATAGAATACCTTGATTTTTGGTTTTCTAATTTTTTTGTCATTTTTAATCACGATAAAAATCCGGAAAAATATGGAAAACTCAAAGATAAATAAAAGAGACCTTAATCTAATTTTTTTTTGGATTTTTATTAATGAAGAAAATAAGTACATAAAATACAAGGTCAAAAACCGCGAAAATACAATGTACGAAAGAGGCCCAAAACCCAACTTTCACATACGAGCTCCGATTCACTTGAACTTGGTCTTGTTTTGAAGGTAATTGAATGTGTATTAGTTCAAAAGTGAGTAGGATCAAGTCGGACACTGGATGGGGAAGATATGTGGCTTTTAGTCCGAAAAATCCTGAAACTAGGGTTTGGGTTTTTGGTCCACTTAACAGGGTTAGTTATTTTTTTGTAATTTTTTATTTATTCTTGTTAGTGGTGTGTACACAGTGGAAGTGAGTTTGTGGTATGCAGTGTTAGCATGAAGGAGTTAAAAATAGGGGAAGTGAGGCTATTCACAGGTCACTTTTGGCTTGGATTTTTGGCTTCTTATTTTATGCAGGAATTAATGCTAAAATGCAATTCTTATGCAATCATGCCCGAATGCTAATTATGCGAAATAAATGCAGAAATGCAATTGATTTTGAGGGACTTGAGCCTAATTAATGAGACTTAGAGTGATGAATCCGAGATTCATCATCCCCCTATACTTAAACCATGCTCGTCTCTGAGCCTCAAAAAGAAATGCCATGAAGTGAAATGAGACTGGGTTCCATACCAAGACCATGAGCTGAAGGTGAAAGTGAAACTAAACTCGACCTTTGGATTAATAATGTGGCAGAACTTCTGTGAGACTTAGAATTTTTAAAATCAACAATCCTCAAGTTCTACATATCATTGACACAGTTTCAACTCAGAAGTCATCTTAGATCAATCCTCTTCCCCAAGTATACCCTATGAACATTGAATAACCGACTCATGTGTGTGAAGGGTTTTAGCTCTTCCCATTTAGAATGTCGGACTACCATGCTCCTCTCCTCTCCAATAACTCGTCCTCGGGGAGTCAGGTATTTCCTTCTAAGGTCTATCGCGCTGTGTTCACAATCGAATGAGGGAGAAGATAGAAGAAAGAGAAAAGAACTGGAGGGGGTGGCCAGTGTAGTCACCCCTCCTTGTGAAGATGGCCAGTGTAGCCAAGTCTCCACCAAGATCTGCAGGTTTCTTGAAGCTTTGACCTTTTGGTCGAATTTTTATTTGGTAGAATGCTTCTTTGTATTTGGAATTTTTGGTGGTTCTGCTTGGATCTTGTTTTGCCCCTACGGATATAGCATCTTTTTATTCCGTACATTTTTTGGGGTCTTAGAAAAAAAATTGTGCCCAGCCGTCCATCCCTTTTCCGAAGCTTTATTTCAACCCGTACTCCGGTCTTTAGATTTCCACGCTACCAGAAAAGAGACTCACACAGTCTTCCAACATCCCGTCTGGGTTGAGCTAAGTGCATAGTGCGAGAGTACAAATTAATTCCCTATTCCAAAGTTGTACCCAGAATGAAGAGATCAGGTTAGACACTAAGAGTCAAACGCTGCACATTGTCATGTGGAACTTAAAGAATTAAGTCAAAAGACCTGAAGCTCTTAAAATCCTATTTCTCTGTGAAGTTCCTCTGAAAATTAGGTGGATTAAGGGAAAGTTCAGACCACTCTCGGTTTCGGCTCATAACTCGATTCATAACCCAATGACTTTTCACAGATGCAAATGCATGTAATGTTGGATGAAGTGCAGGTGTGTGCAATGTAGACACATTTTTTGAATTTTTTTTATACAGAAAATGGAATCAGAAGCCCTCTTTTTTTTTCAAGTTAGTACCCACCCCGTAAATACATATAGACTTACGCGAAAGTACGAGATATGGGTAAAATATATACAAAGTATATATACAGACCCCCTATACTTAGCGAGTGCTGTGTCCTCAGAGCACAAAAAGCGTAATGAAGTCATAGCTCGTGCTAAGCGTAAGGGAGTGTAAAATTTATATACAATGGGTTAGGAAGTAAAGTGGAAAAGAGGCGGTCATGATATGTGAATGAGGAGAGTATATACAGATGGGTGTCGGTTCCCCCTATACTTAGGCTCTTGACAGCCTAAGTATGGACGAATGGTGGGAATGGAGCGATCGAGAGTTAGGAGAGGAATGATATATACAGATGGCATCTGTCCCCCCCTATACTTAGGCCTTGGCCTAAGTAGAGGAAGAAGCTGTACAATGTGGTCGGGAGGGAGGGTGGGTGTGATCAGATAGATTTTCAATATCCTCGCTCTGTGTGAAATAGATGGCCTCGACTTGAACTGTTTGTTCGTTGGATGATTCAATGTATGGCTTCAGCATTTGTCCATTCACTGAGAACGGTTGTGCATTCTCTTTGAGTTCGGCAATATCTATGCTTCCATTGGTATGCACATCGACAACAATGTAGGGGCCCGTCCATTTTGATTTGAGCTTCCCATGAAAAATCTTCAACCGAGCATTAAACAACCACACTTTCTTTCCAGGGATAAAGGTCTTCTCTCGAATGTGTCTATCATGCCATCTCTTGACCTTGTCCTTATAAATCACACTGTTGTCATATGCCCGATTTCAGATTTCAATTAGCTCATTCAGATTTAAGTCTCGACATAGTTTCCCAAGGTGACAACTCCAATTCAACTTTTTGATCGCCCATTCAGATTTGTGAATCAATTCTGCAGGAAGATGACATGGCTTGCCATAGATCATCCTAAAAGGTGAAGTACCGAGTGGAGTCTTATAGGCTGTCCTATAGGCCCATAGAACTTGGTCCAACAGTTTCGACCAATTCTTCCTATCGGGACGAACCAACTTCTGGAGAATGCTCTTCACCTCTCTATTAGAAACCTCTGCCATGCCATTAGATTGTGGATGATATGGGTTGGCTACTCTATGCTCAAATTTGTACTCCTTAGCCAAAGATCTCATCTCCCGATTCACGAAGTGGCTACCTCCATCAGAAATCAATACTTTTGGTATCCCGAACCTCGCAATGATGTTATCTTTGATGAACTTGCAGACTACCTTGCTATCTGCGGTTCGGGTTGGAATAGCCTCTACCCATCTTGATAAATAATCCACCGCTAACAAGATGTACTCAAATCCATTGCTGTTGGGAAAGGGACCCATAAAATCAATCCCCCATGCATCAAAAACATCACAGAAAATTATTGGTTGCATGGGCATTTCATCTCTATATCCCATAGTCCCTCCCATTCTTTGACAAATCGGGCATGACCGTACAAATTCATTAGCATCTTGAAATAAGGTCCGCCAGTAAAATCCACATTGGAGTACCTTGTGCGCGGTTCTCTTTCCCGAATGGTGTCCTCCAGCCTCGAGAGAGTGACAGTGTGTGAGGACACTCTGATATTCCTCCTGAGGAATACATCTTCTCCAGACACAATCCGGTCCTTCATAGAAAAGGAAAGGATCGTCCCAATGGTATTTTCTCGAATCTGACTTTAATTGATCAATCATTTTTTTGGTCCAACCATAGGGAACCTTCTTGGAGACAAGATAGTTCACTATGTCGGAATACCATGGGGTTGACTCAATGACGCAAACCGATTCGTCTGGAAAAGTCTCCTTGATTGGTCCAATAGCAGGATGGTCATTTTGCTCGATTCGGGAAAGGTGATCAGCAACCACATTCTTTATTCCAGGTTTATCCTTAATCTCCAAATTAAACTCCTGGATTAACAAGATCCATCTCAAAAGTCGTGCCTTGGCATCCTTCTTATCCATGAGATATCTGATTGCTGTGTGATCTGTGAAAATGGTCACCTTGGAGCCCAATATGTATGATCTGAATTTTTCCAGGGCCCAAACAACCGCGAGCATTTCCTTTTCAGTTACTGTATAATTTCTCTGTGCAGGATCCAACACTTTGCTCGCGTAGTGAATCGCATAAGGAATTCCATCTCTTCTTTGTCCGAGTACTGCTCCGACAGCAAAATCCGATGCGTCAGTCATGATCTCGAAGGGAAGAGACCAGTCGGGAGCTTGTAATATCGGCGATTCACATATTTTCTTTTTCAGGAGCTCGAAGGCCTCTAGACATCGGTGATTTACAATAAACTCGGTGTCTTTTCCTAAGAGCTCAGTCAGTGGGCGGGCGATCTTTGAAAATTCAGGAATAAACCGTCGATAAAATCCAACATGCCCTAAGAACGACCTCACTGACTTGACGTTGGTTGGTGGCTCAAGTTTCTTGATCACATCCACCTTGGCAGGGTCCACCTCCATCCCTTTTTTGGAGATGACGTGCCCCAACACGATACCCTCAGTCACCATGAAGTGACTCTTCTCCCAGGAGAGTACCAAATTTACCTCCCTGCATCTCTGAAGGACTCGGTCCAAGTGTGCTAAGCATGTATCAAATGAATCACCATGAACCGAGAA
Organism: Ottelia alismoides; assembly: GCA_037367405.1. Lineage (NCBI taxonomy): Eukaryota > Viridiplantae > Streptophyta > Magnoliopsida > Alismatales > Hydrocharitaceae > Ottelia > Ottelia alismoides. The sequence continues at coordinate 636,433 of JAZKJV010000392.1, forward strand.
GTCGTCCATGAAGACTTCCAGGAAATCACCAACCATTTCGGCAAATACGGCAATCATGCACCGCTGAAATGTGCCTGGGGCATTGCAAAGCCCGAATGGCATGCGCTTGAATGCGTAAGTACCGAAGGGACATGTGAACGTGGTCTTTTCCTGGTCCTCGGGAGCGATAGCTACTTGATTGTAGCCGGAGTACCCATCAAGAAAACAGAAGAATGCTTTCCCTGCAAGTCTCTCCAATATTTGATCAATGAATGGCAGTGGAAAGTAGTCTTTCTTGGTCGCAGCATTCAGGCGCCGGTAATCGACACAGACGCGCCACGACGTGGGTACTCGGGTCGCGATCTCTACCCCCTCCTCGTTGGTAACCATCTGGATTCCCGACTTCTTCGGGACGACATGAAGGGGGGCTACCCACTTGGAGTCAGAAATGGGGTAAATAAATCCTGCTTTGCACCATTTCTCTATTTCTTTCTTCACCACTTCCCGAAGATTGGGGTTTAATCTTCTCTGAAATTCACGGGAAGGCCTTGCATTATCCTCAACATAAATTTGGTGCGAGCAGAGAGCGGGGTTTATTCCTACGAGATCCGACACAGTCCAACCTATGAATTTTCGATTTCGCTCAAGGACTTCGATCAGTCTGGATTCTTGGTCCACGGTTAATGATGAGCTAATGATCACAGGGAATTTTTCTTTGGGTCCATTGAGGAATGCATATTTCAGCGTGGGAGGTAATGGTTTCAACTCAGGTAATTCAGAATCATCAATCAAGTCTGGTTGAATTATCTTTGTATCTGGTTCAGTGTCGGTCGGTGGTGAGTCACTGTGTGAAGTGCTGGCTACCAATTCAGAAGTCAGATGGGTCGGATCGCTAGAGTAAAATGGTAATTCGGCCAGAGCCGCGTCCGATTCGTCATTGATTTTTCTTGACACATCCGAAAGGCTTTCTGTGTCATTAATGCTGAAGTAGTCTGAGTATTTTGAGATGTTTGGAAATATCTCACAAATTGCATTGTGCATCATTTCTTCTTCCGAGGAAGTGCTTTCAGTCTGTATGTCTGGAAGTTGGTCCCATGGCCCAGTGGTTCTGAGGAGATTACATTCTGATGTTTCGGCATCTTCAGTTGTGGATTCGGAGTCTGGCCTTTGCCACTTTGTTTGTTTCATCTCCAAGTCCACTTCTCTGCCTGGAGAACGGAATTTCATCATGCCAGTTCCGTAGTCGAATACGGCTTTAGCGGTTCTTAAGAAAGGTCTTCCGAGAATGATTTGTGATTCCTTCCAATGGTTCGGGGTTTCCATGTCCAGGACAGTAAAGTCTACTTTGTATTCTGTACCCCCGATAATGATGATGACATTCTTCACTTCTCCCTTAGGTCTTTTAGTGGATTTGTCAGCAAATTGGAGTAAAGATGATGATTTCTTGAGAGGGCCCAACTCCAATCGATAATATAAGGCTAAGGGCAGAAGGTTTATGGAAGATCCATTGTCGAGAAGTGTGCGTGTGAATGCTATGCCGCCAATGTGACTCTCCACATAATGGGCGCCCAGATCCCTTTTCTTTCTTGGCAGATGCTAGTTCTTGACACATTGGTGGTGGCAACTGTCAAGATATGCGTCTCCACAAATTGACTTGTTCTCTTTGTACGAGTCCTAGTGGGAGTGCATTTTGCCTTTAAATATTTCTGAAAAGCAGGATTATTGGCGATGGGGTTGAAACGGAGATGAAGGGTGGAGCTCTGGAGCGGAGCAAAGATGCTCGGAGGTGGAGAGATAGAGCGAGAGAGCGGGGGAGAGAGAGAGAGAAAGCGAGAGAGAGGGAGAGAGAGAGAAGGCGAGAGAGAGAGAGAAAAAGAACATGGAGGGGCTCAACGGCGTGGATGCCGGAGCGGAGCAGCGGTGATGGATGCTTGCTGCGACGAAGCACCGGGGGGGGGGGGGGGGCTTCGGATCACGCCGGCGAGGAGGCTGCGGAGGGCTGTCACCACCTTGGAGGCTTCCTAGGGAAGAGGTCGGCGGATGGGCGTCTTCGGTTGACGCAGGGGTTCTTAAATAGGGTACGAGAGGAGTGGCTGCGCGAGATAGGAGGGGCGGCGGTTGCGGAGCGAAGGTTGAGGGTCATCGGGGGTTGGCGATGAAGGCGGGGGCCGGTGGTTGCGAAGATAGCGGCGGCGGTTACGGGTGGTCGGCGCTGGGATTGGGGAAGACGAAGGGAGGAGGACGACAGGTCCCTGGCGGTTCGATCGGCCGAGATCGAACGGCCAGATATGGGCCACGTGGCGGGAGCCTGGGGAGAAGGCGCGGCACGTGCGGAGCACGTGCCTGCCGGTTTTTTTTGATAAAAATGATATATAAAAATGCGAAAAACAGCTGACACGTGGCGGCCCCTGGGGCTGCCACGTGTCAGCACCAGAAAATTCGAAGAGAAATCATTTTGTAAAATCAAAAAGAAATAGCAAATGGCCTCGGATCGAAAAAGTTCCTTCACGAAAAATGCTCGTCTCGATGAGATCTACAACTTTCATGAAGACATCAAAGCCAAAAATCGGTCAAATGTAAAAAGTGAATTTTTGGGGTATCCTATGTACATTGAATACCTTGATTTTTGGTTTTCTAATTTTTTTGTCATTTTTAATCACGATAAAAATCCGGAAAAATATGGAAAACTCAAAGATAAATAAAAGAGACCTTAATATAAATTTTTTTGGATTTTTATTAATGAAGAAAATAAGTACATAAAATACAAGGTCAAAAACCGCGAAAATACAATGTACAAAAGAGGCCCAAAACCAACCTTTCACATACGAGCTCCGATTCACTTGAACTTGGTCTTGTTTTGAAGGTAATTGAATGTGTATTAGTTCAAAAGTGAGTAGGATCAAGTCGGACACTGGATGGGGAAGAGATGTGGCTTTTAGTCCGAAAAATCCTGAAACTAGGGTTTGGGTTTTTGGTCCACTTAACAGGGTTAGTTATTTTTTTGTAATTTTTTATTTATTCTTGTTAGTGGTGTGTACACAGTGGAAGTGAGTTTGTGGTATGCAGTGTTAGCATGAAGGAGTTAAAAATAGGGGAAGTGAGGCTATTCACAGGTCACTTTTGGCTTGGATTTTTGGCTTCTTATTTTATGCAGGAATTAATGCTAAAATGCAATTCTTATGCAATCATGCCCGAATGCTAATTATGCGAAATAAATGCAGAAATGCAATTGATTTTGAGGGACTTGAGCCTAATTAATGAGAATTAGAGTGATGAATCCGAGATTCATCACCAGGGCTCACAAGTCTAACAATCCCTATAAATACACCATCTCCGTCGACCGTCGACCCCATACGCCCTTGCAGAGAGATACCCCGAGCTACCCTCTACACATTACTAATAGTGATTTGATCCTAGAAGCGAGCGACAACGGGATTCTTCTCCGGCGAGATCCACGGCCAACCTTGCCATACCCCAATTTCTCCCGTGAGCTGCACGAGCTCAAGACCCCTACCGGCCTTCGAGCGATGACCAGGAGCTGAACTCCAAGCTTCAATCCCCAGGTAGATACCTCCATCTCCCCTCCGATCTCCTTCTTATTTTTCTTTGCTTTTCTTCTAATTTCTTTGCCTTCCACGATCGACCTCATGTCCACCTGATCATCCATCGAGCTCCGCCATGGAGCTCTGATCCTTGCATGCCATTCCATTTCCTCCTACGACACCTCGCACCTCACCCCAACAAGAGCTCCGCCATCTTGGTAGAGGAGCACCACCGCACTTCCTCACTCCACTCCAGGCCTCCCATCGCACTCACGTTCACCTCACGCACACGTTGCACGCCTCGACTATCAAGCTAACCCCTGCAGGTATCTTCTCCTTCATTTGCCAGACGCTTCACCGGAGGAACACGACGCACAACCGCCGTCCGATCATCACGATCGTTCGGTTCTAATCAATCTATGTAGCTAGAGCCCCGCCTCCGTCGGATTAGGAGGAACCATTGCTCATGATCCTACCACGTGCTTTCTCCATCGACCTACAACAGTCGTCCGATCGCCCAGGATCGAGAGTCTAGCAACCGCCACATCATCCGCCATACCGTTGTTGGATCCATCATGATCTGACGAACCTCTGTCGACCACGTCGCTTCATATCGGGAGCCATCAGCAGCCGTTGCATCGTCTCGATCTAATGGTCCATCTTGAGACACGTCGCCTCCTCCGAGCCTCCTCCCTAACCATTAGGCTCGGAGTTTCCGAGGCTATCCTGAGCCACGTCCGAGCCTCCAGCACCCCCGAGCCGACCTCCGAGCCTCCGCCGTCTCTCGAGCCTAGCACTGCATGTGTCTCTCATTTGCGGTCTGGGCATTTTTATACAAAGACCCTTTGAAGTTTCACAAATTACAAATCAGTCCCTACCAGGAGCATTACGTGAGGCGTACGTGTTTCAGTGGGCATTTTGCACACATACCTCTCTCATTATAGGTAATTGCATTTATGTCTCTGTCATCATGTTTAAGTCTCAGTAATTTATTTTCTGTATTTGCAATTTGGTCTCTGTCTTTGCACGCATATTTAGGTGTCCATTTGGCATGATTTTTAAGTTCTAAAAATTGCATTGTATTGCTTGTCTTGTCCTTTATTTTATGTGACACTTGTCTCATTTTTATGACATCAGTGGATTTTATTATTATTAAATTGGTGAAATTTTCCATATTTTGCCCATTTGATGCCTTTTAAATTGTATTAAATTCTCCGTTTCTCCAAAAATCACCAAAAATTCAATTAGATTTAGGATAATTTAGTTTACATTGTGCCCAAAAACCAACACATTTGCATACATCCCAAGACCTTAATAAATTAATTAGTGATTTCCTTAATTGATTTTTAGTAGGCCCAATTCACATAGAATTTTAGGTTTAGCAATTTTCCTGGATTCATCATACTTAGATCTATCTAGGATAATTTTTATATATGGAAATAATGTTATTTGGTATTTATTAAAATTGATTTTTTAAAAATCACCTTGCATTCATATTTAATTCATAGTAAATTCATAGTGTCAGAAAAATCCAAAAAAAAAAATTTATGTAGCTTAATTTAATTGCATTTCACATTCTGACCAAGTTTCATAATTTTTGGACTTAATTGACCACATTTCTGATTTAACTTGTAAACAGGCCAGAAAGTTGCATTTGTTTTCCCTTTTATTGCATAAAAATTGCTAAAAAAATACTAAAAACAATCTTATGAAAGTTCGACCTCTGAAATTCACTTAAAATTTACCTAAGGAAAAAGTTGCCTCCCTGAGTTCGACCTTGGGCTTGCACAAGTAAAATAAATTTGCCGCTCGTGATTAGCTCGACATTAATTAAAAGTGGTATTTGATTAGTCCGTATCTACCTGACTACAACGAACGATGCGACATTAAATCTAATCCCTAATTTGATTGAATTAACAAGGGTAGATACACGCTTTTCACAAACTTAGGGTCATCACCATGCTAGTAGACCATATCATCATCAGCAGGGAGAGCAGATGTACTAGCTCTACTCGACTAGGGATGCAAATGAACATATACAGATATAGGTATTATTGTATCTTTATACATTTTTGAAAACGAATACAGATGTGGATGCGGATGTGGACAGATTTTCAAACAATCTTAACATATCATTAAAAAACAAATATCAATGTAAAACGAATATTGATTACATACGAGTAATGTTAGAAATACTTTATAGAATCGACATAAATATATACGAATTGATGGAAAACACATTATATAAATTTACTAAATGTGTTTGAATCATACAAAGTTATATAAATATGGTAAAAAAGGTATAGAATTATTTTGTACAGGGTTAAAAATAAATGAATGACTATATTTATATACAAAAACATATACACGGATATGGATTTTTACGGATATCAAAATGATATCCATATCCTATGTAAAACAGATATGGTAACGATCGGATACAAATATATCCGTAACCACTTGCATCCTATACCCGACCCATAACCAACAACCTCTTCCACAAGGATACACTTAGAGGTAGAATAACTATCCGCATCAGTCCAGATATCGCAACCAATAGTACTAGCAATTGACTGCTCAATATCATCACCAATACTCATCCCAACCTTACCAGCAACAATACCCTTCGCTCCCTCCTCCTCATGAAGACTCATAGGGTTACTAGCAGCAACCTCCTTCCTACTATCAGAATCTACGGTATCACCATGCCGAACCCTTTGAGGTTGCCTTGGTTAACTACACCCTTGATTGTCTGGTTCAGTTAGTAAAGAACATGGCTGAGATGAGTTAGAAGATAGACGACCTGATGGTCGCCAAGACTCTTATTCTGGCTCATGTAGAAGGCAACCAGAACAAATTCCATTGCAAGGAGTAGGTAGCCTACAATGCCCCACATGATTCAGGTGAAAATAATGTCTTTTTATTTAACACTGTAAATCTCAGGAGCGGTAGGACACTCCAACCATTTGCGACAATGAAGGGGAAGAGCAAAGTATGTGACGGTGATTCGTCAGCCAGGCCGACATCAATGTCAACAACATTTTTGGAGTAGCACCAGAGACAAAAATACAAAAAATGAAAAAAAACACAAAATCACAAAAATAAAGAAACAACCCCGTTGAAACTACGCTAGCCTTCAAGATGCCAACACCTACAATAGAATCAGAGACAACCGATGGAGACAAAACTGTCATTTTTTGTCTGCCAGATGTAGATGAATGTATACCTTTTTGCCATCAACCTGTACAGAATGACACGGACAAAGATTTGAATGAAAGCATTTTTGATGATGTAGATATGCCTTTTCCTTCTATATTAAATAAAAAACAATAAAAAATTGAAAAATACTTTGTTTGATCCTAACATCATTAAAATATTGTAAAATATTATGCTTGAAGGACAGTTCTAAAAGTCATGGAGTATATGTCCAGTGTGAAAAAGGGACTCAAATAAGCATGTACAACAAAGCGTTAGCCTCATAAAACTAGATGCACAAAATCAAAGAAGCATATCCTCACCATGGCTACAGTAAATGCCATCAACAATCTCCCTCACAAAAAGAAAGACAAGGGAACACTACTCATTAGATGCAAAATTTTCAATTAGGAGTTCGAGTGCACCTTGTTTGATAGTGGATCTTCTATTAACCTTATTCCATCGTCACTACTCAAATAATTTAGTTTACGACCACCTAAGCCAATCAAGATGATTATGCAATTCACGTATCAATTCGTCAAGTGGCCTAGGGGCATGTTGGAGGATGTGATCGTCACCATCCAAGGGTTGGAATTTCCTGTTTATTTCATTCTCCTGGACATGGACACCTCCACACCTCTGCTCCATACCCTTAGTATCCTTGGTAGGTTGTTCCTTCAAACAACCGAAACAGTAGTTGACTACAGTACTGGAGAGATCACATTCTGCTCCAACAGTGATAAGATATAGATAGAGACTGTTCTTGAGCGAAGATAATAGAAGTTGTATCTAAGATGAGTGTGCTTGCACCAGAATGTTCTGAGGACTTTGACTTTTTAACCAAGATTAGAGATAGAGATCTATTTCTAGATAACAACAAAACCCTATGATTCCTTTCCATGGATGAAGTACGGGAAAGCACATTCCAATTAACCGAGGTCTTCGAAGATGAGATCTTTATTTATTTGCAAATGAAGAAGTTTGAAAAATCACCCTCATCTGAGGAAGAGGATTTCATCGTCGATTTTTGTGATATTTTGAATGAAGAATCTGAGTTGACAAAGGTGAGCAACCAATAGTTATAACACGTAAAATTGTAGAGTAAGTTGTGATATAACCGGCTCCAACCACACCATAGCTTAAACACCTACCCTCCGACATGAAGTATGTCTTCCTTGCTGGTGCACCAAATATGCATACGGTCATCATCAGTGCTCATTTGACAGAAGACTAAGAATCTCGTCTAATGGAGGTTCATGAATGGAACCACAAGGTGATAGGCTGGAAGATATTAGATCTCCCTAGGATCAATCGATCATTATGCTCACATCACTTTTACTTGGAAGAAGACAACAGACCTTTCCACAAATTCCAACGCAGACTGAATCCGAACATCTAGGAAGTTGTGATGAAGGAAATTCAGAAATGGCGTGATGCATGATTCATATATCCCATCTCTGACTCCAAGTGGGTGACTCTCCTGCACGTAGTGCCAAAGAAGTCTGGGATAATGATGATTATAATATATATGGGTATAATATGACAAAATTATGCGAAGAACAAGTCCAATATTTGACGTATAATATGCAATCTTGCATAACTCACATGTTATTTATTCCATAATTGCAGAGGAGAAAATCATGATAAAATACTCTAAAAAATATTCATTGATTATATATGGTGAGAATATATTTATACTAAATTTCCATGAATAAATCATCTACAATAAAATAGAAAACGAAAGTACAATGGATGTAATAATATAGCATCCAACATGTTGAATTCCATTGACAATTTGTTGGAAAGAAAATGGGAGGGCCGAGTGAAAAAATCCCGCTCTTTAATATCTTGTCTAGAGTCACTCACGTACATGCATGTGCACCATTTCTCTTTCCTATTTCCCATGAAAGAGCTGTCCACATTATTAACCATGCAACCCCCATGCATGAATGAAATTAATGTTTTGTCTTCATATGCATAAGGGATGTGTCCCTTCATTTCAAACATTCATCTATAAAAGGGCATGATATATGAAGATGGAGGAGGCTTGGACCCGTGAACCTTGCTCTCTCTCGCCCCCTCCCCCTCTTGTTTCTATCTCTCTCGTTTTTTCTTTCGCAGGAAGAACCCACACCCTGACGTTCCTTCAACTCCGACGACTTCCAAACTGTGCACCGACGTCCTCCTCTTGCGCACACGCTGCTGTCCGCGGCCCCTTCTTCTCTTGCACGCAGCAGCTTACTCCAGCCGCCTGCTACCTTCTCTGTGCGTGACCGACCACGCACATAACTGCTTCCATCCAGCCCGCACAATTGTTGTGCACCTCCTCCTTGCGTGTGCGAGTGCATGTCCAGCACGCCCCACCTGCGCTTCCTGCACAACTGCTATGCACGCCCACCTTCTTCAGAAACCGCGCACCTGCGTTCATCTCCTGTGCCCACGCTGCTGTGCCTCCAGCAACTCTCCCGTCCGTGCGGCTGTGCGCGCGGGTGCATCAACTGCCAGTGACTAGTTCCCTTGTGTGCGGGTGCACCACCTACTGTGCGCCCCACCTGTTGTGTGCCACCTTCCTCGCGCGGCTTCCTCCTTTGCACTCCAACCGCTCCTCTAGCGTGGTACCGCGCACCGGAAGCGTCCAGCTACCTCTCCCGCACGCCACCAGCCACTGCCATCCATCAGCTCCCTCAGGCACCAACAAAAATCAGCAATTCCCCTGCGTGCATGAGAACAATTCTATCTCTCTCTCTCTCTTGTTTATTTACATGTCATTTGCTTTTAAACCCTTTAACTAGCTTTTATTCTGAGTATTTCAAGCATATCCTTTAGTTTCAATATTGACTAGTAGCAAGCATTAGATCATTTCTTTAAATATTCTCTCTAATTGCATCTATACTTTTTTACATGTTATTTCATATGCTAAATTGATGACTAAAATTCTAGAGAAGATCCGAGAAACATAAGGAAGCATTTCTGTTATCTTGAGATAAGTTCGATCATGTTTGATATCCTCTAAGTAAAATTATCATCACATCTCGTTTCATCGGATTGAGATCATAATCAAGCTTTAAATATCGAATTAAAAAATTGCAAATATACTTGGTCCTTGTGGATTCGAACCTCTACTTGCGCTCTACATTTTTCGTTCCTCCATTACGCTCGTAGTTGTACTAATTGTTGGATTCAGATTTATCATGGGAAAACAACGACCTGATTAAATCATCATTTTAAACTGCGAAAATCGTGTCAACATTTTGGCGCCGTTGCCGGGGACTAGGAAACATTTGCAATTTTTATTCTACATTTTGACTATAGTTTCAATTATTTAATCCGCACATTTTTGTTTTGCAGGTACTTAGGCATCCAAAAAATTATCTTTTCTTGCATCCTTTGCAAATTTGTAATTTATAATATTTTCTGCCCATCCTTTCTCAGAAAAGCTCGCCATCAGCAGGACAAAATATTACGGATTAGCGCCAGAAGTGCTGACACTGTGGGCTTTCCTTTCTCTTAGGCATTTTAGGTTTTTAAAATTTCTGCATTTGTTTGTGCTCCGAATTTAAACCGAAAAAAATTAAAAAATACTTCTTCTTTGCACCATCTCTGTGGTCTTCTCCCTCTGCTCACCTAAAATGATCACCAAAACATGCTTTATCACACTAAATAGATAAGCTTGAAAGGCCACCGCTGTGGCCCGAGCAGAAAGTGGGCAAAATTTCTGAATGCTTGTTTTGATGCATATATATGACACAAAAATCAAGAGCACATAGAATCCTTGGATAGAGACAAAAATCCCAGGTGCTACGTGGGATTGCAGAGAGAAATCGTAACTCCTCGACACATTGGGCACATGTTCTTATGGGAAGAGCAGATCCTCGATCTGAGTACCGCACCCTGGATCCCCCAGTCGGATTAGGACATCAATTTCTCACAATCTTCCACACCCACCTCTTCATTTAGGACCCTTAAATTCTCTGATAACATTGGTTGAATCACTAAATTAAAATTGAAAAGATAACCGCTTCCGCGACAATTTTTGTTTGAGTTGGTGAATAAATAACTTATCTGGTGTTTTGTGTTGTGTATGCTAGGGCGTAGGTCTCTGAAAAAATCATTGCAACAACCATTAGAGTACGACCCGATCTATAAAGGACAACCCAACCCATCTCCTTCAATTGAGAAACCTGAGAATTCACCTGACCTAGGAGACATGGGAGAAGAAAACAGACCAAACCCTATGGATCTCATCCTACATAAACTGGAATTGTTGAGAGATGAAAATGCGACGATCCGCCATACCATAGCACCTCTCATCCGACCACCTCCCATAAGCATGCATTACAACCCGGCTGCAAAAGACTTAGTTCATTGGGTCCAAATCCCACCTGAAGTAGGAGACTTCGAAATAAAGCCCGCATCCCTCTCCTTAATCCAAGTAATATGGAAATGACTCTGAAGATCCCTTCCTCCACATCCAAGATTTCTTATCTGCTTGTGACACAACGAGTATCCTTGGGGTAGAAAAAGAATACATCTACATGAAAGCCTTCACCTACTCACTCAAAGACAAAGCACTCCAATGACTTCAGAATTACGAAACTCCTCTCACTTCATGGGATGTCTTAAGGGAAGCCTTCATCAATAAATATTTCCCCATAGGAAAAACCAACGCCCTGAAACAAGCCATTTCATCTTTCACTCAGAAAAACAAAAAGCCCATTCATGATGCCTGGGAACGGTTTAAGGAACTTCAAAGGAAAGTCCCTCATCATGCCATCCCTAAATGGAAAATAATCTAGATATTTTATGAGGGCATAGATACATCATTTAAGAGAGTGGTTGATGGCTCCTGCGATGGAAATTACATCAGTTGTGATGGGCATTTTATTTGGACTTTATTTGAAAATATGGCTGATAATTCGGTGAATAGTTCCTCAACTGAACAATACAGTGGGAACTTGAGGACAGTCAACATCATCGACCATGAGAGATCTAGCGAAGAGAATCTTGACAAATGGCAAACCCTCTCAAAACAAATGAACCTCATGACTCAAGCCATAGAAAAATTGGCCATGAATAATCCCATCATCCAAGATGTTGACCACACCACATTCACCCATAATCAAGACATGACTCCTGAGACTGTGAATTGGGTGCAAAGAAATCAAGGAGGAGCATATTCAAACAACCGCAATATAGGATGGAGAGAACAAACAAATTTTTGGTGGAATGGACAAAACAACTATTATTTCCAAAATCACATCCAACCCAGACAACCGATAGGACCCCCCGTAACCCAACCCCCCACCACTGCGGTAAACTTCGATGCCCTGGCTCAAGCAATACAACAACTGGCATATTAGCGGGCCTATTCCATCTTAGTGTCCATCCGCCGAAACCTTTATACAAAGGATGACGTATGGAAAATATTGGAACCGTACTTTCCAGTAGTCTCGCAACTGTCTTTTTTGCAGCTTTCGTTGTTGCTGGAACACAACAACAACCCACTAAAGCTCAACAACAAGCCAATTCTGAGAATGCCCGACAATTCACCGAGATCAGAACATACATCCCAATCTTGTCACCTCAACCACTGCCCAACCCCAATACCAACAAGGCTAGTTCATCTGGAATACTTCAAAATACCCCACCAACCAGATCTTTCCCCTCTCCACCTGGTTTCCAAAACCAGAATCAAGGATTTTTTTACATCTTCTAGGACAAATCAAGGGAACACGCAACAAGCACCTAGAAATCAAGTTAATTTCAAAACTCCACCCCATCCAAACCAATCTACTAATGTTGTCACTTTGAGAAATGGGAAAACCACTTCTGCGTTCAACATACCACTAGCTTCAAAGGATCAAATCGAAATTGAGGAGGAGATTGATGATGAAGAGAAGCTAACTGAGACAACCATGCCCCTTTCTGCCTCTCCAACCAAAACTATCCCCATTCCTAGAGCTCTTCACCGATGAAAGACTTGATCTTCAACCATCGAACCAGAGCTAGAAAAACTGTTCTCTGACATTGTCATTGAAATCCTGCTGCTAAAACCTCTTGAACAAGTTCCAGCCTTCTCCTGATTTTTGAAGGAAAAATGCACACCAAAACGGAAATCCAAGGGAAAGAGTAAAAAGGATAATGAAGATATTGAAAGACATGTGCTCCCTTGAGCAACATCCAATGGCATCTCCCAATTCCTACCCACCAAAAAGAAAGATCCAGGAGCTCCTTTAGTTAGATGCACAATTGGCGAATTAACCTTCGATCACACCCTGCTAGATAATGACACTTCCATTAATCTTCTCCTGATTGCCATTCTGGAGCAATTTAACTTAGGAAAAATGAAACCTGTCTCAATGATTTTTCAAATGGCTGATCGATCTGTGAAAAGACCAAAAGGACTACTTGAGGATGTGATAGTTGATGTTCAAGGCCATAAATTCCCGGTCGACTTTGTTGTGATGGATACGGATCAAGCAAATATACTGAGTGAGACACCAATCATACTGGGACAACCATTCTTGGCCACTGCTAAAGCTCATTTTGATTATGAGGATGGAAGAGTTGAATTTAAAATCAATGGTCAAGTCATTCCTGTTGATCTTGTCACCCCTACTCCCACTGAATCTGAGACCAAAGATTGTGGTTGAATAGAAAGATGTGCTGTTCTCAACATTAAAAATGACTTTGCCCCCATCCATCTCACCAAAGATCCTTTAGAGGTTAGTATGAACACCTTTAGATCTCTTATAAGAACACCTCTCATGAAATTGCGACATACAACCTGAATCTAGCACTCGAAGCTCCACCATACCCTCTCACCAGACACGAAATTGATGAGCTTGATAAAGCCTGAGAGACACTCAATTATAAACTTGCATCAACCTCAGCAATGATCATGCCCATGATGGAACCACCGTTCAAGACCGTTCCTTGATAAACTCATCAGATCAAACCACACCGTTGATTCCATCAACAGCCATTGTCGAATTAAAACCTCTACCCCAAGATTTGAAGTATGCTTTCTTGGATGATGCACACACTCTACTAGTCATTATCAATGCCAACCTAAATCATATGCAAGAAAACCAACTCATGGAGGTTTTGAAAAAGAATTCCCGGGCCATTGGATGGAAGATTACGGATCTAAAAGTAATAAGACCAACATTTTGTACACATCACATATATCTGGAAAATGATAGTAAACCATCTCAAGAAATGCAAAGACGGTTGAATCCCAATCTACGAGAGATTGTGAAGAATGAGATCTATAAATGGGCAAGTGCGAGTATCATTTATCCTATTCCTGATAGCCCTTGGGTCAGTCCTCTCCAAGTTGTCCCCATAAAACTGGATTAACAATTGTCAAAAATGAAAAAGGAGAGGACATACCCACCAGAGTAGACACATCTTGGAGAGTCTGTGTCGATTATAGAAAACTCAACAAGGCTACTTGAAAAGATCATTTCCCACTGCCATTCATTGACCAAATAATCGAGAAGTTAATCGGGAAAGAATTTTTCTGCTTTTTCGATGGATACTCTGCTATAACCAAGTGTCCATAGCACCTGAAGATCAAGATAAAACCACTTTCACTTATCCATTTGGAACATATGCCTTCCGCTGCATGCCTTTCGGACTATGTAATGCCCCAGCAACATTTAAAAGATGCATGATGGGAATTTTCACCGATATGATCGATGATTTTATGGAAGTATTTATGGATGATTTTTATATTTTTGGAGACACTTTCGAGAAAACACTCAGATTTTTGGATAGAGTCCTACAGAAATGCATTGAAGTGAACCTGATATTATCTTGGGAGAAATCACATTTTATGGTGAAACAAGGGATTGTGTTAGGACATATTGTGTCAAAGAAATGGATGGAAGTGGATCCTTCAAAAAGTTGAAACAATCACCCATTTAAGTCCACCGGTGAGCATAAAATGTTCGGTCCTTCCTCGGTCATGTTAGCTTTTACCGTCGCTTCATCAAGGACTTTTCGAAAATTTCTCGTCCTCTCACCAAATTACTGGAAAAAGATCAAGACTTCACATTTACTGAGGAAGCATTTGAATCCTTCAAAACATTGAAGAAAATCATCACTGAAGCACCCATACTACAACCCCCTGATTGGAACTGTGAATTTGAGATCATGTGTGATGCGTCTGATTATGCTGTGGGGACAGTATTGGGTCAAAGGAAAGATGGGAAACCCTATGCCATTCACTATGCCAGCAAGACTCTGGATGATGCTCAAAAGAACTACACTGTGACTGAGAAAGAACTTTTGACTGTGGTGTTTTCATTAGAGAAATTTCGATCTAACATCTTAGGGTCCCACATCATAATCTACACAGACCACTCTTCTTTGAAATATCTCTTCACAAAGACAGATACTAAGCCTAGACTCATTAGTTGGGTATTACTGCTCCAAGAATTTGATTCAGAAATTCGAGATAAAGCCGGAGCAAAGAATGTCATGGCTGACAATCTTTCAAGGATTCCTTCATCAAATACAGATACAATCCCAATTTTCGATAACTTTCCATACGAAAGTATCATGTTTGCTTCTCAACTCCCTTGGTATGCAGACATCATCAATTACATCGTCACCTCCACATTTCCTGATGACTGGCCAAAACATAAGAAAGACAAAACTAAAGCCCAAGCCCGATACTATCATTGGAAAGACCCTTTGCTCTTCAAAGAGAGTACTTATTTGATATGGAGATGATTTATCCCTAATCTGAAGTCAACGATGTCCTAAGTCACTGCCACACTTCTGGGTGTGGAGGACACCACTCAGGGAAGAGCACAACCGCTAAGGTCTTACAATCTGGTTTCTATTGGCCTACACTCTTTAAGGATGCCCATCATTTTGCTCAATCTTGCCCTGCCTGTCAAACCAATGGAACAATGACCCGACGTAACATGATGCCCCTCCAACTAGTGCACATAGTTGAAATATTTGATACTTAGGGAATAGACTTCATGGGACCTTTCACCACCTCACAAGGCTATCAGCACATCCTGCTCGCTGTTGATTGTGTGTCCCGTTGGGTTGAAGCCATTCCCACCCGCGCTGCTGATAGTGCCATGTTGTTAAATTCCTGACCAATCTCTTCTCCCGATTTGGATTACCTAAGGTGGTCATTAGTGATGGTGGAACCCATTTTCTGAATGCTTTAGTCAAGAATTTACTTAAGAAGAATGGAGTCGAACATCGTATCTCAACTGCCTATCACCCACAGACCAATGGAATGGTTGAGCTGTCAAATCGGGAAATCAAGACCATCCTCCAGAAAATTGTCTTTTCTGATCGTAAAGACTGGTCTCAACACTTAGCTTCTGCTCTTTGGGCCTACTGCACAAGCTTCCGTACACCCTTAGGAATGAGCCCATATAGGTTAGTCTATGGAAAGCCTTTCCATCTACCCGTTAAGATCCACCACAAGTCACTCTAGGCGATCAAGAAATGCCATTTGGATTATGATGAGGCTAGAACGAAAAGACTATTTGATTTATCTGAACTGGAAGAATTGAGATCACAAGCCTATGACAACAACCTGGTGTATAAGGAGAAAATCAAAATATGGCATAATGCGAACATTTCGAGGAAAACATTTCAAGAGAATCAAAAAGTGTGGCTTTTTGATACAAAATTGAAACTATTTCTAGGAAAACTGAGATCGAAGTGGAAAGGACCAACCATTGTAACCAAAGTCTTTGATAATGATGCAATAAAAATCTGTGACCCACGCACAAAAGCCACTTTTAAAGCCAATGGTCAAAGACTGAAACCTGTTGTTGAACCATCTGGCCCTATGCCTGTCTGCAGAACATACCTTCTGCAGGATAAGTGAACCACAACATCGCCAAGCTGAGGCGTTAAATCATGCACTCTCGTGAGCCTCTCCTCACATGTATCTTTTCTTCTTACTGCTCGCATGTTTATTTTCACTACATGGCATTAGATAAGTATGGGGGTACCCCTCCACACTACATTAAAAAAACAAAACAAAAATACTTTTCACTCACCCCTTTTTTTGGTCCTCCTATTACACCTTGTCTTCACCTTGGGGACATGGTCTCTGATAGGTATGGGGGGGTGTCTACATAGTTTTCAAAATTGCGTACATTTTAAAATAATTAATAAAATTTGCAAAAAATACCCTAAAAAATATTTTCAAAAAGCAAGAAAACCACCAAAAATGTCCTTCCTAGTTTTATCCTATCTTTTGAGAAATCAGCTCTTCATTGCATAGATCATAGAATGAGGTTGTGTTGACCCTAATCCACTTAATTTCATCAGAATTTCACTAGGCATGAGTTTTTTAAGCTTTCGTCAGGCCCAGTGGACTTTATTCTCTTTTTTCCACTAACTGTACTGGTGAATGAACTTCTGTATCTAACTTGATCACCCGAGCAACTAGTAGCACTCTTAAACACTTCAGTGGATATTAAGCAACTGCACATTGCACTTAGCTTGATTGAGTTTATTTTACGAGACACAATTACAATCTAGTTGAGGTGAGGAGTTGTCCTCTTGGTTTTGCCAATGCCTGAATCTTATTTATAGCCAGTGAAGGAACTTGACTCGGGGGCAACATGATCTCTCTAGCCTAATTATGTCAGCAAATAAGCCAGTATCATGCCTCCAAAGTCAATATTAAGCCGATACTACCTTTGATGCCAAACCCAGGACAAAAACACCAAAAAAGGCATGTCACATTACAAATGCCATAAACCACCAATCATGCAAAGATATGCAAAGCAAAAGCAATGAAAGAAAACCACCAAATAACCCTTCTTCACCAAAAAGCTATGGTAGTATCCCAATGATGCTACCTAAATTCTTAAAAGAGGCCCAGGGTTATGCTCTGCAAAAGGAAAAGAATGAGAGCAACGGACCAAAGCGGTCTACAGAAAACCCCGAAAGTTAAGTCACATTCTCCAAAGAATTATGACCTACTTTTTATGCCGACAGACTTGGGTGAAAAGAGAATATGCCTGAATTCAGGCGAGGACTGAGGCTATATGAGTAGGGAATCATTTGATACCTCGATAGATAGTGTTGTTAGCTCATTCTCTTGACTCATGAAAGCTAAACTATCACTAACACTATTTATATCCATTCAAAGTCAAAGAGAATACTTGTTTCTTAGGGATGAACTGACCTGATCGACCTTTTGAAACCATGTCTGATTTTGTTGGAACTGAGAGGCTGTTGAAACTACAAAACTCAGGTGAAGTCGACAATTCGAACAGATCATTAATCCATGGGTCGACTCTACTGAAGTTTGTGTATTTGTGTGGTTAAGATCTGAAAACTCGAGACTTCGTGAGTATGTCCACTGCAAACCCTCACCCAATCTATCTTGGTTATTTTCCTTATCCTTCATTATTACTTATCTTATTCTTGCTCGGGACTATCAAGATTTAAGTATGGGGGTGTGATGATTATAATATATATTGGTATAATATGACAAAATTATGCGAATAACAAGCCCAATATTTGACATATAATCTGCAATCTTGCATAACTCACATGTTATTTATTCCATAATTGCAGAGGAGAAAATCATGATAAAATACTCTCAAAAATATCCATTGATTATATATGGAGAGAATATATTTATCCTAAATTTCCATGAATAAATAATCTACAATAAAAGAGAAAATGAAAGTATAATGGATGTAATAATATAGCATCCAACATGTTGAATTCCATTGACAATTTGTTGGAAAGAAAATGTGAGGGTTAAGAGTGAAAAATTTCCACTCTTTAATATCATGTCTAGAGTCACTCACGTACATGCATGTACACCATTTCTCTCTCCCATTTCCCATGAAAGAGCCGTCCACATTATTACCCATGCAACCCCATGCATGAATGGAATTAATGTTTTGTCTTCATATGCATAAGGGATGCGTCCCTTCATTTCAAACATGCATATATAAAGGGGCACGATACATGAAGATGGAGGAGCCTTGGACCCGTGAACCGTGCTCTATCTCACCCCCTCCCCCTCTTGTTTCTATCTCTCTCGTTTTATCTTTCGCAGGAAGAACCCACGCCCCCGGCGTTCCTTTGACTCCGACGACTTCCAAACTACGCACCGACGTCCTCCTATTGCGCACACGTCGCTGTTCGTGACCCCTTCTTCTCTGGCACGCAGCAGTGCACTCCAGCCGCCTGCTACCTTCTCCATGCGTGACCGAGCACGCATGCAGCTGCTGCCATCTAGCACACACAACTGCAATACACCTCCTCCTTGCATGCACGACTGCACGTCCAACACGCCCCACCTGTGCGTCCCGCACAGCTGTTGTGTGCGTCCACCTTCTTCAGCAACCGCGCATCGGTGTTCATCTTCTGTGCCCGCGCGGCTGTGCGTCTAGCGACTCTCCCGTCCGTGCGGCTGTGTGCGTTGGTGCACCAACTACCAGCAACCAGTTCCCTTGCACGCGGGTGCACCACCTGCTGTGCACCACCTTCCTCGCGTGACCTCCTCCTTTGCACTTCAGCCGCTCCTCCACTGCGGTACCGCGCACCTGCAACGTCTAGCCACCTCTCCCGCGCGCCACAGGCCACTGTCATCCATCGGCTCCCCCATGCACCAACAACAATCAGCAACTCCCCTGCGTGCATGAGAACAATTATATCTCTCTCTTGTTTATTTACGTGTCATTTGCATCTAAACCCTTGAACTAGCTTTTATTCTGAGTATTTCAAGCATATCCTTTAGTTTCAGTATTGACTAGTTGCAAGTATTAGATCATTTCTTTAAATATTCTCTCTAATTTCATCTACACTTTTTTACATGTTATTTCATATGCTAAATTGATGAATAAAATTCTAGAGAAGATCCGAGAAATATAGGAAGCATTTTTGTTATCTTGAGATAAGTTCGATCATGTTTGATATCCTCTAAGTAAAATTATCATCACATCTCGTTTCATAGGATTGAGATCATAATCAAGTTTAAAATGTCGAATTAAAAAATTGCAAATTTACTTGGTCCTTGTGGATTCGAACCTCTACTTGCGCTCTACATTTTTCGTTCTTCCATTACGCTCGTAGTTGTATTATTTGTTTAATTCTGATTTATCATGGGAAAACAACAACTTGATTAAATCATCATTTTAAACCGTGAAAAATTGTGTCAACAGATAACCATCGTTACTATTGACAAGTGAGAGGAGATTCTGACCAGAGTGCTGACATCCTGACGAGTCTGTGTGGATTGCAGATGTCTACACCTCACAACCAAGAAAACCATTTTCCATTGCCCTTCATTGATTTAATACTCGAGAGACCGGTCACGAAGGAGTATTTCTACTTTCTGGATGGGTACTCTGGATACAATCAAGTTGCGATCCCACCTGAAGATCAAGATAAGACAATGTTCATCTATCCTTTTGGGGCGTACGCTTTCTAACGAATGTCATTCGGGCTGTGTAACGCCCCTGCTACATTTCATAGATGTATGCTGACCTTATTAGCAGACATGGTGGGATGTTTTGTTAAGGTTTTCATAGATGATTTTTCGATCTAAAGATATTCATTTGATTAGGGGTTGGACTATTTAGATCGAGTTTTGAGCAGATGTTGTGAAATCAACCTTGTTCTCTAATGGGAAAAGAGTAACTGTAAGGTAACTGAAGGGTTCATGCTGGGTAACACATTATCAAAACTTGGCATGGAAGTGGACCCATCCAAGCTGGAAGTAATTTCAAAACTCAAGCCACCTTCAAATATGAAACTTGTCCGATTACTACCGGAGCTTGTCAATTTCTACTGATGATTCATTATAGACTTCAGAAAGCTTGCCCAACCATTGACAGAACTTCTTGGAAAGAAGACAAATTTTGTGGTGGATGATCATGTTCTCCAGGCCTTTAATTAACTGAAGGACCTGATCACACATGCTCCTATCCTGCAGCCACCAGACTGGTCTCTACCATTTAAGATCATGACAGATGCATAAAAATTCACAATCGATGCTATTCTAGGATAAAGATGAGATGGGATTCCCCTTTCAATTCATTACGCTAATAGAATGCTCGATACCTAGAAAAACTACATTGTAATAGAGAAAGAGCTTCTAATCGTAGTGTTTACGCTGGAAAAGTTTAGATCACATCTCCTCGGATCAAGGGTAATAATTTACAGTGACCATTCTACCATCAAATGCCTTCAGAGCAAGAAAGACTCCAAGCCTTGTCTAATTCATTGGATGCTTCTACTTCAAGAATTTGACTTGGAAATTCGTGACAAAACAAACGTCAAGAATGTAGTGGCATATCATCTTTCTAGGATAGTTAATACAGAGCCTAATGAGCAGAATTCCATTCCAATCACAAAAATCATTCCAGATGAGGCAATCATGTTTATATCCTCTCTCCCCTAGTATGCCGGTATCATCAATTATCTTGTCCTATCTTGTCTCCAAGAAGATTCCGCCAGACTAGCTGAAGATCAAGGTTGATAAATTCTTGGCTAACATTCACTTGTACCAATGGAAAGATCCACATCTATTCCAAGAGGGCACAAATTGTATCTGAAGGAGGTATATAACTCAAGAGGAGGTAACGGTGTCCTAGACCACTGTTATAAGCCTGAAGTAGGTGGACACCATTCTAGATAGAGGACGACAATGAAAGTGCTTCAATGTGGCCTTTTGTGGCCAACTATATTCAAGGATGTAAATGATTTTGTAAAGAATGTACTAACTGTTATTAAATGGCCATGAAAATTAGTATGCGCAACACAATGCCTCTAAAATACATGCATATATATGACGTCTTCGATGATTGGGGCATTGACTTCATGGGGTCATTCCCTCACAGCCAGGGTTTTCAGTACATCCTGCTAGCCGTCGACTTTGTTAGTAGATGGGTGGAGACAATCCCCACCTGAATTGCAAACACAGTCTACCGCATCCTGAAGGATAACAACATTTCATGGTTCAGGATCCCCAAGATTCTCATATCTAACGAAGGGAGCCATTTCATAAATAAGAAGGTCATGAAGTTGACAAAGTAACACGACATTGAGCATCGTGTTGCATCGACTTACCACCCATAATTCAATGGCTTGGCTAACTATTTCAACAGAGAGATCAAAAGCATCTTGTAGAAGTTTGTACGTCTGGATCGTAAGAATTGGTCACAGTTACTTGATTCAACTTTTTGGGCGTATCACACAACATACAAGTCTCCTCTTAGCATGTCTCCCTTCCACCTTGTCTATGGAAAACATTGCCATTTGCCCATGGAATTAATTCACAAATCGCTTTGAGCATTGAACATGTTCAACCTTGATTCTGAGTGAGCTGTAAAGAATCACAAAGTTGATCTAAACAGACTTCTTGAATTCAAAGACTATGCATGCGATAATAGCTGATGTACAAAGAGAAAGTCAAGTGATGGCACAACAAACACATCCATAGGAAGACTTTTGAACCTTGACAGAAGGTATGGTGAATTGATGTGAAGTTGAAGATTTTTCTAGGAAAACTGAAGAGCAAATGGAAAAGACCATTCATTGTGAAGACTGTGCATGACTATGGAAGCCTGCTCATATCAGAATTGTTACGTAAAGTACGACCCATCGTAGTAAACAAGTAGTTGCTGAAGTTGTATTTAGAGCATGACACATTCGTGTTCGTTGTCGATTCGATTGAATTTGTGTATGAAGATGAGCTCAAAGAATTAGAAGGATCGGACATTTGAGCAAAATAGTCATAAAATGATTTTGTTTTCTTCTTTTTCTTTTCCTTTTTCTAATTCTTTCGAAAAGGTGTTCACCCTTTTCGTCACTGCTATACTCAGACACACTTTGTCCCATGTATAGGGGGTGAGCACCTTGAGTTATTCATTTTGTGATCCCAGACCTGTCTCCTCATCTCTTGATATTATGTTTATATTTATTCTACCCTAAATGTAGGGGCAGGGGGGTAGGGGGGACAGATCGAGTTGATGAGTTCTAATATTCCCACCCTTGACCTCCCTACCTTGTGTACAATCTACTATACTTAGTATTATTTCATCCTACGTGTATGTGGGAGGTTAATTTCTCATTCGTTCATTCTTTAGTCGTTGTATTATAGACTGTTATATACTTAGTATGAGTTATGTCATCCTTTTTTCTCTCAGATATATGAGGACATAGCTCAAGACAAGTATAAGAGGGTCGTATATACGATGTAAATACTTTATCCATAACTCGCACTTTTGTGTTTTCAGTATATGTCTAATTAATAAAACACAATAAGTCTTTGAAAATACTCGTGGTAAATTGGTGAAAAATGTTTTGCAAAATAATTTGAAAAAAAGTTGAAGCATTATTTGAAAAATCTTTTGAAAATTATTTGGAAAATTCATGCAAAATATTTTCAAACTTTTGTAAAAATATTTTGTCCGCAAAAGTTCCCTTTTATTTGTGTAAATAATTTCTTTTGAAAATATCTTTGTAAATAATTTGAAAAATAGTTCCAAAAATCTTTTGAAAAAATTATATGTATTGTTTGGAAAATATTTGCAAAATGAATTTAAGTCTTGAAAATGTTGGTAAAAATATTTGTCAAAAATATTTGCAAAAATAAGTTTTCAAAATATTTATGAAAATGTTTTAAAAAATTTGAGAATATTGTGCAAATAACAACTCAAATAAAAGTATTTCAAAAATATATAAATCATGTATATAAATATTATAAATACTCACAAACACTCAACTTGTAAAATCCGTTGTATAAATTTCACCTTCACTACCATCCTTGTAAATAAAGACGCGCTCTTGTGTAAATAGACGTACATATTCTTTTTATTAACCTATATTCAAAAATCACTAAAGACTTGCAAAATTCCAAATTTCAAAGACATTTGTAAACCTTTTAAAATTGCATAAAAATTTGCAAACTTTTTCAAAAAATCCATAAAAGCTAGAAACCAAAAAATTGCACCACAAAAATATTTTCCTTGCAATGTTTATAACATTTGCATTCTTCGTATTAATAATGATAATTGAATTAATATAAATAAAATCTGAAGATTGGAGCTTGGTAGGACCTTAATCCACATAATCACAGGAACCTTATAGGAACTGGAATTGAGATGCTCAAGTTAGCTAGACTTAATTAGTTAAGACTACAAACTAGGTTCATTGTCATCTTGGTTGCCTAAGTAGAATATTTGAGAACATATGCGTGACTCTTGTCAACAATGACCTAGCTTGCACACATGCACTTTACACTTTGCTCACCTCAGTCGAAGTTGTAGAACGCTAGATTTGTTGGCATGAGACATAAGCCAATGGAATTATCTGTGGCCATTATACCCCAACTCTATCTAGTAGCAAAGAGGTCTAAAGGCATAATGTTGTGGGTTTCAATAATGCTTCAAAAGAGAGATAATCTACTGGCTTAAGATGAAAAAGTCCATATGTAAATGTTGTTGTATATAGTATTAAAAATTGCAAAATCAAAAACTTCAAAAAAAATAGATGGACAAGAATCATTGAAAAAACAATTCTCGTCAGAGTGTGTATGCACATATTGTCAACAAGCAAGCTTAAGCTTCCATGACAAAGTATCCATGTGAACATGCAGCCGGATGACCAAGCTACATTGGTCAAGCATCGCAGGATAGGTAGCTACACTGGCTATCATCCATTCTCTTCTCCGCTTCCTCTTCTTTAGCCAGTTGCGCTTGAACTTAGAAGGGAATACCCCACTTTTCGAGTAAAAAGTTATTGTCTTAGGGAATTATGATCACCATGTTGTAGAAGACTGACTTTTACCACTTCAACCGAGAGGAGATACATATCAATGACATTGTACAAGATAGACTTACAGTCCTAAGGGACTACATATGACATCGGCTTGTTCTGACCTAGCTTTTGAGGACATTTGGGAAGAGTTTCATGGTTCTCAATGGATGTTGTATTTCAAATCCGATTCCCAATAAGGTTCCAGCCAAAATTAACTTCCAAAGGTCCGACTAAACTCCAAACTTTGATTTTAAGAAGACATGTTTAAAACATAAAATCAATACAAATATTTCCTTTTCTTTTCTTTATTTTCTTTTCTGCACTTGTAGGCATAAGCGTTTTATAGGGACTAGCAAAGGCAAAGTGTGGAAGGGTGACGAATCTTCATTTCATCACCTTTATTCCTTCATTTCGGCAATTAAACCCTAGGTAAATGCATGTAAATATCATTATTTTGTATAAAATAATATGTATCATTTACTCTGAAAATATTTTATAAAATAGCCTATTAAAGTTGAAATAAACTAATAAAGAAAATACAAAGGAATGAAATACCGTGTATCTTCAACATATAAACTCAAAAATTGAAAAAAAATTCAAAATCCAAACATCACAAACATGTATCTTCTACATAGAAACTAAAATTCACCAAAATCACCTTAAATTTTAATTAGCTATTTAATGAAGGAAATTTCATTTAATTTAGAGTTAACATGCAAAAGATTGGTTTTAAATGCCTATGGTACATTATAACAGAATAGAATAATCATTTCATTTATTCTTTATATTTTTCATAATTTTCTATTTTATAATATTGTAAATAATATTTATAACATATATAAATAAATAAACAAAAATAAAACCATTAAAAATATAATTTAAACAGATATGTATACTATAAAACATAGATGAACTATTCATACTTATACGTAAATAATAAATATAGATATTTATTTAAGCATAAAAACAACTTTATAAAAAAAGTAAAAATATATTTATGTATATTTAAATATATTATAATTATATAAATTATTTATAAAAAACAATAAAATCTAAAATATAAAGTAAAATACATACTATATTGAAAAATATACATATACTTATACTTGTAAAAAGTCACATACCATAAATTAACTTGTAGAAATAAAAAATCACCATAAAATACTATAATAAATAATATATCTTTTCATGTAACCTTAAATTAATAAAATCATTTATTATTTTATTTTGAATTAATAATGGTTTTTCAATCTGTTTTGTTAGTAGCCTACCTATGTGGACTAATGAGATGGCAGTCTTAATTGAACTTAGTCAACTCCCTACCCCTCCCTAGGTCTGTGTCTGGTTGGACTACACAATTGACTTCCTCGATATATGCCATGAGATTCTTTCCCCATTTGGTCTTGATTCCTTATGTGAATTTTTGCCTCAATCGTTGACGTATCACGCACATATGATTTCTTGATATGAGGTTCACTGAATTGAGAATATTTCCCCATCCATCTCATGCACATATTCCTCCAACTCCACCATTTTTGAATTTGATCCCTTTCCTGGCATCGAACCCCTCAAATCCCTAGTTCAACATGTCGAGGAAGGTGACAACTCCATGGTTGTGTGTTGTAGGCACATGAGTAGGTGATCCAACTCCATCATTCCGCCGTGAGGTCTTGATCTCCTTGCTTCTGCATGTTCGAGCTCCTTTTTTCCAGCATTTCTAGGAAGCATTTCCTTCCAACATTCATTCATATCTTTCGTTTGGCATTTTAGTTCATTGCAGTAGCATAGAGTTTAATCCCTATAGTTCACTGGAGCTCCTCTCCAACCAGTATTTCCATGTGAACCCACCTTTTTTTGACCTTCCAAACACCTCTATATTCCTCCCCTATCGATGCTCGTTGCCCCACTCCACTCCATTTAACCTGGTCCTCTTTGAATCAGGAGATTGGCTCTCCCACTCCACCGCTCGTCGATGAGCTCGATTCCATATCTAATCATTTCCGCCTCGCAAGACCCCCAGAAACCTTCATTTGTGCGCTTGTGCTTCTCCTTGCAGGTACTAGCGGTCAAAGCCTCTTGCGTGATGATTTCGATAAAGAAGGAGGTTCCCTGGAGTCCCTTTCCACGAGCCGCCAGGACCCCATCATTGGGTCCTAGAATGTTCTGAAGGCTTTTAGAGGTGCGGTGGAGCTCCAGCTCCCTTCCAAGTCCCCTGCGGGCATCTGAGACCATCGGAGAAGGAAGCTTTGGCTAATCAAAGAAGCCCAAGCATTGAGTTCTTCCCTATCTTCGTGAAGAACATGAGTCGTTCAATCATGAGCCTCATCTAAACATAGCAGCAACAGTTGGATTGCGCCATGCCTCAACAGTTAGATCTCATGTGGGTTCTAATCCCTACCAGGTATAGTCGACGGGGTATCAGGTGTCCTCGTGCAGCCACATGTCCAAGTGAAGTCATCTATGTCGCCCGATCCCGCACGTGGGGTATTTTACGCTATAACCCTTGTACTTTCTATATTTAGTTTTTAATATTTAAATATTCACTAGCATTGTAAATAAATTGTAAAATTTGTAGTTTGGACAATGTAGTATTTATATTTGCACTTTAGTCCTCTACCACATCACCTCACATGCCCATACATGTGAGGTGGTGTGAAGGATATGGGAAGATCCTTAAGCACATCACGATAGCATGGTGATCGCATCATATGTGATTAGGAGCGACTAGTCATACTAGTAACTCGAGGCAACATAATTTAAAAAATTAAAATTGATGAAACCAAATGATGCGAGAACACTTCTCGGATCATTTCATCTAAACCACATGCAAGTATTAAGGTTACCTCTTGAATCATGGTTGCAATCGAGTATCTAAAGGAAGAACGTTCTATATCAACTCTGATCCGAGGGAGGAGACGCTTGAGAGCACGTTGATGAAACACGTGCTCCTTGAAATACATGTTGATGATCAAGAAGTGAATCTCCTGATCTCATCTTACGATATTCGAAGTCTTCTTCACAAGTGGGGCACACCGAAGGAGATGCAAAACCACGAGCAGTCGATCCGACAGCATAATGGTGATGCGACAGATTCACGGATCTCTAAGTCAACAAGTGGGCAGACACATTGTTAAGATAGAGAGGGGACGACCATGAGAAATTAGAGAGAGTATACCTGCAAATTGTTGTAAAAGAAGAGCTAGGTTTGCCTCTTTTTATGGTATTTTGATATTCCAAGGACCACAATCCATGTGAAACACAAAATCAATGGTTGAGATTGATTTGTGTTTCTATTCAATGGCCATGATGTTGTTGTAAAAACAAAACAATAAACAATTAATTTAAATCAAATTAATATGGAGATAATATCAATATAATTTAATTTCATTAAATCAATAATTAATCAAGGGATAAAGACGGTCGAAACCCACCTCCTAGATAAGGTGGGGGAAGACCACCTGACCAAGTCAAGGAGGTTTTCCACCATCCACATATGGATGGTGGTTGCCCTTTCATCTATGTGAGATTAATTAATCACACATAATCTCTTAATTATTTACAACAACATTTTACTGCAAATCTATTCACAAAAATAATTCCACATTAATTTTATGAATATTGCAATCGTGCAATTAAATTAATGTGAAGCATATTCACAAACCAAAATAAAAATGTAAATTATATTTCCAAATAATAATTTCTAATGCGAATCCAATTCAAATCAACAATTAATTTAAAGATACCATTTATAATCAACTCTCTCTTATATTATTATAAATCACATTTATAATATATATATAATATGGATAACACTATCCACATTATTCATATTATTGATAATTAAATCACTATTAATTATCTTCGATCATCATTCTCTTGTTCCCGAATAACATGAATCACATTCACATTATTCACATCTCTGATAATTAAATCACATTAAATCATATTATACAACTCTCTTAATATGAATCAAATTCATATTATTCATGACAATTAAATCACATTTAATTACCAATATCTCAATGCTTAGATACATAATTCAACAATGAAAATTATTCTTGAACTCTTTTAAGAATAATGCGCTTTCTCAGTGGATACTTGGAGAGAAGGACATGGTGATTGTATGTTCCACATACAGTGACTTGGATTTTGAGTTCCTCAAATCCAGATCTCGTGGACCTCCCATAGATGTTTAATTAAATTAAAACCATAAATCTAATATTCTCGTTGCATCTGAATTATATTCAGATCAATGTCTAACATTGAACTAAGATCATATTACTTATCTTTGAGAGGAGTCACTAAAATCCAAAAATGTTTCACCACTCGCTTGGAATGGAAGCGTCATGAATATACAATCGTTTATGACCACATCACCCTCAGGTATATCTAATACATGTACTTCCTACTTACTTAAAGACCTTGAATAAACCCGAAGTTTTAGATCTAATTAGACTCTCCTCCAGGTAACTATTATTAAGCTTCTATTTGATTATTGGGAGTCGGTATTGATCATGTACTTTCCAAAAGAATATATCATACCTGGGTATTGATTTTGTACTTTCCAAAAGCATATACCGAACTAACAAATTCAGTCAAGATTCCAAAGTGAGATGACTATGCACGGAATTTGATTCCCAATATCTCATGAGTGAACTCATGTCTTCCAGTTCATAAATGAACATGTGTGATCCCTTTTAGAGATCATATTACTCCTATGCCCTTTTTTGCACACTAGCGCCTAATGTATAGACCTTGATTAAGCCATCAACCTATCAATTTGGAAAATGTACATATTCATACATACTGTAAAACATTTGTCCCTGGTCAGAGGATGCATGTCTATATCGTGACATCATACAACTTTGGTCTTTAGTTATCTCGATCTCATTATGTTAACTCTTTGAACTAATGATAAAATATCCATTTCATAACCTTTATTCTATCATTTTGGCCGTAAAACCCCTAGTAAATGCATGTAAATACCCTTAAGTTGAGTAAATTAACATTCATCATTTATTGTGTAACTATTGTATAAATTATTGTTTTTAATGATAAAGTTATAGAATAAAGAAAAGAAAAGAAAAAAATAAAATACCAAAAATATTTTATAACCCTAAACCCCGAGACCAAATAAAGAATTGAGTTGGTCGACAAGGAATAAAGTAGGGGGAGAAAAGAGCCAAAAATACAATAAAAATTCCATTCATTTGTTCATTATTTATTCATTTTTACATATATTTTATTATTTATTATTTATTCATGAAATAAAGGAACTTTGTACATGAAGGATGTAGATAATTAAACATGGAAAAATATAAAATTTATTTCATACAAAAATAATATGCAATGTACAAGTTACAGTCTAAATAAATTTCTATAATCCCAACTTCCCAGACCCATATCTCTCAAGTAAAAACCTAAAATGTATCAAAATAACCTTTAATTGTAACTTTTAATAAGATATTTAATGAAGGTGGTTTCATATTTTTTTGGAGTTAAGGTGTGAAAGTTTGGTTTTCGGCCCCTACTATATAGTATACCTGATTAAAATATTCGTTTTATTTATTCTTTATTATTTTTGCAATTCTATATTTTTATAATCTGGTAAATATCATTTATAATATATTTACATATTAAAACCAATATAAAACACAATGAAAACATTAAAATAAAATAATTATACAAATTACGTAGATGAATATACAATAACTATACCTACGTATTTAACACACCAATTTAATTAAGTGTATATATTACATCAAAAAATAATAAAAATATATTTTTGTACAAAAAATAATGTATAAATATATTAAATAAAAGAATAAAATTATAAAATAAATTATACAATATAAAATAAAATCGTCAAAAAATATAAATATACCTATGAATAAACCCCAAAAAATTAACTACCCATAATAACCTCAAAATAATAATTAAAAATCATCATAAAATCCTGCATAATTTTTTTTAATTTTATATACAAGAAATAATAAAATCAAATTCTCTTTTTAAATAATTATTTTCGAATAATAAGGCAATTTTGTCATGTAGCACATCTACGTGGACCAATCACCACACCCCGTTCGTTGTCTCCACTCAACTCCCCGTCTTTCAGCTCCATGTTAGAACCTCGAGACCCTCTTCTTCTCTGATTTTTCAATGCTTCTCTGATGGGACTTCGACCTCGAGTGTTTCACGAAGATTGTCCACCTCACATCTAGTGATCTCGCGAGATCATTGGATACTCTCAATCTTCCTCGAGCTCGTCAATAAATGTCGTCCATGATCACTCAAACCCAATGTTTATAAATAAATACCCCTCTTCCTCCTTCCCTTTTTGATCCCTCTTATATCTCTTATGTGCAACCTTGTGTGGGTGTGTGGACCACCAGTGACATAGGAAGTTTCCCCCATGCTTGGAAGCCTCGAAGAAAGGAGAAGGGGAGGTCCACGGAAATACTCCGACACGCCCTGCTCCATGCTAATCACAACAGGTATAAAAGACACTTCTTCTCGTTTTTAAGTCGACTTTAGCTGTAGATTTCATTTCCCATGATTAGTTTAGGTTTTTCTTAATTATTTTAGTGTAATGATCCATCCGCGTAGTTCGTCGGAGCTAAGCTCTAGCGAATCCCTCTTTGTGTAATCACATGACATCTTCCGCTTTTACCGCCTCCATATATTCCCCTCGCCGCTTCTCCATTGAGTCACATCATTTTCCCCCTTTGATTCACCCTGGATCAAAGCCATCGTCCTCCTCTGATCACCTCATTGGAGCACTCCCATTCACCCCATCTAGACCCGATTCCACTCTTAAATGGGTCGAGGCAGTTCGCCCTCGACCCCTCTTCTTTTCTGTGCAGGTTGCGTGCTCAACGAAGACCTCCTGGGCTCAAATTGGTCAGACCTAAATCTCTCCAGGTGGCCCTTCTTCTCCAAGCATCCAGGGGCCTATCGATGGCCTCAAGATCTTTTTGAAGACCCTAGGACATTCACCGGACATGTGGAGACTTGAAGAACCAACCATTGGTGCTCTAGGAGGTCGGAGGGGCCAGCAATGATCGATCGAAACCTGACCATGACAGGTTGCTTCCCCATTCTTCTACCTATCTCGACAACCATCCGATCATTAGCCGTTCTCTAGATGCTATAGATGATGTCAGATCAAGCCGAGCCTCAACCATGGGATCACCTTCTGTGATTGATGAACATCAGTTTCATCATTCTAAATTCCATATATTAATCCCCTAGCTTAAAACCTTGTCAATAAAAACCAGATTAAATAATGTATATATCTTTGTTTTAAAATAAATTAAAAATACAAAACAAAATTCCAAATTAAAATCTTCAATGTTTTTATCCCTTACAATTGCCCAAAAAAATATTTCTCCCCTTGTTTGACTTATTTTGTGTTTTTGGTAAATGTGAAACTTGTAGATCTCATCAAGATCTACAACATTCATGTTTTGAGTTTTTTTTCTAGTTTGTCCATTTTATATTTCTTTTTTAATTTTTTATTTTTATCATTTAAATAAATCTCATTGGGCCATATGGATCCTTCTGGTTGAGCCATGCGACTCTCCTCCCTTTATGCCACGTACCTCCCTTCCGCACCATCAGATCACCTTCTAGACGCCTTCATCGCATCTGCCCATTCCCTTTCAGTCTTAGCCCTTCGATCGATGCCTCCAGCTTTAATATGGAGCACCCACTTCCACCTACACCGTAACCATTGGACCACTAGATCCAACAGTCAAACTATCATCTTCCACATATGGCATTCCCTCTCTCCCACGTTCTCCATGTCGAGCCACTCATCACCTTTCCATTTACGCCACCTTCTCGATACCTCCATCGCCCCTCTGACCATGCCAGGTCCAAGCCCTCACCTCCACTATCATCACGGGCTGCGTGGCTCTGCACGTACCCCTCTCTTTCGTTCCATACCATGTTTGCCAACCTCAACTTCCACAACCTGCACCTCGACCCCTTCCCCCTTCAAATATGTCGCCTTCACCCTCATTCCGCTTCGTCCACCTTTACGCAGGCCGAGGCCCAGTGCCCCTCCTCCCCTCTATGACAGAAAGAGGATGAATTGGGACATGACAATGACCGCCTACCCCAGTGTTGACCCTTGGCCATGGTAGGCCATGTTTCGTCCCTAAACACGCTGACGAGCTGCTCTCCATGGCTGGGCGAGTACAACGAAGATCGGAGCACCCATAAGTGCTCATCCCAAGCCATCGTCCTCTGCCCCGTGTTCTTCAACCTCCAAGTAAGTCTCCTCCTCCCTTTATTCTTTTTATCCAATTTAAATAGATGTACATACACTTTCACTTTCAATTCACCACCGTACAAGGTTCGTTGCACCTTCACCATCCTCACGCCACTCCCAGCTTGCCTCCTCCTCTTCTCCATCACCTGACCACATGTGAAACACCTCTTCTCCAGCTCATCGGAGATGGAGATCAGATCCCCCACTCCTTCACTCGCATGGGACCTCAATCCATTCACCTCACATGCATAGCTTTGGCTAGGACTAACACTGCATCTACATTACTTCAATGACCAACGCCTTCGTTGGAGCATATTTCATAGGTTTCATCTCTGATGGGCTTACGCCGCCATGACGATATTGACCGCCACGACTGCTTCCCTATGTCCGAGCTTCAACGTTGATGCCTCTGGATCCTTCCCCAAGCTTCTAACGGCCAACAACGGCCTAGCGGAGCTTGTTGCCCATCGCCAGAGAACAACCAACTTTGCCGCAGGAGGAGATGACAAAGAAGAGCACATCGTACAAATGCCTTCCGATCCTCAAGATCGGACGGACCACAAGAAGTCGTGTGTCCACCCCAAGCCTCCGCATCTAGCCTCTAGGCTCGGGGTGTCCGAGCCAAGCCAGAGCATCAAGTGATGCCATGCGGCCTGAGCCTCTAGCCAGTGATACCGAGCCAAGCATCGAGCCTGAGCCTCCATCAGAGCCTAGCCCTCATGTGTTCGGGTTACGTGAGGTCTAGGTAATTTGGAACAATGCCCCACCTCTTTCTCCATATTTCTTATAGGTCCCTCTAGACACATGCAATGCAGGCGTGCTAAGGGTTATTTGCAAACTAGCCCCTTCGAGTTTTAATAATTGCAAAACCCCCGTACGTATGGAAAAAATACAGGGAAAGCCTCAGTTAATTCTAATGACATTTATGCCCTTCGAGGGACCTGTTTATAATGATTTTCTA
Source organism: Ottelia alismoides (assembly GCA_037367405.1). NCBI lineage: Eukaryota > Viridiplantae > Streptophyta > Magnoliopsida > Alismatales > Hydrocharitaceae > Ottelia > Ottelia alismoides. The sequence continues at coordinate 670,169 of JAZKJV010000392.1, forward strand.
TTTATTTTGAGGTTTTCTCTACGTTTATGCTTCTGGACTATTTTGTGAATATATTGAGCATATGATCTCTGTTTAAGTTGATTTCAATTTCATTTTGAAGCATGTTTCATTATATATCTATTGGCATTAATTTTTCCTATTTTACCACCTAAATTAGGATGACAAATTCTAGCAATGTAGCGTCATATGTTTAATAAATTTTAATCCCATTTGCCCGTTGATTGACTAAAATTGATACATGAATCTCTCCTGAAATTGACTACATTTTCATTTTTCAATGATTTCATCTAGGTAGGACATATTTGCATATTTTTAAATTTCCATCTTGTTGCATTATAAGAACCAAATAAAAAATGTCTCATGTTCATACATCATCTACTTATTGTGTCATGTTTCCATGTTTGCTGACTTATGTAATAATTAATTAATCACTTGATCTGAGTATTGAGAGTATGAATAACAACTTAAGAGTCTCGCATTCCTTAGTTAGACCTTGGTCTTACAAACTAAAACATATTCTCTACCTATTTGAAAGGGTGGTCTTTGACGCCCTTCCGTTTCCACCTCCTGTGGTACTGCTAAGATGACGATATTAGAGAGTAGGAAATGTAGCTTGTCAAATGGCGTCGTTGTAGAGGACACGACTCTTCTTTTGTTTTGTTTAGATTTCTACTATTTGGTTAAGTAATAATTTCTAACGTTTAAGTCATGCAGTTCGTCTTGCTTGCATTGTTTTGATAATTCTCTGACATCCATCTAATGCTTGCTTGTGTGGTAGGTACCCTTGGCGACCAAGGACACTTGGTAGACGTGGAGGGAAGGAGCAGGAGCTCCTGCTGCAAGGAGCCACAGAATCACCATTGGAGAAATTAACGAGAATAATTATCTCTCATATTTTTCATGCATTCTTGTAATAATCGTATTTACATCGGTCTTCATTTGAAGTTTCGCGATTGTAAATGAACGAAGGGATATTGTGGTTGTGTGGATCTCTGAGCTATCTTTATATCTTATATCATGTGTTTGATCGTAGGTAGGACACATTAATTTGAGAGGCATATATACATCGCTTCACTTAGCCAACAACAAATCTATTCTTTCCCCGCTAATAGAGGCATGCTAGGTGTGGTTTTCATCGACTTGCATACAATTAGCATTGGATTCGAATTCACTCTCGTTTTTCATGAAGAAAGATAAAGGCACTGAGAGTTTTTCTCTTTAGCATAAATAATGATTCTATCGTATGCATCGGTTTTTTCTCGACTTCTCTTCTTGGATTGATCACCCAGGATTTAAATGGAAACTCGGAATGGTCATTAGATGATGTTTGCTTAATTTATGATCACATTAAAATCAGTAGTAACCTTGAAGCTAAAATTGGGACTATTAATGCAAGTCGACAAAATAAAATGGAGTAAAATCATTTTGGGAGAGCAACACCTTCCTTACACAGGATATTATGATTTGATGTATCATTAAGCCTTGCGTAAATGAGAATGAACTTGCATTTATCACCAATAAAAATGAAAAGATAAATGACCAGTTGATGTTGGTTTCATGTATGAGTTGGTGAATCAATGATGTTGCTTGGTTGATTGGTCCTGGTTTGTAGATTTTCCAAACCCTCCCATCGATACTAGCTACTCCATTCATCTCCAAAGATTCATTCACGTTTAAATCCATCCTAACTTCTTTGTTCTCCTCAGACCTCTCCTGCTAAACTTATCTATCTCCCTACTTAGACTATTCTCAGCCTAAGTATGGGGGGGGAGGGGCTGAGTCCCCATGATTTCCAGACTCATTTATCCTTCTCTCTGATACTTAGGTTATTTTGACCTAAGAGTAGGGGGTGTCCTCCTCAGTTCTAGTAAATCTTCCAATATATTAACTTGAGCTATGACTTTGTATCACTTAGTGCTATGAGGACATAGCATAAGTTAAGTATCCGGGGTATACCGTATATACTATATATACCTTGGCCATAGATCATATTTTAAAATTTTGAAAAAATTAAAAAATTTTAGGCAAGAGTGTACATTTTCTTGAACTAAGTTGTATGAAATGTTTTCAGAGTTTGAAAAATTTTCTCAACTATGTTACAATATTTTGAAGAAAATACCTTGAAAATGGTTCGAAAAATGGATTTTATTTGTTTTGAAAAATCGTTTGAAAAATGTTTAAAAAATCTTTATATGTATGTGACACAATTTGGAAATTCTGTTAAAAAATGAGGGGGTAAATGAGACTAAATTGTGTGTTTGTAAATTTTCTTCAAAAAAGAAAGGAAAAAAATATGTTTGAATGAGTTTGTTTAATCCCCGACACATTCATATAAGATTAGTGAAGTTCAAGAACGTTTGGTTTACGAGGTCTTCAGATTTCAAGTTAATCAGCCTTAGTCATTAGGGTCTTTTACTTAATTATTTAGATTTCCCTAGTTTGAATTATTAGTCTACTATATTGCATGCTTAGTCTCAGCCTTAAGAATATGATAAACACATCATATACACAATTGCAATTATGATTAGATGAGTTGAAATTTCACTTGAGGACCTACGGTGGGGGATTTGAGTTTTGATCTGATTTGATGATGCTCGAGGATGTGATAAAATCAATGAAGGCTTTCATAAAACCTGAGTGTCAACACATTTATCCTATATGAGAACATGATACCTCAAATCAGATATACAAGAACAACTCACCTCCTTTCCATTTCCGCCACCTTCTCGATACCTCTCTTGCCCCTCTAACCATGCCGGGACCAAGACCTCACCTTTGTCATCCTCATGGGTCACGTATCTCTGTACGTTCCCTTCTCTCATTCCATACCACATTCGCCAACCTCAACTTCCACCACCTACACCTCGGCACTTCCCCCTTCAAATACGTCGCCTCCTCCCTAATTCCTCTCTATCCACCTTTATGCGGGTCGAGGCCCAGTTCCCCTATTCTCCTCTTTGACTGAGAGGGGAGGAATTGGGACGCGACGATTATCGTCGGCCCCGGTGTTGACCCTTGGACATGGTAGGCCATGTTCTGGACCTAAACTCGCCGACAAGATGCTCTCCATGGATAGGGGAGTCTAGCGAAGACCGGAGCACCCTAGGTGGTCAGCACAAGCCATCGTCCTCTGCCCCATGTTCGTCAACCTCCAGGTAAGTCTCCTCTTCCCTTCCTTCTTGTTTCTCCAATTTAATAGATGTACACACACACTTTCACCTTCAATTCACCACCACACACGCTTCACCGCACCTTCACCATCCCCGCGCCACTCCCATATCGCCTCCCCCTCTTCTCCTTCACCTGACCACATGAGAGCTACCTTCTCTCTATCTCACCGGAGACGGGGCTTCGGTCCCCTACTCCTTTATTCGCACGTGACTTCAGTCCATTCACCTCATGCGGACAACTTCATGTAGGACTAACACTGCAGGTACATTACTTCAAAGGTCAAAGCCTTCACCGGAGCTAATTTCAAATTCTTCATCTCCGATGGGCTCACATCGCCACGATCATCCTGGCCACCCCAACTTCTCCCCTACGTCCAAGCTTCAATGTTGACACCTCTGGATCCTTCCCTGAGCTTCTGATGGCCAACAATGGCCTTGCAGAGCTTTTAGCCCATCGTCGGAGAACAACCAATTCCACCGTAGGAGGCGGTGATGAAGAAGAACACAGCGTACAGATGGCATCCAATCCTCAAGATCGGACAACCCAAAAGAAGCCACATGCCTGCCCTAGGCCTCCGCATCTAGCCTCCACCTTGGGGTGTCCGAGCCAAGCTAGAGAATCATGTGACATCACATGGCTCGAGCCTCCATCCAGTGATATCGAGCCAAGCACTGAGCCTGGTGCCTCGCCCTCACGTGCTCAGGTCACGTGAGGGCTGGGTAATTTGCAATGGTGCCCTGCCTCTTTCTCCATATTGCATATAGGTCCCTCCGAGCAAGTGTAATGTATGCGTACTTGGGGTTATTTGAAACTAGCCCCTCCGAGTTTTAATAATTGCAAAATATCTCCTGCGTGTTTATCGATCATTGAGCACTTGTTTTAAGTTGGGCTTGTTGTAGTACGTGTACTTAGCGAATCAGTCAGAATTGAGAGAAGATCTCCGTGAAGAGTGTATGGGCTTTAATTTATATCCTTGGCAAGTCCGGGGTCGAACAAAAGGAGGCAAAGGAATAACTTCGGGTTAATTCAAAAATTTAGATATAGGTTTCCATGCAGATTTTTTATATATTTTTTTTATAAAAAATGAATGCAAAAATGCACAATACAGATGAACCAAGACACTAAGAAAGCACACAACTAGGCTAATTTAATTTTAATATGAAATTAATCAGATTTAGCCTTAATGTATTTTTCCTAGAATCTTAATCCAGTGATGAACACAAGACATATTTGTTAATTTAGGAATTAAAATGCAACAATTAAAAATACACACTTTTTATGTATTTTTTTAGCAATTTTTCACACAAACAGAATGCAAAAATCATGAAAATTTTACTAGAATGATAACATGATGCAAAAATACTACAATAATATTTTTGGAATTTTTTGACAAAATTAGTTTTTTTATGGATTTTAGTGAAAACAGAGTGATAGTGAGAAATTAATTTCTAATAAATCCACATTATCAAAATAATCAAAATGAAAATTATCTCAAAAAGGCATTTTCATATACAATCTAGGAGATTTGAAATTTTGCAAAAATGATGTATGTGGATTTAACTAAAATTTAAATACTAAAATCACTTTACACTTTATTTAAGGCACAAGATAAGTCCAATGGATGTGAAATTTGGAAAGTAATTTAATCACAACTCAAGGCATCATTCCTATGTTTTGTGAATTTTTTCGAGCAACTATAAGTAAGATTTGAATTTATAGGTTCATAATGGGTAAAATATGCAATATTTCAGTTAAACATTTTTGATAAATTACCGAAAGACAAGAAAAATATAGATAAATATCCAAATGGTAGAGAATTAGTTGTTCAAGATCAAGCCATTTTTCATTGAATAAGGTGATGTGAAATTGACGTCCAAACTAACATGCAAACATAGGGGTTTTCGTGCAAAACAGAAAACAAATATTACAAACAAAACTATCATAGGGACTATGTTGCAATTATAAAAACTTTACAAAACACATATGCAAAATCTACAATAAAAAATTGAAAAGGAACATACCTTCTTCTTCGTTTGATGTGGAGCTAAGGCTCGATGGAGAAGAGGGAACCACCGACGGTGGCCCGCGCACGGCCGCATGTGGAAGATGGGGGTCGACGCTCTACCACGCTACTGACGGCGGCTATGGGCAAAGGAGGCGGAGGGGCTGTGGCACGCACGACTAATGATGTAGGTGGGCGGCGCCGCTTGGAGACTAGGCGGAGGGCCACGGGGAAGGGTTCCCAGGTGGGCGTGGCTGCAGGGTGGCAGGCGGCCTGGGGGCTGTCGCGCATGGCCGTGGGCGGCCGGGCGAAAGAGGAAGGTCGTCGGAGGCCTGGTGGGTGAATGGGGTGGAGGAGGCAACGACCAGATGGTGGCGGCCAGGCCGCTGCTTGTTTGTTTTTTATATTATTTTATATTTTTTTAATTTTTTTCTTCTGCTCTTATTTTTTAATAGATTTTCTTTATTTTTTTGTTTTCTTAAACATAAAATAACCAAGTGCAAATGAAAATATAAACAAATGCAAACATGATGGAGTAATGTGATCAATGCAAATATGAACAAATGAAGATGGCAAAGAGGTGACGATGTGAAGTGATAAACATGATATGATAAATAAAATAAAGGTGTAGTGATAATGAAGATAGTGGTAACGGTGATGATGTGATGGACAGAAAAATATGATGGTTGTGATGTGAAAAAAATGCAAAAAATAATAATAATGACAAGATGAAAATAAACTTACCTACGATGGAGACGGTCACTTATGGTGTGCTCACGAGAAGCACGGTCCTCGCTCGAATCGCCGACGAGCGATGTGTTCGAGCAGCGCACGGAGGCGACTGCGATGTTGGCCAAGAAGCCAACGGATCTCACCAGAGAGAGGACTGTCGTCGCTCGACCGCGATTGCATCGCTCTCACCGATTCAGTTCTGGGAACTAAGCTCTCCTCACATAAAGATGGATCAAGTGCAAATTAAGGAGGATGGGATGCATAAAAAGGGAAAGAAAACATAGGTTAGAATGGAGGTGGAGTATAATGGAGGTTATTAAGATGGTGGAGTTGAATTATAAGTTGAAAAATGGTGGAATAATGGAGTTGAATGTGTGGTTATTATAGAGAATGGAAATTAAATAAATTAAATAATAAAATAAAGTAGGCTACTAAAATATAAGAAATTATAAAGAAGAAAAATTAGTGGGGAATTTACAAAAGAAGACAAACAACATGTAAATTTTTTGTTAACTTTTCTCATTTATATTTTTTCTTTTTAATAAGAGATATTTAAAACAAAAAATAATATAAAGTAATAGGATCAAAATACAACACAATCATGATTTATTTAGTTTTTTTGTAGTAATTAAAAAAATAAATAATGAAGAAAGAATGAGTATTCACATTGTATATACAGTATACATCAAGGTCCCAAAACTCATATTTTACAAACGAGCTCCGATTTTAGTGAAACCACTTCCGGTGAATTTGGAGTTCATAAAGAGCGGGAATTTGGCCGGGAAGTTGGACTTGATGGATTCTTCTCTTTGGAATCTAGGAGCATTTATTTGAGGTGGAACTTATTTTGTATTTTTGTTTTTTATATACATTTTATGAACAAGTTAGAGAAAGAATTAGACAAAAAGGAGTTGAAATGAAATTATTAAAAATACATGAAGTTTTGGGCTATTTAAAAGTAAAAAAACTCATTTATTTTGTGGCTTTTTATTATTAATTTATTTTGTACAATCTAATATACAATAATTAATGTGTTTTATTTTCAACAGTTATTTCGTTAATTTATTGATTTTATGGGGGGGGGGGGCTGTCACAGATTCAACTCTGGGAACCAGTTCTCCTCACATAAAGATGGATCGAAGGAGGAAGAATAAGGTGAAGATGATCAGAATAAGGTCGAGGAAGAGTAACATGGATATGGCGACCGATATTCGGACATCTTGGAAGGGTGATGGGAGAATGAAGCGGATCGAGGAAGAAAGTGTGCAAGTGCACCGAATAACATACAAAACAAACAAACACAAGAGCAAACCCTGAGTTTATCTTTTCAGTTTTAATTAGGTGATAAATCAAGTTATAAGTGTTAGACATGAGTGCCCACGACGACCCATTATGCAATAAATGTTATTGTGAATATCATTCCCTAATCTGAAATGAAGAATAAATTATTTACATAAAAGGTCCCTCTGTACAATTACCATGGCCATATTGATGATCATATAGCCGTTGATCTATTAAATGAATCATAGAGGCTGGTGTTTGGATGAATATCTAAAGAGTTAGATAGAGGACTCATCAAGCACCGTCAAATGATTATTAAGAGATGATCTCCAACCTGAGTAGGAGATGGCAATCCTTTCTCACAAAGGTTTATATCTGACTGACCTCTTGATGCAGGTCCTCTGCATGGGAATAGTGATTCAGAGGTGTCAACTTAGTTAGGTCAATGGGTTGACTTAACAAGATCGAGACAACCTAAGTCCTATGTTAAATGTTGTCATAGCATGGGCATGCATCCTCTGACCGGAGACAGATGTGTTACTATATATCTGAGTGTGTACATTTGGCAGACCAATAGGTTGATGACCTAACCAAGGTCTATACACCGGTGCGCTGGTGTGCATATAAGGGCATATGAGTAATACGATCTCTCAAAGGGATCATACAGGTTCACTTATGAACCGGAAGACATGAGCTCACTCACGAGGTATTGGGATTGATCAAATTCCATGCATGGTCGTCGTGCTTTCGAAGCATGACAAGAATTTGAAGGTATGATATATGCTTTGGGAAAGCATATGATCGATACCGATTCCCAATGACCAAGATTGAGAAACTTTGTGATCAAACCCCGAAGAGGACAAATGTAAAATTGATCTTGATCTTCAGGTTGATCATACATCTTTCAGCATGCAGGATGTATAGGTATTGGGAATACCTGAGGGTGATGTGATCATAAACGATTGTATATCCATGACCCTTCCATTCCGAGGGAGTGATGAAACAGGTCTGGATTTTAATGACTCCTCTCACTAGAGAAGCAATCTAATCTTGGTCCAAGTGTTGGACATTGGTCTGGATGAGATTTAGATTCAATGAGATGATTAGACTTGCGATCTTGATTTAATCAAGCAACTGTGGGAGGTAAGTAAGATCTGAATTTGAGATGAGATTTCAACATCCAAGCCACTATACGTGGAACAATACAATCGCCCTGTCCTTATCTCCAAGTATCTGTGAAGAAAACACATTATTCTTGAAGGGGTTCAAGAATAATTCATTTGATGAATTATGTATCCAAGCAACAAGATGATGATAATTAAATGAGATGTTATTGTCAAGAATAATATGAATGGGGTTCATATTATGAGAATCATTATCCGACATAATTAAATGGGATTTTATTATCAAGGATTACAGATTATGGATAGTGCTATCCATGATATCTGTGTATATATATTATATAATATATTAGAGAGAGATCACCTTTGTAAATAGCATTTGCTAATTGTTAATATGAATTGGATTCACATTAAGCAATTAATCGGAAATGCAATTTACAATTTAGTTTGGACTGTGAATATGATTCACATTTTTTCAATGGCTTGATTGAAATATTCACTAATTAATTGGGAATTAAGTTGGTGGATAACTTTGTAATAGATATACAGTAACTAATTGAGAATTAATTTGGTGGATAATGTTGCAAGATAAATAAGAGATAATGATATAAATTAAAAGGAGGAGATAATCCACCATGGGCATGAGGTGGCGTCACCCATGACTTGGTCATGGGTGACGCCCCATGTATCTAGGAGGATTATTATCCTATTTTTATTAATATGTCATTATCTTATATTTATTGATTTATTTATTGAATTAAATTATGTTAATGATAATACAACATGTATTTAATTTAAAATAAATTAATATGTTGTTGTTTTTTAACAACAATTATCATGGCCATTGATTTAATATACATATCAATCTAACCATTGATTTTTTGTATATGCCATGGATTGTGATCCATGGACTTCCAAACTAATATAAACAGAGGGCAACCCTAGCCTCTACAAGGAATACAATATCAAGAGTAGTACACCCCTACTCCTCTCTCTCTCATTCTCGTCCTCTCTCTCTCTCTAAGGTGGTCGTCCACCTTGTGTTTTGAGAGAACTTGCAATCGTCTTCACGCCGTTATGTTGTCATTTCAATTGCTCGTGGATATCCATCTACGGATTTCGTTGGACGAAATCAGGAGATTCAAGGCTTGGATGTTCATCGAGGATTGCAGGAGGAACGCATCTCATCATCGCGCCCGCAAGTTCCACCTTCATGGATCGGACTTGAGTCAGGAGGATCACTTGCTTTAGAGATCTCGTGATCACAACCACACTTCAAGAGGTATTTCTAATACTTTGTGGTTTGATAAAACGATCCACGAAATGTTCTTGTGATCATGTGGTTTCATCACTTGATTAAAAAATTTTAATTTCCGCTGCATCTAGCGACTAGTGTGACTAGTCGCCCCGATCGTAAGAGATGCGATCAACATGCTTCCATGACGCGCTTGAGGTTTCCTCGTATCCTTCAAGTGGTATCAGAGCCTTAGGTCGGAAAAGGCTTTGGATATGATCAGTAAACCTAAGACGACTTGGGTTTGAAAGAGTTGCGAAATTTTTACAGCATTTCATTTTTCGCACCTCTGATTAATTGAATTTTTCGACACTGTTTAAATTGTTTAAACACGAAATTTCAAAAGGGATTTTGTTCCCCATTAAATAAGGAAACCATAGGATCTGAGTTTATGTAATTTGGATTTTATTTTCTCAAGATATAGCCCTTTGAATAAACATGTATTCATTGTTGCCAGAACTACGAACCTAAACATGATTAATGAGTTAATTACTGTTTTGATGCGCCTCGAAATGCGTGAAATATCACTTGAGTTCTTTCTTAAATCAAATTAGCAATCTTAGGAAACTGATTTTGCTTAGTTTGGTGTTGGACATGCGAGCCCATGGCGAGCCATTTTGCAATAAATGTTATTGCTAATATCATTCCCTGATTTGATATGAAGAATAAATAATTTGCATAATAGGTCCCTTAGTACAATTAGGGTTATGTACCATGGCCATCTTGATTATCATACAGCTGTTGATTCAACTGCTGAATCATAGAGGCTGGTGCTTGGATGAATATCTAAGGGGTTAGATTGAGGACTCATCAAGCACAGTCAAAAGATTGTTAAGAGATGATCTCCAGCCTGAGTAGGAGATGACAATCCTTATCTCTAAAGGCTAATATCTGACCAACCTCTTGATGCAGGTCCTCTGCATAAGAATAGAGATTCGGAGGTGTCAGATTAGTTAGGTCAAAGAGTTGACTTAACGAGATTGAGATAACCAAAGTCCTATATTGTATGTTGTCATGGTATAGGCACACATCCTCTAACCGGAGACAGATGTGTTACTAGATGTCTGAGTATGTACATTTGGCAGACCAATAGGTTGATGACCTAACCAAGGTCTATACACCGGCGCGCTCGTGTGCATATAAAACATATGAGTAATACGATCTCTCAAAGGGATCATACAGGTTCATTTATTGAACCGGAAGACATAAGCTCACTCATGAGATATTGGGAATAATCAAATTCCGCGCACAGTCGTCTCGCTTTGGAAGCTTGACTGAATTTGTAGGTTATATATATATTTTTGGAAAGTATATGATCAAGACCTAGGTATGATATATGTTTTTGGAAAGTATATGATCGATACCGACTCCCAATGATCGAATGAGAAACTTACTGATAAAACCATGAAGTAGACAGTATAAAGTTGATCCAATACTTCAGGTTTAATCTAAGTCTTCCAGTATGCAGGATGTACAGGTATTGGGAATACCTGAGGGTGATGTGATCATAAACGATTGTATAACCATGACGCTTCCATTCTTAGGGAGTGATGAAACGGGTCTGGATTTTAGTGACCCCTCTCAGCAGAGAAGTGATGTAATCTTGGTCCAAATGTTGGACATTGATCTGAATGTGATTCAGATGCAATAAGAAGATTAGATTTGCGATCTTGATTTAATCAAAGCATCTATGAGAGGCCCACGATCTGGATTTAAGATATGATCTCAATATCCAAGTCACTATACGTGGAACAATACAATCGCCCTGTCCTTATCTCCAAGTATCCACTTAGAAAGCGCATTATCCTTCAATGGGTTCAGGATAATTTCATTGTTGATATTATGTATCCAAGCATTGAGAAAATTGATAATTAAATGTGATTTAATTATCATGAGCAATATGAATTTGATTCATATTATACAGAGATTTATCTAAGATAATTAAATGTGATTTAATTATCAAAGATGTAAATAAATGTGAATGTGATTCATATTATTTGGGCACAAGAGAATAAGAGATCCATGATGATTAAATATGATTTAATTATCATAGATATGAATAATGTGGATAGCAATATCCATATTAGTCATATATATCATAAATGTGATTTATAATATATATGAGAGAACTATTTGTAATTTACATTTGTTAATTAAATGTTAATGTGAATTGGATTCACATTGAACATTAAATTGAAAATGTAATTTACATTTTATTTTGGGTTTTGAAAATGATTCACAATTTTTTAATGGCAAGATTGCAATGTCTACAAAATAATTATGAATTATTTTTGTAGAATAATTTGCAATAAAAGTTGTTGCATATGTGGGATATTATGTGAGATATAAGATCTAAGTATAATTGGAATAAAAAGGCATCCATTCCATACATGGAGTGGGCGACCAATTTGGGCTCTTCAAATTGGTGGACGTCCACTCTATACATGAAAGGAGGCTTGATTCTTTTCCAAGATATTCCATGTCTATTGCTTTGATTTATATTAAAATATATTGATTGATTTTCAATATATTTAATTTATTTCAAAGACAACAAATAATTGTTGTAGATTTTTACCAATACAAATCTTAGCCATTAAAAGAAACACAATCAATGAGGACCATTGGATTTGTGTTGTCCCATGGATTGTGATCCATGGATCCCAAAATATTATAAAAGGAGAGGCACCCCATTTCTCTTCTTTACACAATGCTTGAGAAGCATATCTCTCTCTCTCTCTTTCTCTTCACATGCCTACTCTCTTTCTCCCTCTCATGTGGTCGTCAACCATGGATGCCCTAGAGAAGTTCTCCATCGCCGCAGCGTCGTTGTTATGCTGCCCGATCATTTGCTCGCGGATCTCCGTCTCCTTCGGTTCGTCTCGCTCGTGAAGAAGATGATGGATCTCGTGTGTCGAGATCAGGAGATCTACCGCTTGGATCATCAACATGGATTGTGAGAAGCACGCGGTTCATCCCCGCGCTCGCAAGCGTCTCCTCCATCGGATCGGACTTGAGACAGGAGGTCTCTTCATTTAGAGACTCGATCGCAACCACGCTTCAAGAGTTAATCCTAGTACTTGTTTGTGGTTTAGACGAAACGATCCGAGAAGTGTTCTTGGATCATGTGGTTTCGTCGCATGAAAATTTTTTAATTTCCGCTGCCTAGAACAACTAGTCCGACTAGTCGTTCTTCGTCGTATTCGATACGACGCTCACGCTTTCGTGATGCTCTTGAGGATCTAACCATATCCTTAAAGCGGTATCAGAGCCTTAGGTTGGTGGTTTTGGATACAATCCATTAACCAAGGACGACTTGGGTTCATTAGGATTTGCGAAAGTTTTCCCGCATTTCATTTTCGCATCTCTGTTTGATGATTATTTTCGGCACTGTTTAAATTATTTAAATACTAAAATATCAATTGGATTTTGTTCTCCATTAAATAAGGAAACCGTAGGATCTGAGTTTGCGTGATTTCGATTCCGTTTACTCAAGTTATGCTCATTTTAGTGAACATGTACCCACTGTTTCGGGGACTGCGGATGATGACGTAATTAAAATGTTAATTGCGGATTTGAAATGCCTTGAAATGATTGTAAATCACTTAGATTCTGTTTTAAATCAAATTAGCAACTTTAGGAACTTACTTTTCTTAACTTGGATTTAAATTGATTGAGATATGGTATTTTTAGTAAGTGAGGGTCACTGCTGGAAATACTTTCCTAATCAAGAACCTAGTGATTGTTATTTAATCAAATAGTGAAATTAATTTGTTTAATTTCCTGGCATGATTGTGCTTAAATATTTGAGAAATATTTGATGATAATTATTTCCTTAAATGACATTGCCCTTAACCAATAATTGATTAGATGTGATCTAGATCACTAATTGGTTACATGATCTACATGATCAACATTCCAACAAACATGTTTCTTGAATAGGACTTGGGATTTGTTTAGCAAATCTCATTATAATGTTAATCAAAATTGTTTTGATTATTATTATATGGTACAATTTTGGTTGAAGAACCGATGATCATCTCAAGTACAAAGTGATTTATTTTGCATTATCCTTTCCCGAGGTGGATATGGTGTCTAGTCGGAGAGCATTGGGGTTACGGGTTGCAACATATGTGGTCCGTCCCACTCTCGTCGGTACTGGCCATGATAGCAGGTAGGGTTAGTATAATGCTTAAGAAATCATGATGTATTTCTGATTATTAAAATTTGAAATAATACGTATTTGAGGTAATACCATAATTCAAGTAACAATAAAATGTTTGTTGGATATTAATTGGATCATTAATTTAATATGATTAAATTAATTGGAATCCAATTAAAATTAAAACACTCTATTATGAATAGAGATGCTATTTCCCTTGGAAGAATAAATCATAATGAATATGATTCATAATGATTAATTAGAATTTGAATATGATATGGTGGATCACATAAGTGACATCCATGTTCTCCCGTCAAGGCGGAGGGTTCCGTCGCCAGGGTTGTGTATAGGAGGCGCCTGTCCGAAGTGACAGCTCCTGTATGCAAGCGCATCTGGATTGGGCTCTTCGCTTCTTGAAAGAGTAAGGACATATGCGTAGGGACCCCAATATCGGGTCCTCATATTATTGGGGCGATATTGGATTGCGCATAGCAAATTGTATTCATGTTGACAGTTGGTTCAATTAATGACGGGTCAACATCGCCTTAGGGGTGGTGGGCCCGGGTGTTAAAGACCGAATTGGGAGATGCAAGTTGGACTTGCAAGGCGGAATGTGTTCCCGCTTCTTTTTATCCGAGTTGTAGGTTCTCATATTATTGGGATGCAACAAAGATATGGAAGGAGATCCCAGATCTTAATTGAGATATAATGGTAAGTATATCTCTTACATTGAATGTGACTAAGGGAATGAACTTTCAGTGTTGACAAGGCAAGACAACTTTGATATAAAAATTCCTAAATCAAAGTAAAATATGTATATATATATATAAATATATACACATGCAAATTTCTATATTCAGATAATCCTTCATTAAAACCCACTCAATAATATACTCAATAATAACCAGTAGAATATCATGGATTCGACTCATGATCCAGATATTGTACTTGCAGTTGGACACATAATGTATGTGGTTGCAATGTGCAAGTCTCCTCATAATATTGAGGAATGACAATTAAATAGATAATAGGACTACAACCCTAGGGTTTGTATGTCTCTATAGTCTTGATCTCATCGGATGCACTTTGGAAGTGACATGTCGATGACGATCATAATTGTCATATAATCCTTATAAAATTTAAGAAGATATTCTGGCATACATATGTGCTCTCGACATTTAATCATGAATGATATGGTTCTCTGCATCATGCAAAATGGTGGCTCCATAAGAGATGATGTATTCAAAATGTTTGAATACCTACCTGAACCAATGTTTTAAGAGTCTAGATGGATGTAGACATGATGAGTGTCATCATTCTACTGTCTATACTCTAGTCATTCATAAAGCTTCATAATATTCATATTTATATGAATTTAATGAAGCATGCATAAATGTTGAAATCCTCTTACATTGAATTCTTTTGAATTTAATATAAGAGTTACCTTAGTCTTAAGCAATGGTTGTTTATAGATAAAGGGAGCGCACTGGAAGCATGGGTTGGACCCCAGTGAGAAGGATAGTAAGAGTTGACTATACTTCTTTGACTTCCATATGACATCCAAAGAGTTGGATGAATGCCAATATTGCAATAAGTTGATGTAT
This sequence comes from Ottelia alismoides, assembly GCA_037367405.1. Taxonomy (NCBI): domain Eukaryota; kingdom Viridiplantae; phylum Streptophyta; class Magnoliopsida; order Alismatales; family Hydrocharitaceae; genus Ottelia; species Ottelia alismoides. Next base: position 685,533 of record JAZKJV010000392.1, read on the forward strand.
TGATAGTATGACTATCAAGTTTGTCTAGAATCCTTAGAGAAGGACTCGGATAGAGCATCAAAATAATCTACATAAATCATTGATATTGACTTGCTTATTGAATAAGATAAAGTCTAATAATTGTATCTCAATCTTCTAACAACACCTGCAATGTGTTGCATATGTGTTAGAAGACTGTAGAAATTTGATCTTAAAGGTTTAATAGTCATCCACATGGATATTGATGCAATTGTTGCAACAATCTCTATTGGATTGAAAGGCTTCATTATTTCAGTGGGAGAGCCCTTAGTCTTAGAGAAGGTCTCTATGACCTAGATATTAGAATACACTAATTGTTTATTTCTAAATGTTGGAAATAAACATAAATTCTGTAATAAATCTATCATAAAGAGTTATGATGGAGATATTTCAGATAGTAATCTAAAATCTAGTGGACTCCAATAAATTAGAAAATTAATGAATGGTTCATTAACATTTCTAATATTGAAACTAAACCTTAAAAGATCAATAGGAGAATGAAGATCATTTGATAATGATCTGACATCAAACCTTGGACATTTCTCTGTTGATTTGATCAATAGACTAGTAAGAGATGAAACTTTAGAATGTCTAAAATTTCAAATCTTACATACTTGTGAATATTGTATTCAAAAGTAAAAAAGTTCAATTCACCCTTCCTTGGGAAAGGTGTAAGATGTCAAGGTATTCAGGATCTCATACATGTTGATGTATGCGGATCATCTATATCATAGTAAACATTATGGATATGTGATATCTGTTGATGATTATATAAGATATGAGATTTCTTCTCTTCACCTAAGAAACCTTTGAAATGTTCAAAGATTTCATTAATTTTGGTTTAGAACCAAAGTTTGAAGGAAAATAAAATGAATTTGATCTAATCTAGGTAATCAGTACCTATTAGATGAATTCATGATATACCTTATGGAGAAAGGAATATCATTCCTGTCTCACTCCTCCTAATGAACCTAAACTCAATAGAGTTGTAGAGAGATACAATTGGATCATGTGTGACATGATTTGATCAATGATGAGTTTTAGCATAATTATCTCTTAGTTTCCTGGTATATATGTATTAGAGACAACAATATATATCCTTAATATGGTTCCATGCATGCAAGCTGGAATCTAGCACTTGAGAGTGCTACTTCATTAGGAAAATAAAGGATGGTATTGGGATACCTACTTTATGACCTTGAGATTCTTAAAGTATCTCATCCCTGAGAATGTGATTCTTAGAGGTTGAGACTCTTGAGAATCAAGATAAAAATGAAATATAGGAACTCATTTAATCTTGAGAAGATAATGAGGTTCCTGAAATTGAAAACTAAAGGGACAACTAAAGATGAAACACTAATACCTTTTCAAATGAGTTTGAGGAAGGATTCCATGCATCAGAGAAATCCGACAATGATCAAACTTCATGTGATGAAGCTTCTGAAGATCATAGCATGGATAGATGGATGTTAGCAATAAAAGTCTGGTGTAGACTTCATATACAAGTGTTGTATATGGACCCTCGAGGATCCACCTATATGGGTAAGACCCATAAAGGTGTAAATGGATCTTCATGAGAAAGAAATCAATATCACATTCCTCTATGAATACCTCTCTGAGGATATTCACATGAAGTAGCCCTAGGGCTTCATGGTTGAGGAAAGAAAAGTGTGCAAGCTAAGGAATCCATCTATGGACTCAAATAAGCTTCTTGAAGATCGGACCATAAGATTGATGAATTATAAATGTTATGATTTCAGATAGAATCTTGATGAGACATGTGAAGCTTAGTGGGAGTGCCTTTGTGTTCATCGTGCTAAATGTAGATAATATCCTAATCATTTAGAATGATATAAGGATAATAATAAGTGTTTTTATAATCTGATTGTTCCATGATTTGAGATATGATCTCAAGGATACCTCTTGGATCTTAGTTCTGAAGATGTTCATAAGCATAGAGAAGAGTGTATTGGGACTGTCACATCTTGTAGTACACCTTGGATATATTCCATTCTTGGAAATTCCAATAAAGGCTTCCATCCCTTAAGATATGACACTGACCTATCTAAAGGGATAGCACCTCAAAGAGTTGAGGAAGTGAATGCTAGAACTGCTTGTACTTGAGCATCAATTACGAGAAGCTCAGTGTATGCTAGATGTGTACAAAAGCCAGATATCTGCCATGTAGTGGGAGTAGTAAAGTGTTACTAATCCTACTATGGAGATAAAACACTTGATTGCAGTAATAACAGTATCTTCAAAGAGGACAAGATTTTTGAGATAGTGATCTCAAAGTCTTACCTTCGAAAAACATAAGACTTTATAGATAGAGATCTAAAAGGTCTTAACTTTGGATACCTTAGGAGATAGAGATCTCCAGGAATAAGGGTATTCAGATAAGGATTATGGACATACTAGTTATGATAATTGTTAAGCTGTAGTGTCAAGGACACTATAACTAACAAGATTGAGTATTGGCTGAATAAGATGCAACATTCACATTAGATGCGAGCACTATTACTGGGGATATGCAAGTACCATAAAAGGACTTGACATAGTCTCGCTGGAACAGAGTGACTGATCAGCTTACCTAGCTATTTTCTAAATAGCATATCATTGTCACATGAGTTCGGGTTTAAATGATTAGCCCATTAATGGCTCTTTGGGCTAGTGGGAGATTGTTGGACATGCGAGCCCACGGCGAGCCATTTTGCAATAAATGTTATTGCAAATATTATTCCCTGATCTGATATGAAGAATAAATAATTTGCATAATAGGTCCCTTAGTACAATTAGGGTTATGTACCATGGCCATCTTGATTATCATACAGTTGTTGATTCAACTGTTGAATCATAGAGGCTGGTGCTTGTATGAATATCTAAGATGTTAGATTGAGGACTCATCAAGCACCGTCAAATGATTGTTAAGAGATGATCTCCATCCTGAGTAGGAGATGGCAATCCTTATCTAAATGTTGATATCTGATCGACATCTTGATGCAGGTCCTCTGCATAGGAATAGAGAATGGAGGTGTCAGATTAGTTAGGTCAAAGAGTTGACTTAACGAGATCGAGATAACCAAAGTCCTATATCGTATGCTGTCATGGTATAGGCACGCATCCTCTGATCGAAGACAGATGTGTTACTATATGTCTGATTATGTACATTTGGCAGACCAATAGGTTGATGACCTAACCAAGGTCTATACACCGGCGCACTGGTGTGCATATAAGGACATATGAGTAATACGATCTCTCAAAGGGATCATACAGGTTCATTTATTGAACCGGAAGACATGAGCTCACTCATGAGATATTGAGAAGAATCAAATTTCGTGCACGGTCGTCTCGCTTTGGAAGCTTGACTGAATTTGTAGGTTTGATATATACTTTTGGAAAGTATATGATCAAGACCTAGGTATGATATATGCTTTTGGAAAGTATATGATCGATACCGACTCCTAATGATCGAATGAGAAACTTACTGATAAAACCATGAAGTAAACAGTATAAAGTTGATCCAATACTTCAGGTTTAATCTGAGTCTTCCAGTATGCCGGATGTACAAGTATTGGGAATACCTGAGGGTGATGTAATCATAAACGATTGTATAACCATGCCGCTTCCATTCCTAGGGAGTGATGAAACGGGTCTGGATTTTAGTGACTCCTCTCAATAGAGAAGTGATCTAATCTTGATCCAAATGTTGGACATTGATCTGAATGTGATTCATATGCAATAATAATATTATATTTGCGGTCTTGATTTAATCAAAGCATCTATGAGAGGCCCACGATCTGAATTTGAGATATGATCTCAATATCCGAGTCACTATACGTGGAACAATACAATCGCCCTGTCCTTATCTCCAAGTATCCGCGGAGAAAGCGCATTATCCTTGAATGGGTTCAGGATAATTTCATTGTTGATATTATGTATCCAAGCATTGAGAAAATTAATAATTAAATGTGATTTAATTATCATGAGCAATATGAATTTAATTCATATTATACAGAGATTTATCTAAGATAATTAAATGTGATTTAATTATCAAAGATGTAAATAATGTGAATGTGATTCGTATTATTTGGGCACAAGAGAATAAGAGATCCATGATGATTAAATATGATTTAATTATCATGGATATGAATAATGTCGATAGCAATATCCATATTAGTCATATATATTATAAATATGATTTATAATATATAAGAGAGAGCTATTTGTAATTTACTTTTGTTAATTAAATGTTAATGTGAATTGGATTCACATTGAACATTAAATTGAAAATGTAATTTACATTTTATTTTGGGTTGTGAATATGATTCACAATTTTTTAATGGCAAGATTGCAATGTCTACAAAATAATTGTGAATTATTTTTGTAGAATAATTTGCAACAAAAGTTGTTGCATATGTGGGATATTATGTGAGATATAAATCTAAGCATAATTGGAATAAAAAGGCATCCATTCCATACATGGAGTGGACGGCCAATTTGGGCTCTCCGAATTGGTGGCTGTCCACTCTATACATGGAAGGAGACTTGATTCTTTTCCAAGATATTCCATGTTTGTTGCTTTGATTTATATTGAAATATATTGATTGATTTTCAATATATTTAATTTATTTCAAAGACAACAAATAATTGTTGTTGGTTTTTACCAACACAAATCTTTGCCATTAAAAGAAACACAATCAATGAGGACCATTGGATTTGTGTTGTCCCATGGATTGAGATCCATGGATCCCAAAATGTTATAAAAGGAGAGGCACCCCAGTGCTCTTCTTTACACAATGCTTGAGAAGCATATATTTCTCTCTCTCTTTCTCTTCACATGCCTACTCTCTTTCTCCCTCTCATGTGGCCGTCCACCATGGATGCCCTAGAGAAGTTCTCCATCGCCACGGCGTCGTCGTTATGTTGCCCGATCATTTGCTTGTGGATCTTCGTCTCCTTAGATGCGTCTCACTCGTGAAGAAGATGATGGATCTCCTATGTCGAGATCAGGAGATATACTGCTTGGATCATCAACATGGATTGCGAGAAGCACGCGGTTCATCCCTGCGCTCGCAAGCATCTCCTCCGTCGGATCGGACTTGAGACAGGAGGTCTCTTCGTTTAGAGACTCGATTGCAACCATGCTTCAAGAGGTAATCCTATTACTTGTTTGTGGTTTAGACGAAACGATCCGAGAAATGTTCTTGGATCATGTGGTTTAGTCGCATGAAAATTTTTTAATTTCCGCTGCCTAGAACAACTAGTCCGACTAGTCGTTCTTCGTCGTATTCTATACGACGCTCACACTTCCGTAATGCACTTGAGGATCTAACCATATCCTCCATTTGGATTTAAATTGATAAAAATATGTTGATTTTAGTGAGTGGGGTTACTGCTGAAAGTTGACGAATTTGATCATGAACCATGTGATAGTCATTCAAATAAGTTGCTGAAAATTAATTGTTAATTTTCTGATATAATTGGTGATAAATATTTGTGAAATATTTAAAGAGATAATCATTTCATTGAATGACATTTCCCTAAACCAAGATAATAAGATAGTTGATCTTGATCATTAATTGGTTGATATGAAATCATCAACAAACATTGTTTTCATGCAAAACCCTAGTTTATCCTACAATAGTTGTAGGACAACTTTTACATGCAAAACCTTCTTGTTTGAATAGGATTGGGGATTTGTTTAGAAAAATATCCTTATAATATTATCAAAACGATTTTGATAAATATTATATGGTATAATTTCAGTTGAAAAACCGATGAGCATCTCAAAGTACATAATGATCTATCTGGCATTATCCTTTCCTGAGGTGGATATGGTGACTAGTCGGAGAGCATTGGAGTAGCGGGTTGCAACGTGTGTGGTTTGTCCCACTCTCGTTGGTACTGGCCATGACAACGGGTAGGGACTCGATAATGCCAGAGAAGTCAAAGTGTATTTTTCTAATTATTAAAATTCGAATAATATGTACTTTGAGATTATACCTATTATTCAAGTAATAATCAAGTTTGTTGATTGATAATTGGATTGATAATTAATTTAATGTGATTAAATTAATTATATCCAATTAAAACACTCTATTATGAATAGATGTGTATTTCCTTTGGAAGAATTAATTATGTGAATATGATTCACGATAATTAATTGTTACAATTTGAATATGAGGTGGAGGATCACATAAGTGACATCCATGGTCTCCCGTCAAGACAAAGGATTCCGTCGGCAGATATCGTATATAGGAGACGCATGTCCGAAGTGACAGATCCTGTATATGATTTATTTGGATCGGGTTCTTTACTTCTCGAAAGAGTAAGGTCGTATACGTAGTGACCCCAATATCGGGTCCACATATTATTGGGGCAATATTGGATTGCGTATAGTGAGTATTATGACTGTTGATGGTTGGTTCAATTAACAACGGATCAACATCATCTTAGGGGTGGTGGGCACGGGTGTTAAATACCGAATTGGGAAATGCAAGTTGGACTTGCAAGGCGGAATGTGTTCCTGCTTCTTTTTATCGGAGTCCCAGGTTCTCATATTATTGGGATGTAAAAAAGATAGGAAAGGAGATCCCAGACCTTGCTAGAGATATAATGGTAAGAATATCTCTTACATTGAAAGTGATTAAGGGAATGAACATTCACTGTTGACAAGGCAAGACAACTTTCATATAAAAATTACTAAATCATAGAAAAATATGTATATATAATATATATAACCTTATGCAAATTTCTTATTTCAGATAATCCTTCATTAGACCCACTCAATGTTATACTCATAAATAACCAGTAAAGTATCATGGATTGGACTCATGATCCAGATATTGTACTTGCAATTGAACACATAGTGTATGTGGTTGCAATGTGCAAGTTGCCTCAACATAATGAGGAATGACAATTAAATAAGACAATAAGACATCACCTTAGGGTTTGTATGTCTCTATAGTCTTTATCTTTCATCGAGTGTACTTTGGAAGTGACATGTTGATGATGATCGCAATTTTCAAATAATCCTTATAAAATCTAAGAAGATGTTATGTCATACATATGTGCTCTAGACATTTAATCATGAATGACATGGTTCTCTACATTATGCAGAATGGTAGTTCGAAAGAGATGATGTATTCAAAATGTTTGAATACCTACATGAACCTAAGTCTCTAAGAGTTAAGATGTATGTAGATATGATGAGTGTCATCATTCTACTATCTATACTCAAGTCATTTATGAATCTTCAGAATAATCATTTTGTATGAATTTAATGAAGCATGTATAAATGTTGAAGTGCTCTTATATTGAAATATTTTGAATTCAACATAAGAGATTCTTTGCCTTGAACAATGGTTGTTTATAGATGAAGAGAGCATAGTGGAAGCGTGGGTTGGACCCTTGTGAGAAGGAAAGTCAATGAGTTGATCGTACTTCTGTGACTTCCATAGGACATCCAAAGAGTTGGATGAATACCAATACTGCAATAAGTTGATGTGTTGATAGTATGACTATCAAGTCTGTCTAAAAAACTTTAGTGGAGGACTCAGATAGAGCATCAGAATAATCTGCATATAATCATTGACTTTGACTTACTTATTTCATAAGATAAAGTCAGATAATTGTATCCCAATCTTCTAATGACACTTGCAATTAGTTGCATATATGTATTAGAAGATTAGAAATTTGATCTTAAGGTTTAATAGTCATCTACAGGGATATTGATGTAATTATTGCAGCAATCTCTGTTGGATATATAGACTTCATATTCTCAGTGGGAGAGCCCTTAGTCTTAAAGAATGTCTCTATGACCTAGATATTAGAATACACTCACTATTTGTTTCTAAATGTTGGAAATAAACAAGAAATATGAGATAGAACTATCATAAAGAGTTACGATGGTTATATTTCAGATACTAATCTAACATCTAGTGGACTCCACAAAATTAGAGAATTAATGAATGGTTCATCAAGATTTCTAATATTGAAAATTAAAACCTTTGTAAGATCAATAGGAGGATGAAGATCATTTGACAATGATTTGGCATCATGTTTTGGACATATATCTGCTGATGAGATCAATAGACTAGTAAGATTTGAAACTTTATATTGTCTAAAATTTCAATTCTTACATGCTTGTGAATATTGTATTCCAAGAATGTCCAATACACCCTTCTCTTAGGAAAGGTGCACGATATCAAGGTATTCAGGATCTCATACATATTGATGTATGTGGATCATCTATATCGTAGTCAACATTATGGATATATGATATCTATTGATGATTATGTATGATATGAGATTTCTTTTCTTCACCTGATAAACCTTTGAAATGTTCAAAGGTTTCAGAATTTTAGTTTAGAACCAAAGTTTAAAGGAAGATTAAATGAATTTGATCTAACCAAGGTAGCAAGTACCTATTAGATGAATTCAAAGAATACCTTATTAAGATATGAATATCATTTCTATCTCAATCCTCCTAACACACCTAAACTCAATGGAGTTGTAGGGAGATGCAATGGGATCATGTGTGCCATGATTTGATCAATGATGAATTTTAGCATAATTATCCCTTAGTTGGTATATATGTGTAGTAGAGACTATAATATATATCCTTAACAAGTTTCCATGCATGTAAACTGGAATCTAGCACTTGAGAGTGCTACTTCATTAGGAAAATAAAGGATGGTATTGGATGCCTACTTTATAACCCTAAGATTCTTAAAAGATCTCATCTCAGAGAATGTGATTCTCAGAGAATGACTCTCTTGAGAATCAAGACAAAAATGAAGTGTAGGAACTCAATTGATCTTGAGAAGATAATGAGGCTCCTGAAATCGGAAACTAAAAGGGACAATTAAATATGAAGCACTAACTCAAATGAATTTGAGGATGTATTGCATGTGTCAGTTAAATCTGACAATGATCGGACTTCATGTGATGAAGCTCCTGAGGATCATGACATGGAAAGATGGATATTAGCAACAAAGTCTAAAGTAGACTTCTTATACAAATGTTGTATATGGACCCACGAGGATGCACCGATAAGGGTAAGACCCGTTAAGGTGTAAATGGATCTTCAAGAAAAGAGGGAACCTGATGAGAAGGTAGAGACCTTCAAAGCACGATTCGTAGCCATGAGCTACACACCAAAAGAGAAGACATTGCTTGCGATGAGACTTCCTCTTCGATAACCATGCTTGAAATCATCATAATATTGCTAACCTTAGCTACACAACTTGTGACTATTGCATCTTCAAGATGTAAGTCAAGATTGCATTCCTCTAAGAATACCTTTCTGAGGATATTCACATGAAGTAGCCCCAGGGCTTCATGATTGGGGAAAGTGAGGTGTGAAAGATAAAGAAATCCATCTATAGACTCAAATAAGCTTCTTGTTGTTGGAACATAAGATTTGTTGAAATAATTAATTTTATGCTTTCAAATAGAATATTGATGTACCATGTGAAGCTTAGTGGGAGTGCCATTGTGTTTATCATGCTGAATGTAGATAATATCCTAATCATTTGGAATGATATATGGATGATAGTAATTGTTTTGTGATCTGGCTATTCCATATATTGAGATATGATCTCAAAGATGACTCTTGGATCTTAGTTCTGAAGGTGTTGGAAAGCAAAGAAAAGAGGGTATTGGGACTGTCAGATTTGTAGTACACCTTGGACATGTTCCATTTTCTGGAAATTCCAAGAAAGGCTTTCTTACCTTAAGATTTAGTACTGACCTATCTAAAGGGATGGCACCTCAAAGAGTTGAGGAAGTGAATGCTAAAACTAGTTGCCCTTTTTTGCATGAGTTACGAGAAGCTCAAAGTATGCTATATGTGTACAAAAGCTAGATGTCTGCAATGCAGTGGGAGTAGTAAACTGTTACTAATCCAACTATGGACATAGAACACTTGATTGCAGTAATAACAACATCTTCAATGATGACAAGGCCTTAAAGAGAGTGATCTCTAAGTCTTATCTTCAAGAAACCTAAGAGTTTATAGATAGAGATCTAAATGGTCTTAACTGTGGATACCTTAGGAGATAGAGATCTCCAGGAGTAAAGGTATTCTGATAAGGATTAATAAAATACTGGTTACAATAATTATTGAGCAACAATGTCAAGGACACTATAATTGCTTCATCAAAATTGAGTATTGGTTGCATAAGATGCAACATTCGCATTGGATGCGAGCACTGTTACTAGGGATATGCAAGTGTCGTAAAAGGGCTGATCATCTTACCCAGTTATTTTCTAAATAGCCTATGATTTTCACATGAATGTGGGGTTAAATGATTAGCCCATTAATGTCTCTTTGGGCTAGTGGGAGATTGTTGGACATGCGAGCCCACGGCCAGCCATTATGCAATAAATGTTATTGTGAATATCATTCCCCGATCTGAAATGAAGAATAAATAATTTGCATAAAAGGTCCCTCTGTACAACTAGGGTTATGTACCATGGACATCTTGATGATCATATAGATGTTGATTCATTAAATGAATCATAGAGGCTGGTGTTTGGATGAATATCTAAAGAGTTAGATAGAGGACACATCAAGCACCGTCAAATGATTATTAAGAGATGATCTCCAGCCCGAGTAGGAGATGTCAATCATTTCTCACAAAGGTTGATATTTGACCGACCTCTTAATACAGGTCCTCTGCATGGGAATAGTGATTCGGAGGTGTCGGATTAGTTAGGTCAATGGGTTGACTTAACGGGATCGAGATAACCTAGGTCCTATGTTGAATGTTGTCACAGCATGGGCACGCATCCTCTGACCGAAGACAGATGTGTTACTATATGTCTGAGTGTGTACATTTGGCAGACCAATAGGTTGATAACCTAACCAAGGTCTATACACCGACGCGTTGGTGTGCATGTAAGGGCATATGAGTAATATGATCTCTCAAAGGGATAATACAAGTTCACTTATGAACCGGAAGATATTAGCTCAGTCATGAGGTATTGGGACCGATCAAATTCCATGCATGGTCATCGTGCTTTGGAAGCATGACAAGAATTTGAAGGTATGATATATGCTTTGGGAAAGCATATGATCGATACAGATTCCCAATGACCAAGATTGAGAAACATGGTGATCAAACCCTGAAGAAGACAATGTAAAATTGATCTTGATCTTCAGGTTGATCATAGGTCTTCCAATATGCAGGATGTACAGGTATTGGGATTACCTGAGGGTGATGTGTTCATAAACAATTGTATAACCATGATGCTTCCATTCCGAGGGAGTGATGAAACAGGTTTGGATTTTAGTGACTCCTCTCAGTAGAGAAGCAATCTGATCTTGGTCCAAGTGTTGGACATTGGTCTGAATGAGATTCTGATTCAATGAGAAGATTAGATTTGCAGTCTTGAATTAATCAAGCATCTGTGGGAGGTACGTAAGATCTGGATTTGAGATGAGATCTCAACATCCAAGTCACTATACGTGGAACAATACAATCGCCCTGTCCTTATCTCCAAGTATCTGTGGAGAAAGCATATTATTCTTGAAGGGGTTCAAGAATAATCCATTTGATGAATTATGTATCCAAGCAACAAGATGATGAAAATTAAATGAGATTTTATTATCAAAGATTACAGATTATGGATAGTGCTATCCATGACATCTGTGTACATATATTATAAATGAGATTTATAATATATAAGAGAGATATCACCTTCGTAAATAACATTTGTTAATTTTAATGTGAATTGGATTCACATTAAGCAATTAATTGGAAATGCAATTTACAATTTAGTTTGGGCTGTGAATATGATTCACATTTTTTCAGGCATGATTGAAATATTCACTAATTAATTGGTAATTAATTTAGTGGATAACTTTGTAATAGATATACACTAATTAAGTGAGTATTAATTTAGTGGATAATGTTGCAAGATAAACAAGAGATAATGATATAAATTAAAAGGAGGAGATAATCCACCATGGGCATGAGGTGGCATCACCCATGGCTTGGTCATGGGTGACGCCTCATGTATCTTGGAGGATTATTATCCTATTTTAATTAATATCTCATTATCTTGTATTTATTGATTTATTTATTGAATTAAATTATGTTGATGATAATACAATATAAATTTAATTTAAAATAAATTAATAAGTTGTTATTTTTGAACAACAATTATCATGGCTATTGATTTAATATGCATAACAATCTAACCATTGATTTTGTATATGCCATGGAGTGTGATCCATGGACTTCCAAACTAATATAAATAGAGGGCAATCCTAGCCTCTACAAGGAACACAATATCAAGAGTAGTACACGCCTACTCCTCTCTCTCTCTCTCTCATTCTCGTCCTCTCTCTCTGTCTCTAAGGGGGTTGTCCACCTTGTGTTATGAGAGAACTTGCAATCGTCTTCATGCCGTTGTGTTGTCATTTCGATTGCTCGTGGATATCCATCAACGGATTTCGTTGGACGAAATCAGGAGATTCAAGGCTTGGATCTTCATCGAGGATTGCGGGAGGAACACGTCTCATCACCGCGCCTGCAAATGCCATCTTCGTGGTTCGGACTTGAGTTAGGAGGATCTCTTGCTTTAGAGATCTCGTGATGGTAACCACTCTTCAAGAGATATTTCTAATACTTTGTTGTTTGATGAAATGATCCAAGAAATATTCTTGTGATCATGTGGTTTCATCACTTGATTAAAAAATTTTAATTTCCGCTGCATCTAACGACTAGCGTGACTTGTCGCCCCGATCGCATGAGATGCGATCAACACGCTTCCGTGATGCGCTTGAGGTTTCCTCATATACTTCAATAAGTCCAATTATATAAGACTTAAAAGTAGGTTTTGGGTACTTTCCTAGGGATGCGTCCCTAGGATATTGCCCAAAGAAGGTGTATTCCTAAAATTACTATCAGCTTGGGGTTAAGTCTCCTTTGGAACTTATTGAGACTTAATCTTTCAGGATAACTTTTTCTTTTTAAAAAAACAAAAAAACTCTAAAAAAACAAACTAATAAGTTGGTTTAATCCCTAACAATTCACATTCACGTAAGACTAATGAAGTTCAAGAACACTTAGTTGATGAGGTCTTGAGATTTTCAGTTAAGCAGCCTAGTCATTAGGGTCCTTGACTTAATTATTCAAATTTCCCTAGTTTAAAAGATTTGTGTGTTATATTGCAAGCTTAGTCTCTACCTTGAGAATATGATTAACACCTCACATACACGACTACAGTTTTGATGAGATGAGTTGAAATTTCACTTGAGGAACTGGGATGAGGGATTTGAGTTTAGAGTTGATTTGATGATGCTCGAGGATGAGATAAAATCAATGAAAGCTTCACGAAACCTGAGTGCCAGCATCTTTAGCTAGTATGAGAACATGGTTCTTATACTATATCTTGACATTTACCTATGTGCCAGGGTGTGATGAAATCTAAAAAATTATTGATCAGTGTTCAATTTTTGGTAAAAGGAGTGGAGCTAGCCAAAAACCAAAGCAAAGAAAAGAGATATCAATGTTGAAAGAAAAGCTCTCACCATAGAAAGTCAAATATCGAAGAGCTTCCACCAAAGGCAAGCGCTCCCAACCATTTCAAAGTGTCCACTTGGACCACCGCTATTAGTACCAGGAGTCTTGCTAGCACCAAAAAAGGGCTCTACATCGTAAATGCTACAAGTCTTGGTGTACAATGTATAATAGATACTCAAAAAAGGCACACCTCGGTGTACTCTCAGGAAAACAAGTGCAAATGACTCCAACTTCTTTTGACGGACACACTGATCAACAAATAAAAAAATATATGTGTTGAGTTAGTAAGGCACTCGAGAGGATCCTTGTTCCAAGGAGAGGGAGAGAAGAAATGATACAATCCTATGCCCTCCATCAAGTGGCCTTTCATCTTCACTTTTAAGTCTGAGAACTAAAGAGACAGAGGATTGGATGCAAGAAATGGTTTATTCCCTAGTGTTGAGGATCGGTTCATAGGAGAGTCTCTTGGACTGGAACCTTGGGTGACATTGCAACTCTACTCTTGTAACTACGGTTAACACTTAAGTCATATCCATACTATATATGTATACAAAGAGAGTCCGATGATTAGGGAAATTGGATACCTTATGAGCAGCCTTATTCTGATCAAGGAATAAGGTTCTGAGTATCTTTTTCTTTTGAGTCTACGGAGATAATAGAATCGGCTTATATACACATTGATTATGTTACGACAATGATACACATCTCGTAAATACACATTGATTATTGTACGAGAATAATACACATCTCGCGAATCTTGAACAATTGAGATGTTGGGTTTAGTGAGCGCTGCCTGTGGAGGCAGCTATACATCATGAGGATCAGATACCGTCTGGAAGGTATTCGAGCAGATGGCTGAAACCAACCGCTCACAAATGGACAGCGGGGCCTATACATCATCCCCTAGTTCACTCTCATTTGGAGGGGGAAAATCAGATGTAGTCGATCTCTCTCAGGACATGATCCCTAGCATGGGACACCTTGCAGACAAGCTTATAGTAGTCGAGAAGATCAACAGGAGGATTGATGAGTTAGAAATCTTTCATCTGAAATAGGGATAAATAAGCTCTATAAATTACAATATTCTTCTAAGTCTACGAAGGACCTTGCATCTCCAGTTGTGGCGGATACCACTCCAGCTTCTATTCCACAACCTATAGTAGATAATCTAGATTTTGATTCCATGTTGCATTAAAAAGATTCATATATGAAGAACCCTGTTTTAGTTAATGCCAAGAATGATCTTTCAGTTCATGATTCAGACTCTTCATCTTATGTTTCTCTAGCTTTAATCCCTTTCCCCCGTGCTCTTATGACAGGAAAGCGCATAAAAAAGAGTCAGAAAGATGACACTGATATGGTACGGTTTTGTAAAGAGAATATCACTGTAAAGGTGCCATTTGATAAATATGCGGCTAACCATCCTACATTCATGGCTTAGCAGAGTTGGAGGTCCGGACTTCCTTAGTAGAGTGGGAGGTTTAGAGGGCGCCTTAGTCCTCAAGGAACGACTACCCGTATTCCTCACTGAAAAGTGACTAAGCGCCTAAAAAGAAAGAATCAGTAGTATGCAAGAAATCCTGGCTTTGCTCTATCATAGGGTCGTCTCTTTCACTTGAAAGTAAATTAAACAATGAGGGATTTATGCACCCATGAACAAGGTTCTTTTTATTCCAATTTTTTAATCGACCTGCTCAATTCAGTCCCAATTTTAGAGCTAGGTTACGTATTCCTCACTGAAAAGTGACTAAGTGCCTAAAAATAAAGAACCAGTAGTATGCACGAAATCCTGGCTTTGCTCTATCATAGGGTCGTCTCTTTCACTTGCAAGTAAATTAAACAATGAGGGATTTATGCACCCATGAACATGGTTCTTTTTATTCCAATTTTTTTAATCGACCTGCTCAATTCAGTCCCAATATTAGAGATAGGTTATCACTTGAAATTTATCTGAATATAAAAGCACGTCTACCGTTCAGTCCCAATTTTCTTTTTGACGTTAAGTTGTAAAACAAGAACGAAATCAGAAATCAGAATGCAAATGAGAAACTATGATGCATGCTCAGAAGAAGGTATACTTACAGTGAATCCCAATACTCTCCATGCGTTATGTAAAACTGAATTTGTAAAGTCTACACTAAATGCATGCAGATCGAGAAAACTGCACCTAAACAATATGCTATTATCTTGGAAGAATTGATTTAATTTGAGCTAAGTAGTACATGTTTATGTGCGTCTCATTATAATTCTTATTAGATAAGTGAATCTTCTAAGATATGGGTGGCCTAAATTACGATGGGCACAAACAAATTTGATGTTAAACTATCGTGTGCCTAATCCTTAAATTCGCCACTCAAGTGGAGCCCCCCCACCGGAGAGTGAAACAGGTCCCGACGCACTACAAAATAAAGTCCAAGATTTTTTTACAAGCGCGAGCTCTCAAACAAGAGCCGTTGTAAAAGGGAAAAATACCTAAATAATTCAACACAATAATTACAAAAAAGTTACAAAAATCTCTCGAAAATAAATTGACTTTCTTGCTCTTCAACAGTCAGCGTGCGTCACGTCCGTCGACCTCTGATGCACTCCAAGTCCACCGGGCCCTCACAAGGAAAATAAAATTTATGTTAAGGGGATCAAAAACAAAATATATACAAAAATATGAAGAGAAATAATTGTGAGGAAATGGATTAATTACAAGTGGCTCGGGGGTCAGACTACCCGAGTATGTGAAAATTTAAATCAAACTTTTTAAATTAATCCCTAAGTCATTTGCCTCACTAGCAACGACACCATCTGATCGGTCGTTGAGCACTTATTTTAATTTGGGCTTGTTGTAGTACGTGTACTTAGCGAATCAGTCAGAACCTAGAGAAGATCTCCGTGAAGAGTGTCTCGGCTTTAATTTATATCCCAGGCAATTGCGGGGTTAAACACAAGGAGGCAAAGGAACAACTTCAGATTAATTTGACAATTTAGATATAGGCTTCCACGCGGTTTTTTTTGTATTTTTTCTGCAAAATAAACCCAAAAATGCATAATACAAGTGAACTAAGATACTAAGAAAGCACACAACTAGGCTAAATTAATTTTAATATGAAATTAATCAGATTTAGCCTAATTGTATTTTTCCTAGAATCCTAATCCAGTGATGAACACAAAATATTTTTTTGAATTTTAGGAATTAAAATGCAACAATTAAAAATGCACACTTTTTATGGGTTTTTTAGCAATTCTTCACATAAATAGAATGCAAAAATTATGAAAAATGTACTGGAATGATAACATGATGTAAGGATGCTACAACAACATTTTTGGAATTTTTTGATAGAATATGAATTTTCTGTGAATTTTTTAGTGAAAACAAAGTGACTGCGAGTAATTAATTTCTTATAAATCCACATTACCAAATTAATTAGAGTGAAAATTATCACAAAAGGTATTTTCATATGCAATCTAAGAGAGTTAAAATTTTGTAAAAATGATATATGTGGATGTAATAAAAAATAAAATACTAAAATCATTGTATAATTTATTTAAGGCACATGATAACTCCAAGGGATGTGAAATTTAAATAATAGGTCAATCAAAACGCAAGGGCATCATTCCTAATTTTTGTGAAATTTTTCGAGCAACTGTCAGTGAGATATGAATTTATGGGTCCATATTGGGTAAAATATGCAATATTTCAGTTAAGCATTTTTAATTAATTACCCAAAGATCATAAAAATCTAGATAAATATGCAAGGGGTAGAGAACTAGTTGCTCAACATCAAGACATTTTTCATTTAATAAAGTGATGTGAAATTTACGTCCAAACTAATATTGAAACACAGGGGTTTCCGTGTAAAATAAAAAACAAATGTTACAAACAAAACTATCACATGGACTATATTATAATTATAAAAACTTTACAAAACACATATGCAATTTTTACAATAAAAAATTGAAATGGAATAAACCTTCTTCTTCATTTGATGGGGAGCTAGGGCTCGATGGAGAAGAGGGAACAATCGGCGGCGGCCCGCACGTGGCTACACGTGGAGGATGGGGGTCGGTGCTCACCCGCGCTGCGGACAGTGGCTGCGGGCAACAGAGGCGAATGGGCGGTGGCGCGCACGGCTTATGGTGTAGGTGGGCAGCGCCGCTCAGAGACTAGGGCGGAGGGCCGGGGGGGGAGGGTTCGCGGGTGGCCGTAGCTGCGGGGTGGAGGGCGGCCTGGGGACTACCGCGCGTGGGCGCGGGCGGCCGGTCCTAAGAGAAAATCCGTCGTCGGCCTGGTGGATGAAGGGGGTGGAGGAGGTGGCGGCCCGGAGGTGGCGACCAGGCTGGTGCTTGTTTGTTTTTTTATTTTTTTATTTTTATCTTCTATTGTGATAATTTTTTAATTTATATTTTTTTAGTTCTTTTGTTTTCTTCAAACAAAAAATGAACAAGTGCAACTGAAAATATAAACAAATGCAAACATGATGGAGTAATATGATTAATGTAAAGAGAAACAAATGAAGATGACAAAGAGGTGACAATGTGAAGTGATAAATATGTTACGATAAATAAAATGAAGGTGTGGTGATAGTGATGATGGTGATAATGGTAATTATGTGATGGGTAGAAAAATATGATGATGGTGATGTGATTAAAAAATTTGCAAGAAATAATAATGATGACAAGATGAATTAAACTTACCTACGATGGAGACGGTCGCCTATGGTGTGCTCACGATAAGCACGGTCCTCGCTCGAATCGCCATTGAGCGATGAGCTCGAACAGCGCACGAAGGTGGCTGCGGTGTTGGCCAAGATGCCAACGGATCTTACCGGAGAGAGGGCTGTCGTTGCTTCACCACGGTTGCGCCGCTCTCACCGATTCAGTTTTGGGAACTAGACTCTCCTCACATAAAGATGGATCAAGTGCAAATTGAGGATGACGGGATGTATAAAAAGAAATAGAAAATGGCGGTTAGAATGGAGATGGTGTAGAATGGAGGCTATCAATATGGTGGAGTAGAATTAGAAATTAGAAAAAATGGTGGAATAATGGAGTTGAGTGGGTGGTTATTGTAGAGAATGGAAATTAAATAAAATAAATAATAAAATGAAGTAGTCTACTAAAATACTATAAATTATAAAGAGAAAAAATAGTTGGAAATTTACAAAAGAAGACAAACAACATGTACATTCTTTCTTAGCTTTTCTAATTTATATTTTTTTCACTTTAATAAGAGATATTTACAGCAAAAAAATACAATAAAATACTATAATCAAAATAAAATACATCCATAATTTTTTTTATATTTTTGTAGTAATTAACAAAATGAAGAAAGAATGAGTATTTACATGATATACAATACACATCAAGATCCTAAAATCCATATTTTTCAAATGAGCTCCGATTTTAGTGAAACCACTTCCGTTGGATAGATAATTTTATAACTTGAACTTTAAAAGTGAGTTTGGTGAATTTGGAGTTCATAGAAGAGGGAATTCGATCGGGAAGTTGTACTTTACGGCCTTTTCTCTTTGGGATCTAGGAGCATTTATTTGAGGTGGAATTTATTTTGTATTTCCATATTTTTTATATACATTTTTATGAACAACTGAGAGAAAGATTAGCCAAAAAGAAGTTGAAATGAAATTATAAAAATACATGAAGTTTTAAGCTATTTACAGGTTAAAAACTCCTTTATTTTGCGGCTTTTTATTGTTAATTTATTTTGTACAATCTAATATACAATAATTAGTGTGTTTTATTTTCAGAAGTCATTTTGTTAATTTATTGATTTTATGGACATTTATTTGAATCTTTACTCAGGGATTTTGCTAAGATCAAGATATCGAGATGATGAATCGCAGCTTCATCACGCGTATGGAAACATTACAGGGAAGGCCTCACGGTTAATTTTAATTACATTTGTGCCCTTCCAAAGACTTGTTTGTAATGATTTTCTATTTTTTTAAGGTTTCTTTACGTTTATGCCCATGAACTATTTTGTGAATATCTTGATCACATGATCTCTGTCTAAGTTAATTTCAATTTCATTTTGAAGCATGTTTCGTTACCTATCTATTGGCATTATTTGTTACCTATTTTGACACTTAAATTCGGATGACAAATTCTGGTAATGTAGAGTCATATGTTTAATGAATTGTATTGCCATTTTCTCATTCATTGACAAAAATTGATGCATGAATCGCTCCAGAAATTGACTAGACTTTCACTGCTCAATGATTTCATATTGGAAGGGAATATTTGCATATTTTTACATTTGTATCATGTTGCATTATAAAAACAAAAAAATGTCGCATGTTCATGCATCATCTGTCTTCATTGATTGCATCATGTTTCCTTGTTTGCTGACCTATTTAGTTCTTGATTAATTACTTGATTAGAGTATTATGAGTCTGAATAACAACTTAAGAGGCTCGTGTCCCTGAGTTCGATCTCGGTACACTTACCAAGTAAAACAAATTCTCCACCTATTCGAAAAGGTGGTCTTTGACGCCCTTCCATTTCCGCCTCATGTAATACTGCTAAGACAACAATATTAGAGAGGCGAAAATGACTACTCAGTGATCTAATCATAGAAGTACATCAATGAACCGGTACCAGCCGCTCGGATGGTGCCACGTGTTAAGTGAACGAAGAAGAACTTCCCGATGGCACGCGTTATGGGGTTGCTTTCAAATTTTGCCCCTCCTTTTTGTGTATTTAATTATAGTTATTGTAAATAAAAGCTCACATGTAAAGTAAATTGGACATATTGCACATGATCCCATGTATTTATTATATTTACATTTGGATCTAGTTAGCTCAGTTCACGTGTCGTCCCACGTGAGCTGAGCAAATTGCATGTATGTCCCTGATGGTTTTTATAATTGTTAAATAGTTTAATAAAATTAAATATACATTGTATATTTTTGCCAAATTTCATACGAGCCCCTGTTGTTTATTTTATTTGAAATTATGCCCCTGTTGTGACATTTATTTTTGTGCAATTGATTTATTTATTATAAATAACTACTTTGCTCCTAACAATTTGCAAAAATAGGGATAGTTGCCTCTTGCCTTGTATTTTCACAACACATAATTATTTTGCATTTTTGTGAATTTGTCTATTTTCTAAAAATTAAACGGAGCTTCTTTTTATTTTTTCTACAGTATAAAATACTAAAAAAAATATAAAAACATGTCTAAAAATCCTAAGAAAATTACATAGTGTCATTTTTACAATGTTTTAACTATAGGAAAAAAATCAGTAAAAATGGAAAAAGAAAACTCCTCAAAATTCAAAAATACTAAAAACCTTTATAAAAATCTAAAAATCCATCAAAAAACCCAAATTATGTTTTTCTTTATATAAATATGTACATTAAAATTGATTTGGATAATTTTTGAACTTTAGAAAAATAGGTAAAACCCAAAAACACTTTATTTTCTGTATTTTACTTATCTCTACTATTATTTATAACTATATTACTCTATATTGTATATATAACTTTATATATCCTATATATATTTAAATGAAATGAAATATAAAAATATGGAAAATACAAAAATACAAAAATAAAGGAAATTTTATAAAAATAAAATCAAAATACAAAAATATAATCAAAAAAATAAAATGAAAAAAAATAAAAATAGAAACCCACAAAATGATACATGTACATAAAAAATGACTTTTGTATATAAATAACGATAGGCTACTTGTTTTGTTCTCTGTAGTTCGACCTCTACATACTTACTTGTCATGCATCTTATGGTGTAGAATAATAAATTTTAACTCCACATTTATTGTTGTTCATTGCTTTATATATATATATATATATATATTGTGGGTTAGTTGCAGATTAAATGAGGTTTACTAAGCGATCAGTACATCGATTGTAGCTTTACCTTGTGAAACTATGGTACCCTCTTCTGACCTCGTTTATCAGATGGCGTCATTGTTGGGGAGCAATGAGCGTAGCCTATTTTTCATCATTCATGTTGTATAGTCATTATTGATTTTTCATTGATCCATTGTTGTAATTAATAATGGAATTAATTTTTATTTATAGCCATTCAATTATTTTTTATGTATAGATCAATTTAATTTAATTTGATTATTTGCGCTAATGCACCTTTCTTTGTGACTTTGTTGCGAGGGCCAGCCATGCGAGGGCGGCTTATTAGGAGGCTGATGCAGCGAAGCTTTGAGGAGGATGGTCTTCCATTTATGACCAGTTGGAGAGGCTACAAAGGGAGCAAGGAGAGGGAATTAGCATAGAATTATATTTGTTTTATTCATGTATTTATTCGTGAGAGAGAGAGACAATTTAGATATGTAATAATTAAAGGCTTGGACTCTACTCTCCACAACGAGGTCCATTGCCCGGGTGTCTGTTCACCTGTGGTCCTCGTTGCAGTTTTAGATGTTTTTCCCCTTCTTTTATTTTGTTTCCTATTGTTTTGAATTTCCCGCCTTATTTTCATTTATATTGTGCTCATGGACCCCTAGACTTAGGTTGCTTGAATCGGTAATTAGGTCTGAACCCTAATAAGAATGCATGTTCCTATAGTTTCCTACGTTTGGATCTTAGTCGTTTGGATTCAAACCCGCGCACCATGAGGGACATTATACGACGCTAGCAGGACCCGTTGTGGTGGGCGCTAAGATGTCTCCAAGACCATACTCTAGGGTTTATCTTTAAAAAACTAGCATATGGTTCTTCATGATTAATAACATATATTGTTTAGGGTGATTTTGTCGATTGCACATCGTCATGTAGATATGTTTAATGTTTTGAGTACCGTATGGAGAGAGCTGGGAAGCATTGTAAGTCCTCTAACTCAGCATGCATCGTTAGATTCAATGGTGAAATCTCCATCATTGAATCAACTTGCCTGGCTTTTTCGCTATCTACCTCTGATTTTGAGCACTTAGGACTTAAATGAAAATCTAAAAAAAATGATAGGCACTTGTATGAAAATAGATCCAAAAAAGTGAAAACCCAAAAAACTAAAACAAGGGGACTACTAAATAAACTTTAAACTTATTAAAATCCGTAACGGACTTTCATTGTCTTGGGTTCATAAAGCCTTCATTGATTTCAAGTACGTTAGGAGGGACCAAAACCCCTCTCATGAGAGAGCCACAACCCGCTAAGGATTAGAGCTCAAAACCCAGTCTATATCTCCCATGTGTATTGCCTGGATTTCTGAAGTAATGGTGCTTCTATCATACATAACTTATTGGACATGCGAGCCCACAACGAACCATTATGCAATAAATGTTATTGCAAATATCATTCCCTGATATGAAATGAAGAATAATTAATTTGCATAATAGGTCCCTTAGTACAATTAGGGTTATGTACCATGGTTATCTTAATGATCATACAGTTGTTTATTCAATTATTGAATCATAGAGGCTGGTGCTCGGATGAATATCTAAAGAGTTAGATTGAGGACTCATCAAGCACTTCATGCGATGAAGCTCCTAAGGATCATGACATGGAAAGATGGATATTAGCAATAAGGTCTAAAGTAGACTTCATATACAAGTGTTGTATATGAACCCTCGAGGATCCACCTATATGGGTAAGACCCATAAAGGTGTAAATGGATATTCAAGAAAAAGGGAATCTGATGATAAGGTAGCGAGCTTCAAAGCTTGGTTCGTAGCCATGAGCTACACACTGGAAGAGAAGACATTGCTTGAGATGAGACTTGCTCTTCAGTGACCATGCTTAAACCCATCGGATTATTGCTAACTATAGCTACACAACTTGGCTTTGACATCTTCGAGATGGAAGTCAAGATTGCATTCCTCTATAAATGCCTCTCCGAGGATATTCACATAAAGTAGCTCCAAGGATTCATGGTTAAGGAAAGCAAGGTGCAAGCTAAAGAAACTCCATCTATGGACTCAAATAAGCTTCTTGTAGTTGGAACATCAGATTTGATGAAATCATAAATGTTATGATTTCAGATAGAATCTTGATGTACCACGTGAAGCTTAGTGGGAGTGTCATTGTGTTCATCGTGTTAAATGTAGATAATATCCTAATCATTTGGAATGATATAAGGATGATAATAAGTGTTTTATAGACTGGCTATTTCTTACCTTGAGATATGATCTCAAGTATACCTCTTAGATCTTAATTCTGAAGTTGTTCAGAAGCAAAGAGAAGAGAGAGAATTGTGATTGTCACATTATTGGTACATCCTGGATATATTCTATCCAAGGAAGGCTTCCTTCCCTTAAGATTTGGTACTAACCAATCTGAAGGGATAGCATATCATGTGTTGATGGTGCTACAACTGCTTGCCTTTGTGCATCGGTTGCTAGAAGCCTCGTATGTGCTAGATGTGTACGAATGGTCAGATGTCTGCCATGTAATGGGAATAGTAAAGTGTTGCTAATCCTACTATGGAGAGAAAACACTTGATTGCGGTAATAACAACAATTTTCAAAGATGACAACACTTAGAGATAATGATCTCAAAGTCTCATCATCAAGAACCTGACTTTATAGATACTGATCTAAAAGGTCTTAATTGTAGATGCCTTGGGAGATAGAGATCTCCAAGAATGAAGGAATTCTAATAAGGATTATGGAAATACTAGTTATAATAATTACTGAGCAATAGTGTCAAGGACACCATAATTGCTTTATCAAGATTGAGTATTGGTTGCATAAGATGCAATATTTGCATTGGATGTGAGCACTGTTACCTAGGGATATGCAAGTTCCGTAAAAGGACTTGGCATAGTCTTTTGGGAACAGAGTGACTGATCAGCTTACCTAGCTATTTTCTAAAATAGCTTATGATTGTCACATGAGTGTGGGTTTAAATGATTATCCCATTAATGGCTCTTTGGGCTAATGGGAGATTGTTGGACATGCGAGCCCACGGCGAGCCATTATGCAATAAATGTTATTGCAAATATCATTCCCTGATCTGAAATGAAGAATAATTAATTTGCATAATAGGCCCCTTAGTACAATTAGGGTTATGTACCATGGCTATCTTAATGATCATACAGCTACTGATTCAATTATTGAATCATAGAGGCTGGTGCTTGGATGAATATCTAAAGAGTTAGATTGAGGACTCATCAAGCACCGTCAAATGATTGTTAAGATGTGATCTCCAGTCTGAGTAGGAGATGGCAATCCATTCTCACATAGGCTGATATCTGACCGACCTCATGATGCAGGTCCTCTGTATAGGAATAGAGATTCGGAGGTGTCAGATTAGTTAGGTCAAAGAGTTGACTTAACGAGATCTAGATAACCAAAGTCATCTGTCGTATGCTGTCACGATATAGGCAAGCATCCTCTGACCGGAGACAGATGTGTTACTATATGTTTGAGTATGTACATTTGGCAGAACAATAGGTTTATGACCTAATCAAGGTTTATACACCGGTGCGTTGGTGTGCATATAAGGGCATGTGAGTAATACGATCTCTCGAAGGCATCATACAGGTTCACTACTAAACCGGAAGACATGAGCTCACTCATGAGATATTGGGAAGAATCAAATTCTGTTCACGGTCGTCTCGCTTTGGAAGCTTGACTGAATTTGAAGGTTTGATATATACTTTTGGAAAGTATATGATCAAGACCTAGGTATGATATATGCTTTTGGAAAGTATATGATCGATACAAAATCCCAATGATCAAATGAGAAACTTACTGATAAAACCCTGAAGTAGACAATGTAAAGTTGATCTAATACTTTGGGTTTATTCTGGGTCTTCCAGTATGCAGGATGTACAGGTATTAGGAATACCTGAGGGTGATGTGATCATAAACGATTGTATAACCATGACACATCCATTCCTAGGGAGTGATGAAACGGGTCTGGATTTTAGTGACTCCTCTCAGTAGAGAAGTATTATGATCTTGGTCCAAATGTTGGACATTGATCTGAATGTGATTCAGATGCAATGAGAAGATTAGATTTGCGGTCTTGATTTAATCAAGCATCTATGGGAGGCCCGAGATTTGGATTTGAGATATGATCTCAAAATCCAAGTCACTATAAGTGGAACAATACAATTGCCCTGTCCTTATCTCTAAGTATCCGCGGAGAAAGCGCATTATCCTTGAAATAATTCAAGGATAATAATTTCATTATTGATATAAGTATCCAAGCATTGAGAAAATTGATAATTAAATGTGATTTAATTATCAAAGATATGAATATTGTGAATGTGATTCATGTTATTTGGGCACATGAGAAAAGAGATCCAAGATTATTAAACGTGATTTAATTATCATGGATATGAATAATGTGGATAGCACTATCCATATTAATCATAAATATTATAAATGTGATTTATAATATATAAGAGAGGGCATATTGTGTTTTATATTTTTTGATTAATTGTTAATGTGAATGGGATTCACATTGAATGATTAATTGAAAATATAATTACATTTGGTTTTGGGTTGTGAATGAGATTCACGTAATTTCAATGGCATGATTGATATTTTCCATAAGATAATTTGGAATTATTTTATGTGAAAATATTGTCAACAAGAGATGATGATATATATCATGAGATGATGAGATCTCATGATAATTTGAAGAGATAGACCAAGTCCACCAAAGAGGAGTGGACGGCTACAACTCTCCATGAGGAGAAGAGTAGTCGTCCCCTCTTATAGGGAAATTTAATTGTCCTCTTCATTATTTTTTCTCTTATCAAAGATGATTTAATTTCGAATTAATTTTGTTTATTTATCATTGGAAAATACTTTAAATTAAATCACTAGTTGTTGTGTTTTTTTACAACAACATCTTGGCCGTTGAAAGAAACACAAATCAATCTCAACCATTAATTATGTGTTGTCCATGGATTGAGATCCATGGACCTCCAAAACCCTATATAAGAAGAGGCATGCCTTGACTTCGACTTGCACCGACTCGACGAGTCTCTCTCTCTCTCTCTCTTATTCTCTATACATATCCTCTCTCCATCTCTCTCTTATGGTTATTCACCATGGACCCACTGTGAGAGTCGTCATCGACGCAGCATCGTCGTTATGTTGCCAGATCATCTACTCGTGGATTTCCATCTCCTTCGGTGCGTCTCACTCGTGAAGAAGATGTTGGATATCGTGTGACGAGATCAGGAGATCTGCCGCTTGGATCATCGACATGAATTGCAAGGAGCACGCGATTCATCCCCGCACTCTCAAGCATCTCCTCCGACGGATCGGACTTAAGACAGGAGGTCTATTTGTTTAGAGACTCGATCGCAACCATGCTTAAAGAGGTAATCCTATTACTTGTTTGCGGTTTAGATTAAACAATCCGAGAAGTGTTCTTGGATCGTGTGGTTTCATCAAATATATTTTTTTAAAATTCCACTACATCGAGCAACTAGTTCGACTAGTCGCTCCCGATCGCATTCGATGCGATCATCATGCTTCCGTGATGCGCTTGAGGATTTTTCCCGTATCCTTCATAACTGAGTAGGGCCTTGTCAACAATGATGTTCTCGCCTTATGTGGAGCATCGACAAGGTCTGAAGTACTGAACATAGGCCACACCTTCACTGGGGTGTCTGTCTCATCGGTTTGCATCCCAGTAGGTTCTTGCATGCTCATGGGTGATTCCGTTGCGAGCAAGGACCAAAGTAGCAATTTCACCTATCGGCTTCCTCTCTCTATTTATTTGGCTGAGTAGGGATCCATGAAGGGTTACAAGAACCTCAAAAAGTGCAGACTTCATGTTTCAAAGGAGGAGGACAAGTACATGATACTTTTGTGGCAGTACCCTCTCTCCTATAGGGTTAGCATGCTAAGGACTTGTTACAAGATATTCCTGATATAATAACTCTAAAATTGAAAAGATAATAAGTAGTTGAACCTTCATGGCTTCACATGGCGTGCGTTTTTGTATGGATGTAGATAAGGTTCATAGATCAAGTCCCGTGCATTTACACAAAATTTTGTCATATGTGTCTCCCTTTTGACCCCCGCTCAGTTAAAGCCTTGCTACTATTTTACAGTCCATTTTGTTCCACATTGACCACTGTATCTTTCTTCCTACATAGATCTCCCTCTTGCTTCACGATGTCTATCCATGGATGGTTCATACGGGTCTCTACCGTCACCTACATCGATTCCATAGACTCAACTTCGTTAATAATTTAAGGCGATTCCCGAGAACCTGATCTGGACCTTGCGGGTCGATCTCCAGACTCCTCATTTTCTACCCTTCCTTTAGACCACCCAATAAATCGGGACCACTCTTGTCCCACCTTCACTGTTGTGAATGAGAGTCGATTATAGTCCATATATTTTTCATTCACAACACTCTAGGATTGACCATAATTCTATATTCATCTTGGCAACTGGGATACAATTGCAAGTAGTTTGATTTAGAATTTTTCACATTTCAGATAGAAGACAGTCCCAGTCTTGGATCCCAACACAGAATTCATCTCATCGAATTCAGACCCCGAAATGGCTCCCCAAGGAAAGGGTAAGGGTCAGCAACCACCTTCCTAGCCAGAGCAAGGACAGATGCCTGACCATAATCGGGTGAGCACTCAGTTGTTGGCATCTATCTAGGCAATTCAGCAGCAGCTGCCCGAGAAGGCCCTAGTATAGATTACCTTCCAGGACATGCAGAATGATGTCATGAATAGACAAATAGGAGGATGAGGGGACAGACCAGGGTGTGGACCTTGTGATTATATCGATGAAGAAGAGCCAGAACAAGGGAGGACCAAACCCATGATGAAGGAGACATATAACCCTGGAGACAGTCAGATGACCAATCAGATCCTCAATTAGCCAGTACATGCTCACTTTGAGCTGAAGCCTCAATTCCTTTATCTCCTCCCATCTTTTCATGGGAACACTAGCTAAGAGTTGTATATTCACCAGCAATAGTTCTCATGCATCCGTTGTACTACCCACTACCCCATTGTTCCATTCGACGTAGTGAAGATGATGGCGTTCCCCTTTAGTATACATGACAAGGCCCTATGTTGTGTCAATCATCTGTGAAATATTGTGATGATATGGGAGGAACTAAAGTCTGCCTTCCTACATAAATTTTATTCTCTTGGTCGATCCAACCAGATACGAACCAGAATCGGCAACGTCTCCTAGGGAGCCCACGAGTCAATCCATGAAGCCTTGGAGATTCACGAGCCTACAGGAGAAGTGCCCCCATCATGAAATTCCGAGGACCAGCTTAGTCCAATACTTCTTCAGGGGGCTGAATGTAGAAAGCCAATGGCTTATCGATGCAGCCTATTGGGGATCACATTTCAACAAGGATGAAGATGTACTCTAGCAGATTTTTGAGGAAATAGTCAAATGAGAGGTCGTCCTCTCTTCATCTAAAGTATATAAGAAGCAACCCAGATCCTCCAGAAGCAAGTCCATATGGCAGCGTCTCGGTAGGAGGAGCGAGATGAGATCTCTGATCTCACCATCATTGGGGGCCATCTCTCAAAGGTTTATATTATTGAGAAGCGATTACATGACCACGAGAAACTTGCCGTGATCGAAAAGAGGACTCAACACTTAGACAAGTTGGACCAAATCACCAAGTAGATGGAGTTGCTAAAGGGCACCATCAGTTCTGTCCAGTCGGTGACACCATCGACGGAGACTCCTGTTGAGAAGATGGATGAGACGTCACTACAGAAATAGCCTCAACCGAGTCAGCAGTCACTGGTAGAACAACACGTGTACTACATGCAGGCACCTGATCAGGGCCCACCGTAGCAACAGATTGTATTCTACCTGAAAGATATGGTGAGATCCTTAAGCACATCATGGAAGCGTGATGATCGCATCATATGCGATCGGGAGCGACTAGTTGCACTAGTCGCTCGAGGCAATAGAAATTACTTTTTTTATGTGATGAAACACATGATCTAAGAACACTTCTCGGATCATTTCTTCTAAAACACAAATAAGTATTAGGGTTACCTCGTGAAGCGTGGTTGTGATCGAGTCTCTAAATGAAGAGACCTCCTGTCTCAAGTCCGATCTGATGGAGGAGACGCTTGCGAGCGTGTTGATGAAACACGTACTCCTCGCAATCCATGTTGATTATACAAGCAACAGATCTCCTGATCTCGAAAAACGAGATACAACATATTCTTCACGAGTAAGGCACGCCGAAGTAGACAGAGATCCACTAGCAAAAAATCAGGCAGCATAATGACGACGCTGCGGCGATGGAGAATCTCTCTAGGGCATCCATGGTGGACGAACACATAAGAGAGATAGAGAGAGTGGGCGTGTGTAGAGAGAGAGAGTTGTTGTCTAACTTGTAGCCTAGAAGAGCAAGGGGTTCCTCTCCTTTTATAATATTTTGGGATCCATGGATCTCAATCCATGGGACAACACAAATCGAATGGTTCACATTGATTTGTGTTTCTTTCAATGGTCATGATTTGTTGCTAAAAACACCACAACAATTAATTTCATTAAATTAAATATATATTGAATAAATCATCAATATATATATATATTAATTTAAATCAAATCAATATAGGAGATTTAGGAAGGAGGCATGCCTCCCTTCCATAAAAGGGGTTGCAGCACACCTTGAATCCAATTCAAGGAGGCTGTCCATCCTCTTTAATAGTAAGGAGGCACTCCTCATCCTTATTCATGAGATGTTCATATCTAATGGAAATCTCCATTATTTATAAAAACTATTGTTGTAAATTATTCACACAAATAATCCATAATTATTTTGTGAACATTGCAATCATGCCATTGGAAATTTGTGAATGACATCCACAACCCAAGATAAAATGTGAATTACATTTTCAATTTAATGTCAATGTGAATCCAATTCACATTAACATTTAATTAACAAATATAAATTACAAGCATCTCTCTCTTATATATTATAAATCACATTTATAATATATATGATTAACATGGATATTGCTACCCACATTATTCATATCCATGACAATTAAATCACATTTAATTATCTTGGATATCTATTCTCATGTGCCCAAATAATATGAATCACATTCACATTATTTATATCTTTGATAACCAAATCACCTTTAATTATCTTAGAGAACTCTTCATATAATATGAATCAAATTCATATTATTCATTATAATTAAATCACATTTAATTATACATTTCTCAATGCTCGGATATATAATATCAACAATGAAATTATCCATGAACTTTTTCAAGGACAATGTGCTTTCTCCGCAGATACATGGAGATAAGGACATGGCGATTGTATTGTTCCACATATAGTGACTTAGATATTGAGATCACATCTCAAATCCAGATCTCGGGCCTCCCATAGATGCTTGATTAAATAAAGACCGCAAATCTAATCTTCTCATAGCATCTGAATCACATTCAAATCAATTTCCAACATTTGGACTAAGATCAGATTACTTCTCTACTGAGAGGAGTCACTAAAATCCAGAACAGTTTCATCACCCTCAGTTATTCCCAATACCTGTACATCCTGCATACTGGAAGACTCGGAATAAACTCGAAGTATTAGATTAACTTTATACTGTCTACTTCAGGGTTTTATTAGTAAGTTTCTCATTTGATCATTGGGAGTCGGTATCGATCATATACTTTCCAAAAGTATATATCATACCTAGGTCTTGATCATATACTTTCCAAAAGTATATATCAAACCTACAAAATCAGTCAAGCTTTCAAAGCAAGATGACCATGCACGTAATTTAATTCTTCCCAGTATCTCATGAGTGAGCTCATATCTTCTGGTTCAGTAACTAAACCTGTATGATCCCTTTGAGAGATCGTATTACTCATATGCAATTGTATGTATACCAGTGCGCTGGTGTATAGACCTTGATTAGGTCATCAACTTATTGGTCTACGAAATGTACATACTTAGACATATAGCAACACGTCTGTCTCCGGTCATAGGACATGTGCCTATATCATGACATCATACGATAAAGGACTTTGGTTATCTCGATCTTGTTAAGTCCACTCTTTGACATAACTTATCTAACACCTCTGAATCTATATTCTAATGTAGAGGACCTGCATCAAGAAGTCGGTTAGATATCAACCTTTATGAGAAAGGATTGCCAACTCCCACTCAGTCTGGAGATCATCTCTTAATAATCATTTGACGGTTCTTGGTGAGTCCTCGATCTAACCCTTTAGATATTCATCCAAGCACCAGCCTCAATTATTCAATAGTTAAATCAACAGCTATATGATCATTAAGATGGCCATGGTACATAACCCTAATTGTACTAAGGAACCTATTATGCAAATTAGTTATTCTTCATTTCAGATAAGGGAATGATATTTGCAATAACATTTATTGCATAATGGCTCACCGTGGGCTCGCATGTCCAACAATCTCCCACTATCCCAAAGAGCCATTAATCAACACTCATGTTACAATCATAGGCTATTTAGAAAATAGCTAGGTAAGCTGAGCAGTCACTCTATTCACAAAAAACTATGCCAAGTCCTTTTACGGCACTTGCATATCCCCGAGTAACAATGCTCGCATCCAATGCGAATGTTGCATCTTATGCAACCAATGCTCAATATTGTTAGTTATAGTGTCCTTGACACTACAACTCAATAATTACTATAACCACTATTCCACTAATCCTTATCAGAATACCCTTATACCTGGAGATCACTATCTCTAAAGGTATCCACAGTTAAGACTTTTTAGATCTCTATCTATAAAGTCTTAAGATTTTGAAGTTAAGACTTTGAGATCTCTATCTCAAAAACTCTTGTCATCTATGGAGGTTTTGTTATTATTGCAATCAAGTGTTTTATCTCCATGGTAGGATTAACAACACTTTACTACTCCCACTGCATGGCAGATATCTGGCTTTTGTACACATCTTATACACTCAGCCTCTCGTAACTGATGCACAAGTGCACGCAGTTCTAGCATTCGCTTCCTCAACTCTTTAAGGTGTTATCCCTTTAGATAGGTCAGTACCAAATCTTAAGGGAAGGAAGCCTTTCTTGGAATTTCCAAGAATGGAATATGTCCAAGGTGTACTACAAATGTGACAGTCCCAATACCCTCTTCTCTTTGCTTCTTAACAACTTCAGAACTAAGATCTAAGAGGTATCCTTGAAATCATATTTCATGATATGGAATATCTAGTCTATGAAACACTTATTATCATCCTTATGTCATTTTAAAATGATTAGGATATTATCTACATTTAGCACAATGAACACAATGGCACTCCCACTGAGCTTCACATGGTTCATCAAGATTATATATGAAATCATAACATTTATAATTTCATCAAATCTTATGTTACAACTACAAGAAGCTTATTTGAGTCCATAGATGGATTCTTTAGCTTGCACACCTTGCTTTCCTCGACCATGAAGCCCTGGGGCTACTTCATCTGAATATCCTCAGAGAGGTATTCATATAGGAATGCAATCTTGACTTACATATTGAAGATGCCATAGTCAAGTTGTGTAGCTAAGGTTAGCAATATTTTGATGGGTTTAATCATGGCTACTGGAAATAAAATCTCATCGCAAGCAATGTCTTCTTTCTTCATATGTAGCTCATGGCCACGAACCGTGCTTTGAAGGTTTCTACCTTATCATCAGGTTCCCTTTCTCTTGAAGATCCATTTACACCTTTATGGGTCTTACCCATATAGGTGGATCCTCGAGGGTCCATATACAACACTTGTATATGAAGTCTACTTTAGACTTTATTGCTAACATCCATCTTTCTATGTGATGATCTCAGGAGCTTCATTACATGAAGTCCGATCATTTTCAGACTTAATTGAAATATAGGATACATCCTCAGACTAATTTCAAGAGGTATTAATGTTTTATCTTTAATTGTCCTTTTAGTTTCTGATTTCCGGAACCTCGTTATCATCTCAAGATTAAATTAGTTCCTTTACTTCATTTTCGTCTTGATTCTCAAGAGTTTTATCCTCTAAGAATAACATTCTCAGAGATGAGATATTTTAAGAATCTCAAGGTCATAAAGTAGGTATCCAATACCATACTTTATTTTCATAATGAAACAACACTCTCAAGTGCTAGATTCCAGCTCACATGCATGGAACCTCATTAAGGATATATATATTGTAGTCTCTACT
Organism: Ottelia alismoides; assembly: GCA_037367405.1. Lineage (NCBI taxonomy): Eukaryota > Viridiplantae > Streptophyta > Magnoliopsida > Alismatales > Hydrocharitaceae > Ottelia > Ottelia alismoides. Next base: position 719,201 of record JAZKJV010000392.1, read on the forward strand.
ACACATATATATCTGGAAACTAAGGGATAATTATGCTAAAATTCATCATTGATAATATCATGTCACATATGATCCAATTTTATCTCCCTATAACTTTATTGAGTTAAGGTGTATCGGGAGGAGTGAGATAAGACATATCTCTATAAGGTATTCTATGAATTCATCTAATTGGTACATGCTACCTAGGTTAGATCAAATTCATTTTATCTTCCTTCAAACTTTGGTTCTAAACCAAAATTCTGAAATCTTTGAACATTTCAAAGGTTTCTTAGACGAAGAGAAGAAATCTCATATCATACATAATCATCAATAGATATCACACATCCGTAATGTTCACTATGATATTGATGATTCACATACATCAATATGTATGAGATCCTGGATACTTTGACATTTTACACCTTTCCCAAGAGAAGGGTGTATTGGGCATTCTTTGAATACAATATTCACAAGTGTGTAAGATTTGAAATTTTAGACATTCTAAAGTTTCATATCTTATTAGTCCATTGATCTCATCAACAGACATATGTCCAAAACTTGATGCCAGATCATTGTCAAATTATCATCATCCTCTTATTGATCTTTTAAAGGTTTAATTTTCAGTTTTAGAAATCTTAATGAACCATTCATTAATTTTCTGATTTTGTGGTGTCCATTAAATGTTAGATTACTATCTGAAATATATCCATCATAACACTTTATGATGATTCTATCTCAGAATTCATGTTTATTTCCAACATTTAGAAATAAACAATGAGTCTATTCTAATATCTAGGTCATAGAGACATTCTCTAAGACTAAGGCTCTCCCACTGAAATTTTGAAGTCTATCAATCCAACAGAGATCGTTGCAACAATTGCATTAATATCCATGTGGATGACTACAAACCTTAAGATCAAATTTTCCAGTATTCTAAAACATATGCAACCCCTTGCAAGTGTTGTTAGAAGATTGAGATACAATTATTAGACTTTATCTTATTCAAACAAAAGTTCAATTTCAATGATCAAATGTAGATATAGATTATTATGATGCACTATCCGAGTCCTTCTCTAAGGATTCTAGATAGACTTGATAGTCATACTATCAACACATCAACTTATTACAATATTGGCATTCATCCAACCCGTTGGATGTCATATGGAAGTCCTAGAAGTAAAGTAAACTCTTTTGACTTTCCTTCCGACATGGGTCAGACTCGTTCTTCCACTGTGCTCCCTTCATCTATAGAAAACATTGCTCATGATAAAGGATCTCTTGTGTTGAATTCAAAAGATTTAAATATAAGAGTATTTCAACATTTATTCTTGCTTCATTCAATTCATACAATAGAAATATTTTTGAAGCTTCATGAATGACTTAAGTATAGACAATTTAATGATGACACTTTACATACATCTTAACTCTTAAAACATTGGTTTAGGTAGGTATTCAAACATTTCGAATACATCATCTCTTATAGAACGACCACTCAACATGATGCAGAGAACCATGTCATTCATGATTAAATGTGAAGAGCACATATGTATGCCAGAACATCTTAAATTTTATAAGGACTATTTGACAATTACGATCATCATCGACATCTCACTTCCAAAGTACATTTGATGAGAGATCAAGACAATATAGACATACAGACCCTAGGGTTGTAGTCCTATTATCTATTTAATTGTCATTCCTCATTCATATGAGGAAACTTGCACATTGCAACAACATACATTATGTGTCTAACTGCAAGTACAATATATGGATCATGAGTCCAATCCATGATATTTTACTGGTTATTATTGACTATAGCATTGAGTGGGTTTAATGAAGGATTATCTGAAATAAGAAATTTGCATAAGTGTATATATTTATATATACATATTTTACTTTGATTTAGGAGTTTATATATCAAAGTTGTCTTGCCTTGTCAACAATGAAAGTTCACTCCCTTAATCACTTTCAATGTAAGAGATATACTTACCAATATATCTCAAGCAAGATATGGGATCTCCTTCCTTATCTTTGTTACATCCCAATAATATGAGAATATGTAACTCAGATAAAAAGAAGCGGGAACATATTCCGCCTTGCAAGACCAACTTGCATCTCCCAATTCTATCTTTAACACCCAGTCCCACCACCCCTAAGGTGATGTTGACCCGTCATTAATTGAACCAACCGTCAATAGGAATACAACTCGCTATGCACAATCCAATATCACCCCAATAATAGGACATGATATTGGGATCACAATGCATGCATCCTTACTCTTTCGAGAAGTAAAGAGCCCGATCCAAATGGCCTGTATGCAGGAGCTGTCACTTCGGACAGGCGTCTCCGACAAACAATCTCTGGCGACGGAACCCTTCGCCTTGACGGGAGACCATGGATTTGACTTATTACATCCTCCATATCATGTTCAAATTTAATTAATCATTATGAATCATATTCATGACTATTAATTCTTCCAAGGGAAAATAACATCTCTATTAAAAATAAAGTGTTTAATTTTAATTGGATTCCAATTAATCTAATCATATTAAATTAATGATCCAATTAATATCCAACAAACATTTTTAATTGTTACTTGAAATTATGGTATTAACTCAAATACATATTATTTTGAATTTTAATAATTAGAAATACATCGTGATTTCTTAAGCATTATATCAACCCTACCCACTGTCATGACCATTACCGATGGGAGTGGGACAGACCGCACACGTTGCAACCTGCTACCCCAACGCTCCCCAACTAGACACCATATCCGCCTCGGGAAAGGATAATGCAAAATAGATCACTTTGTACTTGAGATGATCATCGGTTTTTCAACCAAAATTATACCATATAATAATAATCAAAACAATTTTTATTAACATTATAATGAGATTTGCTAAGCAAATCCCAAATCCTCTTCAAGCAATATGTTTGTTGGAAAGTAGATCATGTAGATCATGTAACCAATTTATGTGATCTAGATCACATCAAATTAATAATTGGTTAGGGCAATGTCATTAAGGAAATAATTATCTTAAAATATTTCAAAAATATTTATCCATAATTATTCCAGGAAATTAAATCATTTAATTTCACTAATTTCTTAAATGATAATCACTAGGTTCTTGATTAGGAAAGTAATTTCACCAGTGACCATCACTTACATAAAATACCATATCTCAATCAATTTAAATCCAAATTAAGCAAAATTAGTTCCTAAAGTTTGATAATTTGATCTTCAACAGAACATAAGTGATTTGCATGCATTTCAAGGTGTCTCAAATCCGTAATTAACTCTTTAATTACGTTAAGATTCGCAGTCCCTGAAACTGTGGATACATGTTAACTAAAATGAACATAACTTTAGCATACAGAATCCAAATTACGTAAACTTAGATCATACGATTTCCTTATTTAATGGGGAACATAATACAGTTATTTTTTTCGTGTATAAACAATTTAAACTGGGCCAAAAATAATCACTAAACAGAGATACCAAAATGAAAACCAAGAAAACTTTCGCAAACCCGAATGAACCGAAGTCATCTTCGGTTTATGGATCGCATCCAAAACCATCGACCTAAGGCTCTGATACCACTTGAAGGATATGGTGAGATCATTAAGCACATCACGGAAGCATGAGGATCACATCTTATGCAATTGGGAGCGACTAGTCACAATAGTGGCTCAAGGCAACGGAAATTAAAAATTTTTACGTGACGAAACCACATGATCCAAGAACACTTCTCGAATCATTTCATCTAAACCACAAACAAGTATTAGGGTTAACTCTTGAAGCATGTTTGCGATCGAGTCTCTAAATGAAGATATGCCATGTCTCAAGTCCGATCCGACGGAGGAGACGCTTACGAGCGTTTTGATGAAACACGTGCTCCTCGCAATCCATGTTGATGATCCAAGCAACGGATATCCTGATATTGAAAACGAGATACAACGTATTCTTCACGAGCAAGGCACACCGAAGTAGACAAAGGTCCACTAGCAAAAAATCGGGCAGCATAACGACGACGCTGCGGCGATGGAGAATCTCTCTAGGGCATCCATGGTGGACGACCACATAAGAGAGATAGAGAGTGGGAGTGTATAGAGAGAGAGAGTTGTTGTCTAACTTGTAACCTTGAAGAGCAAGGGATGCCTCTCCTTTTATAGTATTTTGGGATACATGGATCTCAATCCATGGGACAACACAAATCCAATGGTTCACATTGATTTGTGTTTCTTTCAATGGTCATCATTTGTTGCTAAAAATGCAACAACAATTAATTTAACTAAATTAAATATATATTTAATAAATCATAAATATATAAATTAATTTAAATGAAATCAATGTAGGAGATTTAGGAAGGAGGCATGCCTCCCTTCCATAGAGGGGGTGGCGGCACACCCTGAATCCAATTCAACGAGGATGTACATCCTCTTTAATAGGAAGGAGGCACTCCTCTTCCTTATTCATGAGATCTCATATCTTATGAAAATCTCCATTATTTCCAACAATTATTGTTCTAAATTATTCACACAAATAATCCAAAATTATTTTGTGAACAGTGCAATCATGCGATTGGAAATTTGTGAATCACATTCACAACCCAAAATATAATGTGAATTACATTTTCAATCAAACATCTCTCTCTTATATATTATAAGTCACATTTATAATATATATGATTAATATGGATATTGCTATCCAAAATTTTTCATATCCATGATAATTAAATCACATATAATTATCTTGGATCTCTATTCTCATGTGCCCAAATAATATGAATCACATTCACATTATTTATATCTTTGATAATAAAATCACATTTAATTATCTTATAGAACTCACCATATAATATGATTCAAATTCATATTATTCATTATAATTAAATCACATTTAATTATCCATTTCTCAATGCTCGGATATATAATATCAACAATGAAATTATCCATGAACGTTTTCAAGGACAATGTGCTTTCTCCGCAGATACTTGGAGATAAGAACGTGGTGATTGTATTGTTCCACATTTAGTGACATGGATATTGAGATCACATCTCAAATTCAGATCTCGGGCCTCCCATAGACGCTTGATTAAATCAAGACCGCAAATCTAATCTTCTCATTGCATCTGAATCACATTCAGATCAATGTACAAAATTTAGACCAAGATAAGATTACTTCTCTACTGAGAGGAGTCACTAAAATCCATACTTGTTTCATCGCTCCCTAGGAATGGAAGCATCATGGTTATACAATTGTTTATGATCACATCACCCTCAGGTATTCCCAATACCTGTACATCCTGCATACCGGAAGACTCGGAATAAACCCGAATTATTAGATCAACTTTATACTTTCTACTTCAAGGTTTTATCAGTAAGTTTCTCATTTAATCATTGGGAGTTGGTATCGATCATATACTTTCCAAAAGCATGTATCATACCTAGGTCTTGATCATATACTTTCCAAAAGTATATATCAAACCTACAAATTCAGTCAAGCTTGCAAAGCGAGACGACCGTGCATGGAATTTGATTCTTCTCAATATCTCATGAGTAATCTCATGTCTTCTGGTTCAGTAACTGAATTTGTATGATCCCTTTGAGAGATTGTATTACTCATGTGCCCTTGTATGCATACCAGCACGTCGGTGTATAGACCTTGATTAGGTCATCAACTGATTGGTCTACCAAATGTACATACTTAGACATATAGCAACACATCTATCTCCGGTCAGAGGATTTGTGCCTATATCATGACAACATACGATATAGGACTTTCGTTATCTCGATCTCAATAAGTCAACTCTTTGACCTAACATATCTAACACCTCTGAATCTATATTCCTATGCAGAGGACCTGAATCAAGAAGCCGATTAGATATCATCCTTTATGAGAAAGGATTGTCATCTCCTACTCATGCTGGAGATCATCTCTTAATAATCATTTGATGGTGCTTGATGAGTCCTCAATCTAACCCTTTAGATATTCATCCATGCACCGACCTATATGATTCAATAGTTGAGTCAACAGTTGTATGATCATTAAGATGGCCATGGTACATAACCCTAATTGTACTAAGGGACCTATTATGCAAATTAGTTATTCTTCAATTCAGATCAGGGAATAATATTTGCAATAACATTTATTGCATAATAGCTCACCGTGGGATCGCATGTCCAACACTACCAGACAAACTTCCTTCCATCATCCGATCCAGCCTTCCCACCACCACCCGTAATTAAATAAGTTAATAGTGTTTGGAGCAATGATGCACAGCTGACCCATCCTGCCATACATCCACATGGCCAACAATAAGCCAACAAGGCCTACCACCAACAACAGGGTGGTCGTTTCGGGCAGTCCTCCAACCTCGCCTCAATACCACCAGCCTCTACAGTGCCACAATTAGTAGAGATAGAATCAGTAGTACCAGCAGCATCCATACCACCAGTATACGGCTGCACCACCTTCGCAATATCAATACTCCTCTCTCCTACCATCAGTACCAGCTTCATCCATCTCCTCAGCACCAGCAGTCACAAACTCAGTTCCTAAACACTCAACAACAACGTGATCTGCGCACTAAAACTTCTGAGGCAAATCTTGTGAACCCCACCCATGATTTCTTAGCCCAACTTGTCAAAGGTATAACAGACATGATGAACCAGATCGATGACCTGACCGCCACTCTCCTCCCTCCTACCATCAGTACTAGCTTCCTCCATCTCCTCTGCACCAACAGTCGTAGACTCAGTTTCCAAACACTCAACAACAAGGTGGTCTGCACACTGAAACTTCTGAGGCAAATCCTACGAACCCTACCCATGATTTCTTGTCCAAACTTTTCAAAGGTCTAGCAGACATGATGAAGAAGCTCGACGACCTGAACACCACAAAGATGTCCATTACATCATAGATAGAAGCTAGCCCCAATAGCTTCAAAAGGAAAGAGCATGTAGAATGTGATGTCCACTCTGCACTTGTAGAGCTAGATAGTCATAATATTGATTTATCTAATGTTGTCACTCTCAGTCGTGCCAGCCACAGGGGAGAGTAAAGAAAAAGACGGAGGAGGAGCCATGCCAACTGCCACTCACCACCATCTTCACCAGCAAAAGGAACGAAAAAAATCCAAAAAAGCAAAAAGACCAGAATGAACCGCTCTAGCCACAAAGGAGCCCGCAGCAGCAGCTGATCTAACGCCAGTCGACGGAGTGGATATCGCACCTTTTGATTGTCTACCTGCAGCAGAATCTTCACTTCCAACATGTACACCATTTTGTGATTCAAATGTACAAATTTTTGTGGATAAGAATTTTGTTCTATATAAGAACACTACTTCTGATTCGAACATTGTACATTTTCCTTTTCCATATGCAATAGAAATATGCAAAAAATTGCAAAAAAGAAAAAGTGCATTATTTGAACCTAGAGTTGTGGACATTATTAAAAATTTGACTATAGAGATCCATTGATGAAGGCCATGGAATACATTCCTGCCGTGAAGAAATGGTTGAAAGAAGCATGTACATACAAGTGTCGACCAACACGTAACAATGGATATGTAGTGGTAGAGAAGCATGTTCTCACCATGTCCATGGTTGCCGCTATCAGCAATCTCCCATAGAAGCAAGACAAAGGAGTTCCCTTGATCATTTGTGAGATTGTCGATCAAGTCTTCGAGCGCACATTGCTTGACAGTGGTTCTACCATCAACATCTTGCCCTCTTCACTACAACATAAATTTGGGCTAGGTCCTCTAAAGCACACACGAATGATCCTTCAGTTTGTTGATCGATCCATCAAGCGACCTCGAGGTCTTTTGGAAGACGTTGTGGTAAAGGTGTGGGACATGCAGTTTCTAGTTGATTTTGTAGTCCTTGATATGGACTCCCCTGTACCCTTACTTGATACTCTTTTCATTCTAGGTCGTCCATTCCTGCACACTTCAAATGTTGTGGTTGAATATGGGTCTGTCAAGATCACCTTCAGCTCGACACTCCATCACCTACCAACAACCACCCTCTCTCTCCTACGATCCCCTTCTTCATGCACACCATGCCCTTCCCATTTTCTCCACCTTCTTAACGTCCCCCTCACCTCTCTAACCTTGCCATGTCCAATACCTAATCTCCACCATCCTCGCGTGCCTCCTGGCCTTGCTTCCCTCCTCTCCTTCCGGTCAGTGCGAGTTGCAAACCCACGACTTCCACCACCTGCACTTTTATCCAACCCCCTTCAAATACGTCGCCTCTGCCTGACGTCTGCCTCGTCCACTTTTACGCAGGCCGAGACCCAGCGCCTCTTCGTCTCCCCATGAGAAGGGGAGATCGGATTGAGGATTGGAGACAACCTCGAGCTCCGGTGATGACCCTTGGCCATGGTAGGCCATGTTCCAGCCTTAATCAAGTCGGTGATATGCTCTGAAGGGTCGTCGAAGTCCAGCAAAGACCGGAGCAATCCTTGGAGCTCAACGCAAACCACCTCGATCGCCCTTCATCTTCTAGTAAGCCTATTTTCTTTTTCTTTTTGTTTCTCGTAATTAATTAGGTGCTCACAAGTAAGTTTACTCTCAATTCACCACCACACAAGCTTCCCCTCTCCTCGCTCCTTCTCATGCTACCCTCTGCTCTCCTTCTCCTATTCTCCATCACCTGACCACCATCCACCACCTCCTCTCCAGACCACCATAGAAGGAGCTTCAGTTCCCTACTCCTCCACTCACATGGAACCCCATTCCACTCGCTTCACACCATGCACACGTGCTTTATCTATGAACTGACATTTGTAGGGACTTCTTCCTTCAATGGTCGGAGCTGCCTTTCGTGCTCCGTTCAAGAGCAGGTCTTCCAGCGAGCTTCCATGGCTGATCCACTTCAGAAGGTTCTACACCTACTTCACTCCACCATCTCCATCGCCAAGGGTCTAGGATTGTTCCTCGACCTTCAGGACACCTACAAGGAGGGGACAGAGCTTTTAGCCCAACATCGGAGCCCCACCAAGTTCGTCATAGAAGGTGGCGGAGCCAAAGAACACGGTGTACAGATGCCATCCGATCCTCATGATCGGACAACCCTCATGAAGCCACATGTCGAGTTCGAGCCTCTATATCTAGCCTTCATGCTCGGGGTGTCCGAGCCAAGCTAGAGCACCAGTAGATGCCACATGGCCCGAGTCTCCAGCTAGTGATCCTGAGCCAAGCACCAAGCCTGGGACTCTTTCCGAGCCTCGTCCTCACGTGCTCGAGTCACGTGACAGTTGGGTAATTTGCAGTGGTGCCCTGTCCACTTGTCCAAATTACATCCAGGTCCTTCTTGGCACGTGCAACGCAAGAGCATGTGGGGTTATTTGCATTCTAGCTTGTTGGGTTTTAATAATTGTAAAATAACCCCCACACACATGGGAAATTTAAAGGGAAGGCCTCACGATTTATTTTAAATACATTTATGCCATTCCAAGGACCTGTTTGTAATGATTTTATATCTATTTTGAAGTTCTCTTTACGTTTATGCCCTGGACTATTTTACGAATATTTAGAGTATATGACCTCTGTTTAAGTTGGTTTCAATTTCATTTTTTAAGATTATTTCATTATCTATCCATTGGCATGATTTTTTCTCCGATTTGACACTTCAGCAGAGTATTACGAGTCTGAATAATCACTTAAGAGGCACATGTCCCTGAGTTCGACCTTGGGCTTATCAAGTAAAAAAGTTTCTGACCGCATGCGATTAATTGATAAATGAAGAAGTGGTTTTTGATCAATTAGAAATCGCCTACCTACAACGAAATTCGAATATTAATCTAACATTATCAATAGGGCAATTTTAGATTCGTCAAATGACGTCATTGACGGGGACATGACTCATCTTTTGTTTATTTAGATTTTTACTATTTGATTAAATGATAATGTCTAATCTTTAAGCCAAGTCATTTTGTTTTCATTGTGTTGATAATTCTCCGACATCAATTTAATGCTTTCTTGTTGTGCCAGGAACCCTTGGCGACCCGAGATAGTTAGTAGGCAAGGAGCAGGAGCTCCTGCTACGAGGAGCCGTAGAAGCATGGAAGGAAATATCATTGAGGGATATGGGATAATCCTCAATCACATCACGGAAGCATGAGCATCGTATCATATACGACGAAGAACTACTAGTCGCACTAGTTGTTCTATGCAGCGGAAATGAAAAAAAAATATGTGACGAAACCCCATGATCCAAGAACACTTCTCGGATCATTTCGTCTAAAACACGAACAAGTAATAGGATTACCTCTTGAAGCGTTGTTGCGATCGACTCTCTAAACGAAGAGACCTCTTGTCTCAAGTCTGATCCGACGAAGGAGACGCTTGCGAGCGCGGGGATGAGTCTCGTGATCCTTGCAATCCAAAATGTTGATCATGGTACGGTGAACTCCTGATCTCGTCGCATGAGATCAAACATATTCTTCGTGAGTGAAGCACTCCAAAGAAGATAGAGAACCGAGAGACGTCGAGGCGGTAGCGCAATGGCAAAGCGACAACGAGCCTTCTCCTCTAGGGTTTGGTGAACGGCCACCAATGGTGAAGAGAAGAGGGTTGGTGTGTGGAAGGGGAGAGAGAGAGATGTGTCTCAATAGCATAACCATAGAGAGCAAGGGGTGCCTCTCTATTTATAGGGTTTTGGGAGTCCATGGTTCTCAATCCATGGGACACACAAAATCAATGTATGAGATTGATTTGTGCTTCTTTCAATGGTTAAGATTGTTGTTGGTAAAAAAACCAACAACTAATAATTTAATTTAGATTAAATATATTTGATAAATTAAATATAATTCAATCTCATATTAAATCAACCAAACATGGAGTTAATTGGTTGGAGAATCCACCCTCCATATATGGAGTGGACGGCCACCAATTTCCTTAGGGAAATTGTGGCAGTACACCCTTCCAATATGGAAGGGTGGGATCTCCATTAATTCTTGAGATCTCATGTAATCTCATTGTAATCTGGATGATAATTACAACAACTCTTGTTGTAAATTTTTCTACAAAAATAATTCATTATTATTTTGAGAATATTGCAATCTTGCCATTGAAGATTTGTGAATCATATTCACAACCCAAAATAAAATGCGATTTAAAATTTTAATTAATTGTACAATGTGAATCCAATTCACACCAATAACTACTTAACAAATATAAATCATAATAAGCTATCTCTAATACATTATAAATCACATTTATAATATATTATGAAAAATTGCATATTGCTATCCACATTATTCTTATCCACAATAATTAAATCCCATTTAATTATATTGGAAAAATATCCACATGCATTAAGATAATTAAATCACATTTAATTATCAATCTCCCAATCCTTAGATATAATTCAACTATGGAACCATTCTTGAACTCTTTCAAGAATAATGCGCTTTATCAGCACATACTTGGAGATAAGGACAGGGCGATTGTATTGTTCGACGTATAGTGACTTTGATATTGAGATCACATCTCAAATCCAGATCTCGGGCCTCTCGTAGATGCTTGATTAAATCTAGACCGCAAATCTAATCTTCTAATTGCATCTAAATCACATTCAGATCAATGTCCAACATTTGGACTAAGATCAGATTACTTCTCTACTGAGAGGAGTCACTAAAATATAGACCTGTTTCATCACTCCCTAGGAATGGAAGCGTCATGGTTATACAATCGTTTATGATCACATCACCCTCAGGTATTCCTAATACCTTTACATCCTGTGTACTGGAAGACCCAGAATAATCCTGAAGTATAAGATCAATTTTACACTGTCTACTTCAAGGATTTATCATTAAGTTTCTCATTCGATCCTTGGGAGATGGTATCGATTATATACTTTCCAAAAGCATATATCATACCTTTGTGTTGATCATATACTTTTCAGTCAAGCTTCCAAAGCGAGACGACCGCGCATGGAATTTGATTCTTCCTAATATCTCATGAGTGAGCTCATGTCTTTCGTTCAGGATATGAAATTGTATGATCCCTTTGAGAGATCGTATTACTCATATGCCCTTGTATGCACACCAACGTGCCGGTGTATAGACCTTGATTAGGTCATCAACCTATTGGTCTGCCAAATGTACGTACTCAAACATATAGTAACACATCTGTCTCCAGTCAGAGGATGTGTGCCTATATCATGACAGCATACGACATAGGACTTTGGTTATCTCGATCTCGTTAAGTCAACTCTTTGACCTAACTAATCTGACACCTCCGAATCTTTATTCCCATGCAGAGGACCGGCATCAAGAGCTCGATCAGATGTCATCCAAGAGAGAAAGGATTGCCATCTCCTACTCATGCTGGAGATCCTCTCTTAATAATCATTTGATAGTACTTTATAAGTCCCCAATCTAACTCTTTAGATATTCATCAAAGCACCAGCCTCTATGATTCAATAATTGAATCAACAGTTGTATGATCATTAAGACGGCCATGGTACATAACCCTAATTATACTAAGGGACCTATTACGTAAATTAGTTATTCTTCATTTCATATCAGGGAATGATATTCGCAATAATATTTATTGTGTAATGGCTCGCCGTGGGCTCGCATGTCCAACAATCTCCCACTATCCGAAAGAGCCATTAATGGGCTAATTATTTAAACCCACACTCATGTGACAATCATAGGCTATTTAGAAAATAGCTAGGTAAGCTGATCAATCACTCTATTCCCAAGAGACTATGCTAAGTCCTTTTACGGCACTTGCATATCTCCTAGTGATAGTATTCGCATCCAATGCGAATGTTGCATCTCATGCAACCAATACTCAACCATGTTAGTCGTAGTGTCCTTGACACCACACCTCAATAATTAATATAACGAGTATGTAATTGCTATTATCATTATCAGAATACCCTTATTCTTGGAGATCTCTATCTCCTAAGATATTTGTAGTTAAGACCTTTTAGATCTCCATCTATAAAGTCTTAATTTTTTGAAGATATGACTTAGAGATCACTATCTCTAAAGGCTTATCATCTTTGAAGATATTGTTATTACTGCAATCAAGTGTTCTATCTTCATGGTAGGTTTAGTAACAGTTTACTACTTTCACTGCATGGTAGACATCTGGCTTTTGAACAAATCTAGCATACTTTCAGCTTCTTGTAACTGATGTACAAAGGGCAACCAGTTTTAGCATTCACTTCCTCAACTCTTTGAGGTGTTATTCCTTTAGATAGGCCAATACCATATCTAGAGGGAAAGAAGTCTTTCTTGGAATTTTCCAGGAAATGTCCAAGGTGTACCATCAATGTGTCGGTCCCAATACCCTCTTCACTTTGCTTCTGAACAACTTCATAACTAAGATCTAAGAGGTATTCTTGAGATCATATCTCAAGGTATGGAACAAACAGATTATAAAGCACTTACTATTATCCTTATATCATTCAAATGATTAGGATGTTATCTACATTTAGCACGATGAATACAATGGCAGACCCACTAAGCTTCACATGGTTCATCAAGATTCTACCTGAACTCATAACATTTATACTTTCATCAAATCTTATGTTCCAACTACAAGAAGTGATTTCTTTAGCTTGCACATCTTGCTTTCCTCAACATGAAGACTTGGGGCTACTTCATGTGAATATCCTCAAAGAGGTATTCATAGAGGAATGCAATCTAGACTTCCATCTTGAAGATGTCAAAGTCAAGTTGTATAGCTATAGTTAGCAATATTCTGATGGGTTTAAGTATGGTCATTGGAAAGCGAGTCACATCGCAAGCGATGTCTTCTCTTCGTTGTGTAGCTCATGGCTACGAACCGTGCTTTGAAAGTTTCTACCTTCTAATCAGGTTCCCTCTTTCTGTTGAAGATCCATTTACACCTTAATGGGTCTTACACATATAGGTGGATCCTCGAGGGTCCATATACAACACTTGTATATGATGTCTACTTTAGACTTTATAGCTAACATCCATCTATCCATGCTATGATCTTCAGAAGCTTCATCATATGAAGTAAGATCACATGGAATCCATCCTCAAACTTATTTGAAGATGTATTGGTGTTTCATCTTTAATTGTCCTTTTAGTTTCCGATTTCAGGAGCCTCATTATCATTTCTAGATTAAATGAGTTCTCTTTACTTCATTTTTATCTTGATTATCAAGAGAGTCGTCCCATAAGAATCACATTCTCAAAGATGGGATCTTTTAAGAATCTCAAGGTCATAAAGTAGGTATCCAATACCATCCTTTATTATCCTAATGAAGTAGCAATTTCAGGTGCTAAATTCCAGCTTACTTTCATGTAATTTTATTAAGGATACATATTGTAGTCTCTACTACATATATACCTGGAAACCAATAGGTAATTACGCTAAAATTCATCATTGATCAAATCATGTCATGCATGATCCAATTGTATCTCCCTACAACTCTCTTTAGTTTAGGTTTACTAGGAGGAGTGAGATAGGAATAATATTCATATCTCTATAAGGTATTCCATGAATTCATCTAATAGGTACTGACTACCTATATTAGATCAAATCCATTTAATCTTCCTTCAAACTTTGGTTCTAAACCAAACTTATAAAATCTTTGAACATTTCAAAAGGTTTCTAAGTGAAGAGAAGAAATCTCATATCACAAATAATCATCAATAGATATCACATATCCATAATGTTTATCTTGATATATATGATTCACATACATCAATATGCATGAGATCTTGAATACCATGACATCTTACACCATTCCAAGGAAGGGTATATTGGACATTTTTTTACTTTTGAATACAATATTCATAAGTATGTAAGATTTGAACCTTTAGACAATCTAAAGTTTCATCTCTTACTAGCATATTGATCACATCAACAGACAAATGTCCAAGGTATGATGCCAGATCATTTTCAAATGATCTTCATTCTCCTATTTATCTTTTAAGGTTTAATTTCAGTATGAGAAATGTTAATGAACCATTCATTAATATTCTGATTTAGTAGAGTCCATAAGATTTTAGATTACTATCTGAAATATTTCCATCATAACTCTTTGTGATAGATATATTACAGAATTCACGTTTATTTCCATCATATGGAAATAAACAATGAGTGTGTTCTAATATCTAGGTCATAGAGATATTCTCTAAGACTAAGGGCTCTCCCACTGAAATTATGAAGTCTATCAATCCAATAGATATTGTTGCAACAATTGCATCAATATCCATGTGGATGACTATTAAACCTTTAAGATCACATTTCTAATCTTCTAATACATATGCAACCAGCAAGTGTCATTAGAAGATTGAGATACAATTATTAGACTTTATCTTATCAAATAAGTAAGTCAATTTCAACGATTAAATGTAGATGTAGATTATTTTGATGCACTATCCGGGTCCTTCTCTAAGGATCCTAGATAGATTTGATAGTCATACTATCAACACATCAAGTTATTGCAGTATTGGCATTCATCCAACTCTTTGGATGTCATATGGAAGTCACAGATGTGCAGTAAACTCTTTAACCTACTTCTCATCTTACTTGGGTCCAATCCATGCTTCCATTGCGCTCCCTTCATCTATAAACAACCATTGCTTAAGACGAAAGATCCTTATGTTGAATATAAGAGCATTTCAACATTTATACATGCTTCATTCAATTAATACAATATGATTATTCTGAAGCTTCATGAATAACTAGAGTATAGATAGTTGAATGATGACACTCATCATACATTCATCTTGACTCTTAAAGACTTTTGGTTCAGGTAGGTACTCAAACAATTTGAATACATCATCTCTTATAGAGCCACCATTCTGCATGATGTAGAGAACCATGTCATTCAAGATTAAATGTCAAGAGCACATATGTATGCTAGAACATCTTCTTAGAATTTTAAGGACTATTCGACAATTACGATCATCATTGATATGTCACTTCTAAAGTACATTCGATGAGAGATCAGGACTGTAGAGACATACAAACCCTAGGGTTGTAGTCCTATTGTTTATTCAATTGTCATTCCTCATTATTATGAGTAAGACTTGCACATTGCAACCACATACATTACGTGTCCAACTGCAAGTACAATATCTTGATCATGGATCCAATCCATGATAGATTACTGGTTATTATTGAGTATAAAATTGAGTGGGTTTAATGAAGGATTATCTGAAATAAGAAATTTGCATGTGTGTGTATATATATATATATATATTATATATATACATATTTTACTTTGATTTATGAATTTTTATATCAAAGTTTTCTTGCCTTGTCAACACTGAAAGTTCATTCCTTTAATCACTTTCAATGTAAGAGACATACTTACCATCATATCTCAGCAAGATCTGGGATCTCCTTCCTTATCTTTGTTACATTCCAATAATATGATAATATGTAACTTGGATAAAAAAAGAAGCGGGAACGCATTCCGCCATGCAAGTCCATCTTGCACTCCCAATTCGGTCTTTAATACATGGGCCCACCACCCCTAAGGCGATGTTGACCCGTCATTAATTGAACTAACCATCAACAGGAATAGTACTCGCTATGCGCAATCTAATATCGCCTCAATAATATAAGGAATCGATATTGGGGTCACTATGCATACGGCCTTACTCTTTCGAGAAGTAAAGAGCCCGGTCCAGATGCACTTGCATACAGGATCTGTAACTTCATACAAGCATCTCCTACATACAATCCCTGTCAACGGAACCCTTCGCCTTGACGGGAGACCATGGATCTCACTTATGTGAACCTCCATATCATATTCAGGCATCTCCTATATACAATCCCTAGCGACGGAACCCTTCGCCTTCATGTGAGACCATGGATATCACTTATGTGATCCTCCATATCATATTCAAATTCTAATTAATTATCATGAATCATATTCACATAATTAATTCTTCCAAGGGAAATAACAAATCTATTAATAATAGAGTGTTTTAGTTTTAATTGGATTCCAATTAATCTAATCTTATTAAATTAATGATCCAATTAATATCCAACAAACATTTTTTAATTGTTACCTGAAATATGGTCTTATCTCAAGTAAGTATTATTCTGAATTTTAATAATTAGAAAAATATACCGTGATCTCTCCTGCATTATCAAGTCCCTACCCGTTGTTATGACCAGTACCGACGGGAGTGGGACAGACCGCACACGGTGCAACCTGCTACCCCGACGCTCCCCGACTAGACACCATATCCACCTCGGGAAAAGATAATGCCAAATTGATCATTGTATACTTGAGATGATAATCGGTTCTTCAACTGAGGTTATACCATATATAATAATAATCAAAACATTTTTTATTAATATTATAATGAGATTTGCTAAACAAATCCCAAATCCTATTCAAGCAACATGTTTATTGGAAATTGTATCCAATTGATTTAGATCAAATCTAATCAATTTGTTGGTTGAGGCCAAGTCAATAAGGAAATAATTATCACTAAATATTTCTAAAATATTTTCCATAATTATTTCAGGAAATTAATAATTAATTTCACTAATTGACAATCACTTTGTTCTTGATTAGGAATGTAATTTCAGCGGTGACCCCTACTTACTAAAATTGAAATATCTCAATCTAATCAAACCGAAATTAGACAAAATCAGTTTCCAAAGATTGATAATTTTATTTATGACAGAACCTAATGATATTTCACACATTTCTAGGCAGATCAAAACAGTAATTAACTCATTAATCATGTTAAGATTCGCAGTTCCCGCAACAGTGAATACATATTCATTAAAACAATCATATCTCGAGCAAACAGAATCCAAATTACGTAAACTCAGATCCTGTGATTTCCTTATTTAATGAGAAAAATATCCAAGTGATTAATTCGTATTAAACATTTTAAACAGGACCGAATTTATTCACTAAACAGATGTGCGAAAATGAAATGCGACAAAAACACTTTCGCAACCTTAACGAAACCAAGTCGTCCTAGGTTTACGGATCATATCCAAAACCTTAGACCTAAGGTTCTGATACCACTTGAAGGATATGGGATAATCCTCAAGCGCATCACGGAAGCGTGAGCATCGTATCGTATACAACGAAGAACTACTAGTCGCAGTAGTTGTTCTATGCAGCGCAAATTAAATTTTTTTTATGTGACGAAACCACATGATCCGAGAACACTTCTCGGATCATTTCTTCTAAACCAAAAACAAGTAATAGCAATACCTCTTGAAGCGTTGTTGCGATTGAGTGTCTAAACGAAGAGACCTCTTGTCTCAAGTCCGATTCGACGGAGGAGATGCTTGCGAGCGCGGGGATGAGTCGCGTGATCCTCGCAATCCAAAATGTTGATCATGGCATGGTGAACTCCTGATCTTGTCGCACGAGATCAAACATTTTCTTCGTGAGTGAAGCACTCCAAAGAAGATAGAGAACCGAGAGACGTCGAGGCTGCAACGCAATGTCCAAGCGACGACGAGCCTTCTCCTCTGGGGTTTGGTGGACGGCCACCAATGGTGAAGAGAAGAGGGTTGGCGTGTGGAAGGAGAGAGAGATGTATCTCAATAGCATAAACATAGAGAGCAAGTAGTGCCTCTCTATTTATAGGGTTTTGGGAGTCTATGGATCACAATCCATGGGACAAACAAAATCAATGGATGAGATTGATTTGTGCTTCTTTCAATGGTTAAGATTGTTGTTGGTAAAAAACCAACAACTATTAATTTAATTTAGATTAAATATATTTGATGAATCGAATATAATTCAATCTCAAATTAAATAAACCAAACATGGAGTTAATTGGTTGGAGGATCCACCCTCCATATATCGAGTGGACGGCCACCAATTTCCTTAGGGAAATTGTGGCCATCCACCCTTCCAATATGGAAGGGTGGGATCTCCACCAATTCTTGAGATCTCATGTAATCTCATTGTAATCCCCATGATATTTACAACAACTCTTGTTGTAAATTATTCTACAAAAATAATTCATAAGTATTTTGAGAAATATTGTAATCTTGCCATTGAAGATTTGTGAATCATATTCACAACCCAAAATAAAATGTGAGTTACATTTTCAATTAATTATACAATGTGAATCCAATTCACACCAATAATTAATTAACAAATATAAATCATAATAAGATCTCTCTAACACATTATAAATCACATTTATAATATGTTATGAATAATTGGATATTGCTATCCATATTATTCTTATCCACAATAATTAAATCACATTTAATTATATTGGATAAATATCCACATTCATTAAGATAATTAATTCACATTTAATTATCAATCTCTCAATGCTTAGATAATTCAACTATGGAACCATTCTTGAACTCTTTCAAGAATAATGTGCTTTATCAGCAAATACTTGGAGATAAGGACAGGGCGATTGTATTGTTCCACATATAGTGACTTGGATATTAAGATCACACCTCAAATCCAGATCTCGGGCCTCCCATAGATGCTTGATTAAATCAAGACCGCAAATCTAATCTTCTCATTGCATCTGAACCACATTCAGATCAATGTCCAACATTTAGACTAAGATCAGATTACTTCTCTACTGAGAGGAGTCACTAAAATCCAGACCCGTTTCATCACTCCCTAGGAATGGAAGCGTCATGGTTATACAATCGTTTATGATCACATCACCCTCATGTATTCCTAATACCTCTACATCCTGCGTACTAGAAGACCCAGAATAATCCTAAAGTATAAGATCAATTTTACGCTGTCTACTTCAAAGATTTATCATTAAGTTTCTCATTCGATCATTGGGAATTGGTATCGATTATATACTTTCCAAAAGCATATATCATACCTTGGTGTTGATCATATACTTTTCAGTCAAGCTTCCAAAGAGAGAAGACCGCGCATGGAATTTGATTCTTCCAAATATCTCATGAGTGAGCTCATGTCTTCCGGTTCAGGAAATGAACCTGTATGATCCCTTTGAGAGATCGTATTACTCATATGCCCTTGTATGCACACCACCGCGTCGGTGTATAGACCTTAATTAGGTCATCAACGTATTGGTCTGCCAAATGTACATACTCTGACATATAGTAACACATCTGTATCCGATCAGAGGATGCGTGCGTATATCATGACAATATACGACATAGCACTCTGGTTATCTCGATCTCGTTAAGTCAACTCTTTGACCTAGCTAATCTGACACCTCCGAATCTCTACTCCCATGCAGAGGACCTGCATCAAGAGGTCGATCAGATATCATCTAAGAGAGAAAGGATTGTCATCTCCTACTCAGGCTGGAGATCCTCTCTTAACAATCATTTGACGGTACTTGATGATTCCTCAATCTAACTCTTTAGATATTCATCCAAGCACTAGCCTCTGTGATTCAATAATTGAATCAACAATTGTATGATCATTAAGATGACCATGGTACATAACCCTAATTGTACTAAGGTACCTATTATGCAAATTAGTTATTCTTTATTTCAGATCAGGGAATGATATTCGCAATAATATTTATTGCGTAATGGCTCGTCGTGGGCTCGCTTGTACAGCAATCATGATATATTGCCAATATGTTGATATCGATATGAGATTGATATGGGTACCGATATGGTGAAATATCTACATCTTCACAAAATGCGTCGATATGGGCGATATTTCTGTGATATATCGCTGTAATATCATCGAAATATCGAATCGATACAATATTGAAATGATAACGAAATCGATATGGCCTTCTATACGTAGAAGCACCATTGAAGAAATTAACGAGAATTAATCTCTCTCGCTTCCCCTGAATTCGCGCAGGTGTGTCCACACCCCCTGACACGAGGAATCCATTCTCTAGAACAAACACACCCGCTTCCATTTTCTCGACGACGAGGGTGGGGGAAGCAAGCTTGGAAGTTATCTACTAATAAACTCAAGTGCTTAGGAAAATGCCAATAGCTAGTTTGTTTTCAATCCCTATGGTTTGATATCTTTATGTCTTTCCTCCTATTTGCATATCTCATACAAGCTATTTTTATTTATTCTATGAGTTTGACCTATAATTGGCCATAAGTAGAGGAGTGGCTCCCTTCATTCTACTATATTAATAATTAATACGAGCTTCCCAAAATCACGCTTGTAAGGTACAAAGGGTAACGGATATCAAGTTCTCTTCTATACCTTTGACTTTGCATTGAGAAGCTTCTTTAAGAACATCAGCTTTTTGAATAACCGACTTTCACGCTTTCTTTACACACTTTTTCAGGAACTTTCAATTCCTCTTGCACTAACGCGCTCAGTCTGTTGACCTTCTTCTCTTCGTGTGCCAAGCATGAATAAGATGGCAAGGGAGGATAAGCAAGAGCTGTGCCTACTGTGAATACGTCTCATACCCTGAGAAGTGGAAAGAGTTCATAGAATCAATCCCTTAAGCCGGAAGAACGAATAGGCAAAGTACAAGTTACGAAGTCAAGGACGAAAGTTGCCAATGTTATTTCTAGATAGTCTTCCTTTACCCTTTTTTATGCATGCATGTAATAATCGTATTTACAGTGGTCTTCATTTCAAAACTCGCGATTGTAAAAGAATGAAAAAATATTGTGGTTATGTGGGATGTACCCTACTTGAGTATCGACATATGATCTGGCACGCTGCTCTCTGAGCTATCTTTATTTCTTATCTCATGTGTTTGATCGTAGGTAGGACACACTAAATTGATGCGCACATAGACATCGCTTCACATAGCCAACAACAAATCTATTTTTTACCCGTTAATAGAAGCATGCTAGGTATGGTTTTCATCGACTTGCATACATTTAGTATTTAATTCTAATTCAGTCTTATTTTTCACGAAGATAGATAAAGGCATTGAGAGTTTTTCTTTAGCATAGATCATGATTTTATCGTATGCATCGATTGTTTCTTGACTTCTCTACATGGATTGGTCACCTAGGATTTAATGGAAATTGGGAATGGTTGTTAGACGATGTTTGCTTGATTTGTGCTCATATCAAAATTAGTGATAACCTTGAATATAAAATTGGAACTATTAATGCAAGTCAACCAAATATAATGGAGTGAAATCATTTTTTGGGAGAGAAACACCTTCATTATGTGGGATATTATGATTGGATGTATTATTAAGCCTTGCGTAATTGTGAATAACTTTCATTTCTCACCAATAAAAATGAAAATATAAATGACCTACAGTTGTTGGTTTCATGTGTGAGTTGGTGAATCAATGGTGTTGCTTGGTTGATTGAGCCTTGTTTGTGGATTTTCCAAACCCTCGCATAGATACTAGGTACTCAATTCATCTCCAAAGATTCATCCATGTGTAAATCCATCCTAAGCTCTACGTTCTCCTCAGGTCGCTCTAACTCAACTTATCCATCTCTTTACTTAGGCTATTATCAGCCAAGTATAAGGTGGATCTGAGTCCCTGTGAATTCCAGACTCATTTATCCTTCTCTCCTACACAGAGGTTAGTTTAACCTAAGAATAGGGGATGTCCTCCTTAGTTTCAGTATCTCTTCCTATATCTTAACTTGAGTTATGGCTTTATATCACCTAGTGCTATGAGGACATAACATAAGTTAAGTATAGGGGGGTATACCATATAAACTATATATATACTTTAGCCATAGCTCTTACTTTGAATTTTTTTTGAAAAAGTTAAAACTTTTTTGAGCTAGAGTATACATTTTCTTGAACTAAGTTGGATGGAATGTTTTTAAAGTTTGAAAATTTTTCTCAACCACGTTGTATTATTTGTAAGAAAATATTTTGAAAATGGTTTCAAAATGGGTTTTAGTTGTTTTGAAAAATCATTTGAAAAATGTTTGTAATATATATATATATATATATATATATAGTTTGGAAAATCTTTTCAAAAATTCCGTTTAAAAAGGAGGGTATAAATGATACTAACTTGTGTTTGTAAATATTATATTTCAAAAAAATGAAAAAAATGATGAATGAGTTTGTTTAATCCCTGACTTTCACACAAGACTAGTGAGGTTCAAGAACATTGGGTTTATGAGGTCTTGAGATTTTAAGTTCACCAGCCTTAGTCATTTGGGTATTTTGACTTAATTATTCACATTTCCCTAGTTTTAAAGATTTGTGTGCTATATTGCATGCTTAGTCTCCACCTTAAGAATACGATCAACATCTCACATACACGACTGCAATTATGTTGAGATGAGTTGAAATTTCACTTAAGGAACTGGGATGGGGGATTTGAGTTTGGACCCGATCTAATGATGCTCGGGGATGGGATAAAATCAATGAAGACTTCATGAAACCTGAGTGTTAACACCTTTAGCCAGCATGAGAGCATGGTTCTTTTGCTACCTCTTGACATTTACTTATGTGCCAGGGTGTGATGAAATTTTAAAAATTGTCGATCAGTGTGCACCAAATATTGATAAAAGTAGTGGAGATGGCCAAAATTCGAAAATAAAGAGATGAAAGAAATGTTGCAAGAAAAGCTCTGACCATACAAAGTCAAATATCAAAGAGCTTCCACCAAAGGCAAGCGCTCCCAACTATATCAAAGTGTCCACTTGGATCATTGCTATTAGGATCAGGAGTTGGTCTAGCACCAAAAAAGGGTTATGCATCGTAAATGCTACAAGTATGGGTGTAGAAGGTATATTAGATACTCAAAAAAAGCACACCCCAGTGTACCCCCATAAAAACAAGTGCAGACGACTCCAACTTCTCTTGATGGACACTCTGATCAACAATAAAAAATGTGTTGAGTTAATAATGCACTCGAGAGGATCTTTGTTCCGATGAGAGTGAGAGAAGAAATGAATGCCCTTCATCAACTAGCCTTCCATCTACATTTTTAAATTTAACAACTAAAGAGATGGTGGATTGGATGCAAGAAATGGTTTATTCCCTACTGTTGAGGATTGGGTTCTAAGGAGAGTCTCTTGGACTAGAACCTTTGGTAATGTTGCGACTCTACTCTTGTGACTGCGGTAAACACCTAATATCATATCCTTATTATATATATACAGAGTGAGTCAGATGATTGAGAAATGGAATACCTCTTGACTAGAGCTTGGTTCAACTTTGAAATTTTGGATCTCTAAAACAGGGAGTTCTTTAATGGATCATGTCTTGTATTCACATACACAATCAGGGGTTAAATCCAACTTATTCATGCTTGAGATGCTCGAGGACGAGCATAATTTAAGTATAGAGGGATGATGAACCTCGATTTCAGCATGCCAAATGCCATATATTAATACCATAGGTTAAAATTTTGTCAATAAAAAACCAGAGTAAATACTATATATATCTTGGTTTTAAAATAAATTAAAAATACAAAAAAAATACAAAATCAGAAAAATGCAGTGTTTTATAACTTTAAAATGCACCACTTAATTTTTCTTCCTTTGTTTGACTTATTTTGTGATTTTGGTCAACTTGAAACTTGTATATCTCATCAAGATCTACAGCTTTCATGTTTCGAGTTTTTCTAAATTTGTCCTTCTTCAATTTTTTTTATTTTTCTTTTATTTTCGAAATTTGAATTCCATTGGGCCATGTGGTTCCCTCTGGTTGAGCCACGTGGCCCACCTCCCCTCGTGCCACCTGCCTCCCTTCCAAGCCATCCGATCACCTTCTAGCGCATTCATCTTTGTCATACATTTCCTTTCCTTTTATGCCCTTCTATTGGGCCTCCATATCTCAACTGGAGAGTTTGCTATTGCCCAATCCGTGATTTTTTGATCACTTGATCCAATGACCATCCGCGCCTCTTTCACAGCCGCATGATGTGACCTGATCGATTGATCAGGGCTGCTCCATCACACCCTCATCTCGACCGTTGGATCTTAAGATCCACCGATCGACACTCCATCTCCTACATCCAGTCGCCCTTTCTCTCCTGCGATCCCCTTCTTCGCACACACCACTCCCTTCCCATTTTCTCCACCTTCTCAACGTCCCCATCACCTCTCTAACCATGTGATATCCAAGACCTAACATCCGCCATCATCACGTGCTACCTAGCCTTGCTTCCCCCCTCTCCTTTCGATCAGCGCGAGCCTCCAAACCCACAACTTCCACCAACTGCACTTATACCCAATCCCCTTCAAATACTTCATCTTCGCCTGATGTCCGCCTCATCCACCTTTATGCAGGCCGAGACCCAGTGCCTCTCTGCGTCTCCCTGTGACAAGGGCAGGTCGAATTGAGGACCCAAAGACAGCCTCAAGCTCGATGATGACCCTTGGCCATGGTAGGCCATGTTTCGGCCTTAATCAAACTAACGAGATGCTCTGAAGGGTCACCGAAGTCCAGCGAAGATCGGAGCTCTCCTTGGAGCTCACCCCATACCACCTCCTTTGTCCTTGATCTTCAAGTAAGCCTCTTCTCTTTTTCTATGTTTCTCATAATTAATTAGGTGCTCACAGGTACGTTCACTCTCAATTCACCACTGCACGAGCTTACCCTCTCCTTGCTCATCCTCGCGCTACCCTCTGCTCACTTTCTCCTATTCTTCATCATAAGACCATCCTCGCACCACCTCCTGTCCAGACCACCAGAGAAGGAGCTTCGGTTCCCCATTCCTCCTCTCGCATGGAACCCCATTCCACCCGCTTCGCACTATGCGTGCTCAGTTCGGCTATGAACACACATTTGTGGGTACTTATTCCTTCAATGGCCGGAGTTGCCTTTCCTGCTCTGTTGAAGAGCAGGTTATTCCATGAGCTTCCATGGCCGGTACACTTCAAAAGGTTTTGTACCTCCTTCACTCTACCATCTCCGTCGCCAAGGTCTAGGATTATTCCTTGACCTTCATGACACTTGCAGGGAGGAGGAAGAGCTTTTAACCCATCGTCGAAGCCACACCAAGTCCGCCGTAGGAAATGACGAAGCTAACGAGCACGGTGTACAGATGTCGTTTGATCCTCACGATCGGACGACCCTCAGGAAGCCACGTGTTGAGTTTGAGCCTCCGCACCCAGCCTCCGTGCTCGGGGTGTCCGAACCAAGCTAGAGCACCAATAGACATCACATGGCCCAAGCCTTCAACCAATTATCCTGATCCAAGCACCGAGTTTGAGCCTCTTTCTCAATCTAGTCCTCATATGCTTGTCACGTGAGATCTAAGTAATTTGCAGTGGCGCCCCACCCTCTTCTCCAAATTGCATTCAGGTCCTTCTAAGCATGTACAACACATGTGCGGCTGGGGTTATTTGCATTCTAGCCCTGATAGGGTTTAATAATTTCAAAATAACCCTTGCGTGCATGGGAAATTTATAGGGAAGGCCTCAGGGATTATTTTAATTACATTTATGCCCTTATAGGAACCTGCTTGTAATGATTATATATATATATATTGAAGCTTTATTGGCGTTTATGCCCCTAAACTATTTTGCGAATATCTTGAGAATATGATCTCCATTTAAGTTGATTTCAATTTCATTTTGAAGACTATTTCATTATCTATCAACTTAAAATTCCGATGATAAATTCCAGTTATGTAGTATTATCTTTTTCATGATTTTAATGCAATTAGTAAATTTATCAATTATTAAATTGATACTGAATTTGATCACACATTTATTGCTCAAGGATTTTATTTATGTAGGGCATATTTACATATTTGCATTTGTGTCATGTTGTATTATAATAAAACCACTAAAAATACCTTATGTTCATGCATCTTTCGCATCATGCTTCCTTGTGTGATGACCTATTAGATATTAATTAATCACTTGAGTTGAGTATTAAGAGTCTGAATAATCACTTAAGAGGCTCATGTCCTTGAGTTTGACCTTGGGCTTGCCCAAGTAAAAAAATTTTGATCGCTTGCGTTTAATTGATAAATCTAGAAGTGGTTTTTGATCAATCTGAAATTGCCTACCTACAAAAAATTTGAATATTAATTTCACATTATTAATCGGGTGATTTTAATGTTTATCACTCGTTCAACACCTATGCTTTCAGGAGAATGCCCTTTGGACTGTGCAACCAGCGACATTCCAGAGATGCATGCTTGCAATTTTCGTCGAGATGGCAGGCAGTTTTCTTAAGGTGTTTATGGATGACTTCTCCATCCTTGATGATAGCTTTGATTCTCGTCTTGAGCACATGGACAGAGTACTTCAGATATGCCGTGAAGTCAATCTGGTATTATCATGGGAAAAGAGTCACTTCATTGTCACAAAAGGGATTGTGCTGGGTCATGTCGTTTCCAAAAAGGGCATAGAAGTCAACCCGGCAAAGGTGGATGTGATTGACAATCTTGATCCACCTCAGACAGTTAAGAATGTGAGGTCATTCCTGGGGCATATGGGATTCTACAGAAGATTCATTCATGATTTCAGTCGCATTGTCTGACCTCTTACAGAGTTACTATGCAAGGAGACTGAGTTTAATGTGGATTAGTAGGTTCTCCTTTCATTCAATCAGTTGAAGGAGATAATCGCTCAAGCTCTAGTCCTATAACCATCGGATTAGTCTCTTCCCTTTGATATCATGATGGATGTGCCCGATTTTGCTGTTGGGGTTGTTTTACGATAAAGGAAAGACAAGGTGCCCTGTGCCATTCACTATGACAGCAAAACATTAGATGAAGCTCGGAGAAATTACACGATGATAGAGAAAGAATTGATGGTTGTGGTATTCACCCTTAAGATGTTCGGATCATATCTACTTGGATCAAAAATCACCATATTCACCGACCACTCTGATATCTGGTACTTACAACAAAAGAAGGATGCCAAGCCCGGACTAATCAGATGGATCCTTCTCCTCCAAGAGTTCGATTTGGAAATCAACGATAAGCTTGGAGTTCAGAATGTTGTAACAGATCACCTCTCTAGAATTGAGTAGCAAGGGCCTCCAATGAGCAGTGCACCTCTCACAGACAAAATTTCCTAAAGAGTTGATTTTGGTCGTGGATTCACCCCCTTGGTATGTTGATATTGAGAACTATCTCGTATCAGGTGTGGTTCCACAAGATTGGATGAAAATCAAGAAGGACAAGTGACAGACCCGAAATTCACCCTTTTAATGATGTTAAATTAACGATTTAGTTGTAGGCGGATAAATTCAGAGTTGATCAAAAATCGCTACATTAATTAATGTTAAATTAAAGTGAGTGATCAAATTTTTTTACTTGGTAAGTTCCAAGGTCAAACTCAGGGAGGCAACTATCTCCTTACGTTGTCTTAAAGTCGATCTTGAAGTTAGGTTCTCGGAAAGATATTTTTTTTTGGTTTTTTCATGCAGATAAATGCCACAAATGTAATTTTAACAATGTTCGAGGGTTAAAATGTAAATTTCAATCAAATGAATTCCAAAAATCCTCAAACTTGGAAAAAATGATAAATATGATGAAATTAGGCTACTGTAATTTTTTTAGAATGTTTGCATGCAAAATGAATTTTTTTATGATGAAATGAATCCAAATAATGCGAATTTCAAAAATTAGTTGTAATAAATATGAAATCAAGTTATTTTCAGGAAATAAAATTATCTAAGGTACACTAGATAATCTATCTAAGAAAAATATTAAACCCTAAAAATATTGGATTTAATATCTATTAAAAATTATTCAACGAAATGCACAAAATGATTTTTGTAGCGAAAGCTATGCGTGCAAATGCAATTCTTTTTAGGCATATTGTGACTACCAATTAATTCTATGATCCATGAATTTTTGGAAAATTTTTGGAGCTGTGGTTAATTAGATATGAATTTTTAAGAACAATATGGGCAAAATATTCAACTTTCTGCAAGGATAATAATTATTAAATAACCACAGAGAATAAAAATATCAATCAAATGCCACATTGTATATATTTATTTGAATAACAAAGTGCAATTTTCAATAAAAAACAATGTCAAAATGAGGTTCAAAATAACATGCAAATACAGGGTGCTATATGCAATAATATAAATTAATAAGAAATTCAATATGCTGATGAGGATGTTTATGCAATTACCAGAACATGCAAGCGTTGATTTGCAATTATACTCTTGGAGATGCAGGGACTTCGGCGCGATTGTTGATTCTTCAGATGGTCTTGACACAATTGACCTAGGGATCAGTTGCTCCTCACGTGAGGTCTCCTTCGTCTTTTCTACAATTTGCAGGGCGATGGAAGTAAATAGCCCTCCCTCCCCCCGTGCTAGTCACGTGTGGGGGGTCATCTTCTTCTTTTTTCTCTCATGCACAGGCCGAGGCTTCTAAGGCGAAGAGGCAGTGGGTCTCCGAAGGTGATGCAAATGGCCAAGGCAGCATGATGTAGAAGACTAGGCAGTGGAGAGAGACTCTAGTTTCATTGAAGCGAGCAGGTGTTGCGTGGAGAGCATGCAGCCGTGCCGTAGGGGTGAAGTGTTGGAGGCCATGCGATCACGGCACGTGTAAGGGGGTGCAACAGAAAGGCTGGCTAATGCGGTGGCGGGAGCCCTCTTGGAGCTGGTGGCGTTGATCAGCTGGGACATGCACGAGGTCGTGTTGCAGGGGCAATGGATGAAGGAGGAGAGGCTCTAGGGGTTTTGCGTAGACGTACGTTGAAGATGAAGGGGTGCTTTACTGCTGCTGGAGAAGGCAGGGGTGACGGTGAGGCGTGGAATGTGGAAGGTGGTCAGCCAAGGTGAAATCAGAAGTTACGAGGAGAAGTGTGGTGGTTGCAGGTGGTTTTGGGGACAAGAGATAGGGAGTGCGATAGAGGTAGCAGGGTAACGAGGGTGAAACGGGGGAATTAGAGAAATGAAGAGGAAGAATGGAAGAGA